>VXBJ01004819.1:169400-229069 GCA_013400055.1 Nycticryphes semicollaris | reverse complement strand
AAAAAAAAAAAAAAAGAGTCTTAAGTGGTGCTGCAAATAATTAAGTACAAATGGAAGAAAACTAGCTGGAAGACTATAGCATTTGGTTATTTGAATCTTAAAACAGGAATTAGCCTTTGATTTGTCCAGTCTACTTTTAAAACATGTGATTCCTTTTACTGTCATGGGATACGACAAACCCAATAAGTGAATAAGGAATTTGAGACAGAGTCAGTTAAACATTAGTCTGAAGTGACTCCACTGAAATGGCTTGTCTGAATTTTATTTCTCATGCAAAAGAACAGTAGATCCGAAAATGCTTCTGCTATACTAAAACCAATTTTCTCTTTTCCTGTCTTAAAGTGAATAAAGTTAAAATGTATGGCCATTGTGTTGTAAACAGAATTTGAATGACGACAGCTGGTATCCCTATTTTAATGGTGCTCTTATATTAAACAGCTTTTAATTTTAGCCCTGGGAACAGAAGGGGAAGTTCTGAATAATCTTTGGGTAGCAGTTTGCTATTACCCACTAGCAAAACACTGAGCAGCACATTCTGAACCTGTGTAGAAGTAGGTGAGTGGGTCTGCACTCTTATTAAAATATTATTGAAACAGAATTATTTCTTCATTGCAGAAATACACAACTATCTGGAAATTTCCCTCATGTTAAGATCTGTATTGGACTTATGGTCCTATGAAAGCTGTAAGGCCAAGAGCCAGTCAAGTATCAAAACAATGTTAACGATCTTGCAGAAGACTTGATTTACCTGTGCTTGCTAGTAGCTAACTCAACTGCCTACCTTTCTCTGAGTTGCGTAAGCAACTGAGTTAGGCTTCCTGGAGAAGATAGTCCAAGGTCATTCAAGTGAACTGGTGCTGTATCTCTTATTGAAAGGGACTCACACCAGAGCTCATGTCATACAAAGAAGCTTCAGGAACTTTATACCATGCCTCTGGATGTCAGCAACCACTTACCTGATACACTCCAGCCACAAATGTCAAGGCTGTAGCAATTCCAATAGCATAGCATTCTTTCCCACACTCAGCATTCATCCCTGCAATTGTAAGGTTGAAGGCAGTTGTGTTGGGCTGACTGTCATTCTGTGGAGAGCCATCACCAAAGGCTGGTGGAACATCATCATTCAAGTCAAACCCAGCCAGGAGAAGTTCTCGGTCCACCACCTGTCCTACCATTAAGCTTATCAGGCTGAAAATTCCAACTGAGACATGGCGGGATGTGCCCATCAAGAAATAGATGATATTGGCAAAGAATGATGTGTAAAGACTATAAATGGGCTTCAGACCTGCCAGCAGTGAGTATGCTATTGCTTGAGGAACCAAAATGATCCCAATCACTAATCCAGACATAATGTCGCCCCAAATATACTCTTTGCAGTGGTATTTAGGAAGCCATCGTAAAACAGGAAAGAAGTCCATGACAAAGTTCTTCAGCCTCTTTGGGGTACAGGAGCAGCTTTTCCTCAGCTTAGCTAGCATGACTTCTTTCATATTAATCTTGACCCGAGCCTTTCTTTCCATGACAAAGCAGGAAGAGGTGCTATTTTCCATCCTGATAGCTTCAAGTGGTCTTTCCATTGTTCCAGTGCTTACTTGATGCGTGTGTTCCTGCAATGTGAAGAAAACAGCTGCGAGGTTGCAGTTCATTAATTTTTTTTTTGAGCACAGATGCTTAATGCTAAAAGTTTGTCACCCAATTGTGCTTTTAAAGAAGTATCATCCCAACAAGACCACCACCACAAGGCTCCAGTGACACATAACACTAAGGAATAATTCTGCAGATTGAGCCCTTTCTTTTAGACATTTAAGATTACATTAAATTGAATCCAGTTTATTTTATTAAGGAAAAATGGAGTTGAATTAGTAATTTCTTTGTACAATACATGTTTCCACCAACTTTTCCAAATGCTGCATAATAGAGAACTTTGTGATTGGAGGCAGTACTTGATGGTGTGAAATAAACATATACTAGCAAGGTAGGCCATGGTCCTTCTAATAATGCATTCTGTAGTCACTGAACTTGCATGTGGAACTTGCATGTGGTATGTTGGTATGTCACTGCAGCTGACCCCAATGCACAGGAAAAAAGATTCTACTTGTAGAAGCTGTAAAGGAGAGTTCTTTGGAGAGCAACAATTTAGTCTTACGGAAAAATTTGTACACAGCCCATTGATGGACTTTTGGAAGCTGCTATGCAAGATGAACCTGTTGAATTTTAGATTGTTTTGATATGAAGCTTCCATTAATTAATAAGCATCTCCTTACAAATACTGCAACATATGGACCATGCACATTGATGTAATCCCTTACCATCTCAAAAGAGTGCTACATGGTAGTATTTTCAGGTTTAAACCCTAAAAATTACTTCTGAGAAAGTTACTCTATTTTTTCTCTCCAGGGAATAAAATGCAACAAATAATTTCGTGGGCAGCAGAACAAACACAGTGGTGTTTTCTATGATTCCCCTGCATGTCAGTTTTCTGACACATAAAGACTGGGAAGATTTGCAGTCTGCAAGTGGAGGTGCTTTTTGTGTCTCTTGCCTCTATGAGCACAGCTGTTTTCACCAAACTAAATCTCTACATTTTTACTCAATTGTTAGATTAAGCTGAAATTAGCTCAGTGAATTCAGAAATAATTTGGGAGTGGGTAGGGATATGACTGAGAGGCAAAACAGTGTAACATAGAAGTGATCTATCTTAAACAGTTCAAAAATAAAAGCAGTAGCAGGAAGGTGGAAAAATGTTAAACAGACTATGCCAAGAGGCAAATTTTGTCTTCATGTTTGCAGTGGAAAAAGTGGATGCTTGTATAGAAGTAGTGGAAGATAAGAAATTACTCATACTGGCTATAAGAGGAGAATACAACAATATGCAGAATCTCTAGGAAAGAGGACTTTTTCAAGCCCAGCCTCTCTCAATGTCGTAAACAGACAGGATATCTGCGTTTTTAGTGTCAGGTCTGAGACTGCAACATATTGTCAAAGCTTGTCTTCACTTGCAAGTAAAAGCTCTTTTTTTTCCTCCTTCATTATGTAGAGACAGAAGCCATATCCATCAGTTTCCTAAAAATTGAACTACACTCACTGGCACAGTATTCTGTTCATATATTTTATTAATTTTAACAGTTAATAGTAACTTTGGACTCTAATGAAGGAAGAGTCTTTTGAAAGAACCGTGTTTTGTTTTGTTAATGTTTGGTAACACCCTGTTACATAAATACAGAATTCCAAGCTAAGGGAAAAAAAAGGGTTTATGAGCCCAACTAGAAGCATAATTGATAAGCAAAAGCATAGATTACCTACAGCTTGTGAGCTTTCAATGTGTAGCACTCTGAATAGAGAGCAGCTTATTATAACATTTTCTTCTTATCCTACTTAGATTTTTTTTTCCCAAGATTTTAACAAATACATTTTGCCAATAAATTAGAAACAATATGCAGTTACATAGCTGTAACTAGTGGAAAATTCTTAAACAGATTCCCAGGTATTATTTTAAATGACACAGCGTGATTTCTAAGGCCATGCAAAGTTTAACTACAATTTGAAACAGGATGTTTAATTTGGTAAAAGGCAGAAAAGAGATTCGTGTTAGAGATGTGCAGACTGATTACCCAAGTTGAAGATGACCTGCATGATTGTCTAAATGTATTCTCAAAACTCAGTAGATTTCTATCCATCCCAATTACATGAAATTGCTTTTAGCTCTGACTGCATAAATTTCTTTGCTTGTAAGTAATGTTTATTTCCATTGTGAGGGAAAACTAATTACAATTTCATGTAATTATTTAGAAAGACCAATAGCTATTTTTTATCAGCAATTTGAAATTTCTTTAGACTCTATTTTGTGGTTATGCTAGGCAAGATCTGCTGGGGTAGGAAATAGGTTGGATATAGTCTTTGTTAGAATGCAAGGACGAAAGAAAAGATACAAATTAAAACACCAGGAGAAATACTAAGGAGCATATGATTAAAGTTTACCAAACACAGAATGCCAGGAACTGTAATAAAGGCACTAATTTTTAAGATTCAAAACCCCAAAACACTCCCTGTCTTACCTAAGTTAATTTGGAGAATGAGAGGCTTGCGCATGAAGACAGCAAGTCCTATTCAAATACCACCCAATTCTTACAGCCAAGTGAATTTAGACAGCCAAGAAGCAAATAGGGTGCCCTTGTTCTGCAGACTTAAAAGCTAGTGGGCAGTTCAATATCCAATGAGTGCTTTTGATAGAATATATAAAAAAGATTGCATCAGCTTCTGTATACTAGGCTTATATTGTACAGTTGCTGTCTGCCTCTCTCTAAATTCAAACAATTTACTTGCAAGTAAATTTGCATTTACAAGAAAAAAAATGAAAATTTGCACATATGCATTGTTTGTGCAGCTTCCTGAGGGGATGATGAAGCTTTTTAATACATAAGATTATTGGAATATACTTTATCTGGAAATCTGCTAAGAGATCTTATGTATGAATGATAATTGAGTAATATATCCTGGCTGTATTGCCTTACTGGTTAATCAGAATAGTAGCTTTTTGTAAAAGACAACAATAACAAGGTAGAAAGTTAATGTGTGTATCTTTTCAGCAGTTTTGATGCATTTTTGTCAAAAGGTTCAAAAAACCTTCCTGGGAGGATAAATACATTCAAGCTAAAACACAGCAAATGCTTTCAGGAGGTCATTTCCTTTAGTTCTTTTTACTCCTGAAAACAAGTGTTTCCTTTCTCTGAATAACCACTTACTCTGTTAGATATGTTTTCAGCATCCGTGTCAAATGAATGTGCCAGCTGTAGAACACTCAGTTCTAAACCGAGATGTTACTGGTTTCTAGAAACTGTTAATGTTTAGAGTCTAATTATTGCTTTTACAACACAGTAAGCCACACCAAATAATGTAAAGGACATTGTTGCCATCAAAGCATTTTTCAGTTGTGTCCAGGAATTCTTAGTCTGTGATGCCTATCTCAATAATAACCCAGTTGCTTCACCTGGAGAAAATGGGATTCTGTCACAGCTGTGTGCTACTTATGTACATTTGTGCACCCTAGCAGAGGGCTGGGTACTTTCAATACTTCTGCCGTCTCCAAAGGCAAGAGAGCAGGGAGAAGATCCTGTGGAAATTAGTGGACTCTGGCCTTCTGATTGGGGCACTGAAATGCACAACCATCCTTCCAAGATGGTAATACTCAAGCAATATTCAGGAGCCCTAGGGGTGTCAGTGAAGAGATTCCTCCAAAGAAATTTGGTTTGCCAAACTGACCCATTTTCATCTCAGAATTTAAAAAGTGGTTTGTCAGAAAAGGGACACCCCTATTTCACTCTCCCTCATCCCCCAGAACTTCACAGAATGCAATATTTGCACGTTATTCAAGTGCTTGTTGAAAGAGCTTCATCTGCACATCAAGGATGTGCAGATGAAGCAGCATATAGCATAGAACATGTCTATCCATTGCATTTGCCTTAGGTATCAGAACATTTGCAACTGTAAAATACAAGGGAAAGTTACTTGTGTGTACATTCATATGAATATATCATCCATATCATTAAAACACAAAGTATTCATGGTTATTTTTAATTGTAGTTTGATGTCTGGAATCTTCACAGTTAAGTTTTTTTAAAATTACCCGTGACTGTATGAGCAAAAGCAAAAAAAGCTTTGGGCCTTTTTTTTTTTTTTTAATTTGTCTGCATGAGCAGAACCACTGAACCCCTCATTCTTTCAGGTTAAATGCAGTCACTCTGTTTATCTTGTGAAAAATAGAAGCAAATCAAAGAACCATTCAAGCCAAACAAACTGCCGAATTTCCAGCCAGCCTTAGTCCCACCTTTCTTCCTCTCTTTTCACTATGCCACTGACTTGACAAATCTCTCTGCAGGAGAGGAAACATTCATCACAACATGTTCAGTGCAGTTTCTCCTTGCAGATTCCTTGGCAAGCAATTTTTGCTGGTATACGTACTGCCATTCTGGCTGGATGAGTTGTTCTTTGTGAAACAGCACAACCCAAAAAACCATCATTCTGATGGATCATTTTATCTACCCATACTGATTGTCCATCAGAAAACCTGAAGCCCAAGAAGGAGAAGGCAGGGTAAGCCGACTTCTGTCTGCTAAGATCTCTTAAATGCTGCATTTCAGACAGAAGTCAGAGAGTATATCCAACTCTACATCAGAATCTTGCTAGAATAGTGATTGCAAGTCTAATTTATGATAGAGCCATTCATCTAGTTTGAGCCACATGATGCTTGCAGTTTACCCTCTGTTTAAACAAAGAAAATTCAGCTAAAAACTAATGAGGGTAGACCAGGTTTTATATTTATCATCTCAAGTTTTGTTGTATTTTCATTGCATAAATTACAGAAAAACATGAGAGACATAAGTTTAGCTGAGCATTTGTTTTAAAACATGCCTAGGTGTTGATTTAAACTGTTAATGTTACTCATCTTTCATATCAGCAATGTTTTCTGCCTGTAAGAAACCTCTCTTGGTCCCTAAAGGCTGTCACTACCTTACTGTTCTGGTTTGGAGCATTAACACAGTTTTTAAAAAAATCCCTGTTTAGTCTCATTTATGAGGCGTAGATTCAATGTACAGAGGCTGCAAACTGGACTATTTTTTTCAGAGGAAAATTCCCAGAATCTATTCCCCAGTGCACTCTGACCCTTTATTGTGGGATAAAAACCCGAGCCAGCAATTGGTTCTTCGGACACATTTGAACAGGTGTGATGAGGACATTTAATCTGTGGGACCTGAACCAGTCTGAAAAAAATTCCTCTGAAATGCATGTAATATAATACAATACTGCTTCAGAATCTGCTGCTTTGATTTATTAATCTAATTTTATTGTGCAGAATTACTTAGAAATGTTGACATAACCTAGGTATTTTAGAGGGATCAAGTGACAAAACAGAACAAGTGAAATGGTGCTTCTCTTTGTCTTACATAAGCTGTTGTATTTTCATCTGTAGAGTACCCAGGTGGTCCTAGAGGACCTAGATGTACTTGGAAGCAAACTTAAGTGAGGTGCCAGCAACCAAAATCTCTTATTTAAACATTTACCTAGCAAGCTTTCAGGCTATAGGCTACTTTTTAGGAAAGTCATGTGGCACTTGATGGGCTCATTTATTACTATATCTGAGCAAAATATTGTGGCTTCAAAACGTGTTTCTTCTGAGTCAGGAAAGCCAGAACGTTTGCCTAAGTCATCTACAAATTAACAGTGCTATACTAAGGAGAGTGAAACAAATTAGATTTCTTTATTTCTAATTTAAATTTCCAATTCACAATTTCTGTTTCCAAATATAAATTGATCTAGGATATCCAAGGCAAGTTAGGCTCTTTTTCAAATGCCTGCATTCACCAGCAGCTGTGATTCAATTCATGTTTTACCAAGGATTCTCAGTCCAGTGTCCCAGTGAATAAGATGACAGCCACTGACATGTAACAATCCCAGTAGTGATGAGCAGGCTACAGCAGAGCTTGCACAGTCAGGCAGCACCTGTCGTAAAGGCAGGCCCATCAGAACATCCTTGGGAATGATCAGACCTTGGAAAAAAATGATCAAGTAGTTTCACTGGTTCTACAGGGATGATTTTGTTCAGTGGTTCCAGCACGTGCACATCAAAATATAGGCATGCACTTGAAGGCAAGACAGCATTATTCTTCTGAAGAGTCCTATGGTATGACTGCTAAAAAGACATTATTTATGGCGTTGAAGAAAATCCCTAAAAATCAGATCTCTTGCTTTTGGGAATGTGGCTGGTCCAAACTGAAAGTCTGGTTTTTTTAAGAAAATCTTTCAGAACAACTTTCCAAGACTGCAGTCATTAGTCACAAAACTAAACACTAAGCTCTGCTTTCTGCCCCTGTTGCTTTTCTGGTCTTTAGTCTCATTAAAATGTTGTACAGAAAACCGAATTGATAACCCGTTCTCTTGTTTTTTTTCTGTTGCTTTCCCTGGTATCTTGGGTTTACTATATGCAATAAGGACAATATTTTGAAAACCCTCTTTTGTATTTAAATATTAAGATGATGTTCAGTTTTAATAATAGTTTAATACTTTTGAGAACCAGATAAACTTCATAAAAGCCACTTTTCTTAAATACAAATAAAAACTGGCCAAATGGCTGTTGTGGAACTCTTAAACCAGTTTGCTTCCATACCAGTTACAGCTGACTACATGTTTTACAAACCTTTGTCAAGTATCTACCTTATAAGCAATATATATGAACAGAATAATCACAAAACTTAAAAAGCAACACTGGTATGCAAAATAACTGAAAAGATGCCGTTTTGCACCTTTTAAAACAGGCAAAGAACAAATAAAACCTGAGTTGAGAGGTGTGGAATGGGAGATAAACCTCTTACCTGGATAGCTTTTTGACAGGAATGTTCAGGTCTGTTTTTGCATGTTGGAATGAATGAAAGTCTTCAGTTCAGGCATTGCTCTATTTGCATAAAGGATAATTATTTCTAAATATTCCTCTAGGAAAGAATGGAATCTTGAGCTTGCTGCTTGTTACTTGTACTGCTCTGGATATATATGCAGCACTTGCTGAAGATTTGAGTTTAAATAATGTGTAAGATTATTAATTAACTAATGCTGATCCAAAAATTATGCTGACTTCAGTCTAGTACCTCTCTGACCTTTGAAGCTGCTTCCCATCTGAGATTTCATCTTGTTTATGCATCCTCATATAGCTTTAGCTTTTGATTTTACATACTGAAGATGTAAGAAGAGAACTGCAGTCTTGCCTGAGATTTGTCTATTGTGCAGACTGGATTAAGTACTGCTCTGCTCAGTGCATAGTATGGGACTGCTGGAGGTCTGAGTTCCATTCCTACATGTCAGTGCATCCAGATCACAAGATCTCTGTTCCTTCCACGTAAAGTGTGGGCATATCAGCAGGACAAAGACTGATTTTCTGTTCATTCTTGTGAGGTATCTAAATGAAAAAGTCCCCTCTCTGTCACCTTAGCTCTTTGGATAGGTGCAGACCTCTACAAATGACAAATCCATCTCCTCCTCTCAACAAGGGTGATAGGTAATGTTTAATAGTTACTAAGCAGTGCAGATTAACAGATTGGGTGCAAGGCCAGAACTCACAGGAACTGTATTCAGTTGGGTATGTTTCTCAGCCAAGGGAGAACATGAACATGCATGCAATAAGAATCAGGGATCGGAGGAGCGAGGCCTGAAAAAGGTTGAGTTGCTGGATAGACAAAGATGGTTCCTCCTTCCCTGGCAGTAGGAGTGCTTGCAGGGGGGTACAGTGCACAAACATGTCTACAGAGGGCCAGGTTCCAATATCGTCCTTTATCCCAGTGCAAAATGTTGTTTGCTGCTCTTTAAAAATAAAAAGAAAACATGAAAATTATGGAAATGAAAATTCAAAAAATTCTGTTCAGGGTGGAACAGAAAGCATATCTCACCCCTGTGATACAAAACTAGTCATGAATTCTTAAAACTACTGGCTGTTGGCAAAATTCAAACTTGCTGACAGTAGTTTTGACATGCTAATCCCAAAAGTTTGAGAAGGTCATTTCAGTCTTAATAAAATCCTCCTTTTTGCTCCTTTCCTATAGAAAGTCTTGTCAAGCATTCCTGTCTTTTTGTTGTTCCCAAGGTTCTATGCCCTTAGAATAAGAGGGAAGCAGTAGTGCACTTAATCTGCATAATGGATTTTGCACTATGTACCTGTGAAGATTTAATTTTATTGATTGTAGCTCAGTAAACACTTTTCACCTTCCCTGTATGACTAATTTAACAATATTTTTTTAAAAATATATAACTAGGTTACTAGATATTAATTATATGTAGTAATGCCGTGACTTGTTCTGAAATCTTCTGAAATCCTCAAGTAAATTAGTCAATGAAGCAAAATATATTCTATCTTGTTACAGCATTCATTTCATAAATACCCTTGGGTAGATTTCACTTTTAGCCCTTTGCCATTCTTGATTCAGTTAATATTAGGCACCTGTTCATAAGGCTAAACAGTAAGTCACACAAGGGAAAGTCATCTGTAAACTCTCAATTGGTCGTATTGGTCAATGGTCACATTTTTAATTTCTTGTTATGCCTTCTGTGTAAGTGTCTGGAGTTTAAAAAATCAGTGAATTATAAAATACACTTTAGCTTAATATGCATTATTTGCATTATTTTAAATGCTGTCAAGCCTCAATTAGTCTAGAGTTTACCTTTATACCATAGCGGACAGATGATGTGTCTAAAAAGCACACATTTGGTTTCTATTCAATAGGAAAGATGGGAACACTAATAATAAGCATCCACGCTTTTAGAAGCCCCTATGTGCTACGCCTAAAACATTTTTCCTTAGGTGTGGCAAGTATCCAGTGCATCTGAAAATTATGTGTATGTGGGAGGAGATAGACATGTTCCTGATTAGCTTTTCTTTTTAAAAAAAAAAAATCTTCTTTAGTCCCTGCTGGAGAAGCTCTGAGATCTGCAAGGTTCAGTGCAAATGTATGTATTCAAAACTGAGTAAGGCTTTGGTATGACTTCCTCCTTCTGTTTCCCATTACAAACATAAAGTAAATTGATTAGAGTTTACCAAAGGCACAAAGTAGCTGCAGTAGTTCCACCACAGATTTCTTATCAGCACACAGCGGCACAGTTCCCCGGGAGCACAGCTTTCTACAACAGCAGGTTAGAAATTCTGTCATGATATAGTTTGGGTCTATCCAATGATAGTTGAGACCTTTTCTGTTTTTCGTTTTGCAAATTAGCAATATATTGAAGGTAGACATGCAGTTGCCTCTGGGCAGGCAAGGACTAGTGTAGAAAGACACACCTGAAAGTATATCTGCCATGCGAATAGGTCCAAAAGCATGTGGACTTTGACAGACATCACGTGCTATCTGTACATTAGCCATTAGAGAAGCATATCATCTGAGAAATCTAGCTGCAGATCTTCACATCTTCTGTATTTAGCTCCATGGTTTTTTTCTTAGGCTGTTCTTTTGTTGTCCAGTTATGTAATCCTCAGTACAGATCTTACCAAGTGGAAAGAAATTTTGAGCACCATCAGACAGGAAAAGTTAAAAATCTGATAAAATTTGTACACTGGACATTAATGCAAAATTTCAAGTCCAGCTACAATATCCCTAACTCATAGTCCATGAGCTATATGTTTGCAAGATGTACAGAGCACACTAAGTAGAGCAGTGTTGAATTTGGTTCTTTTTGCATATTTGGCAGCAGGAAGGGCAATCATTTCAACTCCTTGTTGTGATATTACCCAGCAGTAAATAAGATATGTCCTGTGCTGTAGTTGGATTCACATACTTTTGAACTGTATTTCCACATACACCTAACCGGCAAAAGAATAGAAGGGACATAAACAGAAAATAAAGATGTATAAATGAAGGAGTGGCAATAACAGTACTATGAAATGAAACCAGTAAGTCAAATATGTACCATAGAGGAATTATGTGCTTGAAGCAAGCTAATTTTAACACTTGGTCATCATTTCTCTTCTTTATGCATCTGAAAAGTCAGTCACCCTTTACTCTTCATTATGGATTTAGTCTCCCTACACCATCTTTCCAAAATTTTTGCTTATAGATGACATTCCATAGTTCCATCATCAAGGGCAGCATAAAAATGCAATGAACATTTTGCTTGTAGCCTTATGCTATGCAGGAAGAAATCACTACCATACATCAGACTCAATTAGAAGAAAAGGTGTCCTCTTGCACCTCAGCATAGATACAGTAACTGAGCCTACCATTCAGTCACTGACTGAGCCTTTAAATTTGTAGAGAAGAATCAGTCAAAAAGCATTTCCTGCTGCTGGATTTCCCCGATAATTATTTGATTACTTCCTTTTGTAAATGAATGTGGACAAAACAGGCTCAACAAGGGATCACAACAAGATCTTACAACAGTCTAAATTATCCATACCTAGGTGATCCATTTGGTTATGTTTACATGTCTGGAGAGGCTAGATACTAAAATACCTTATGCCTTTTCCTAAAATGCGATGCTGTTTCCCCTTTTACATCTTTGATTTGTTTTAAAAGGGGGAAAGTGGAAGGGGAAGAGACACAACAGTCTTAACAATATTTTCCTAGCAAGCTAACTCACCTCAGTACAAGAAGCTGTAGATGCTTTGTCTGCCTTTCTCTCTCTTCCCCTCACACACAGCGCGCTCATTGCTGAAAGAAGGACTGAGACTGTGCTCACAGAAGCAGGCTGAGTAAGAAGCAGAAAATCATAGGCCGTGATTAGCATCAGCTTGAAAGCATTCATTGTTTGCTTGCACTTCTCTGCATGTCAGTTTTAGCCAGATCACAACAAGGATTTTGTGAGATGCTTTGCCAGATAAAGGTCAAATAAAGCTGATTTCAAAGAGGGAAGATGCTAATTAAGAAGCTGTATGAATGCAAGTCAATTCTATTTTTATATATTTTAAAAAAAAAAAAAAAAAGATTCGGCTGAATGCACAGTCTCCTGGCTGGCTTGTAGAAGAGGCAGTGATTTCTAAGAAATAACAGGTGTTGTATTTTGCATTTTTGAAGCCAGTTTGTCCCTAAACCACAGAGATTTATACTCATCCTTCTTTTTGCGCATGTATCGTGCTGGTTGGTTGTGTGGATGCATTAACTGTGACAAGCTGTGACATCAAAAAGGGCTGGGTGCTGCCTGGCTCTGTGGTTTGTAATGCATCCTCCCATTATGGCTGGGCTAGCTCATTCACGTTGTAGGGTGAGTGAATTAAGTGTAGTATGGGCCCAGCCTGGACTGAAGTCTTCTCTGTTCAGAATCTATGCCATAATATATGCTTGTAAAGCAAGCAGATTTTCAATCCCTATAAATTATATAGCTGAGAAGTAAATGAAGAGAAATATTAATGCTAATAAATAAACCCAGAAGTGATAAAATATGCCAGTTCTTTAGTGTGGGTGCAGTCATCTTTGGCCTTGTAACTGTGAAAAAGCCTCTTGAGTGAGGTTTTTGATCTCCAAATAATGTGTGAAAAGCACAGGCTGTGTTTCGCTGAGGACTGCTGTAGAGGAAAAATCAGTATTCATGAACCTGTGAAAGGTCAGGTGGTCATGTTTTTTTTGAGATACGGGGGTTTCATGAAAGGAAGCCAATTGACTACACCTGTAATGATCATAAGAAGCTAGAGCCAATGGAATAAGAACATGGTAGAAGCAGCTCTGGTGTAAATAAGTACTGTATTGTCAGCTTCCATTGAATTCAGAAGGGGGAAGCATTGTTTATTAATAACCCAGGAGCTTGCTGATTTCATAGTTATTCATTAATGGTCTTGTGCTTAAACCTGAAGTACCAATCTAGTTAGGGGTTTTTTGGTTGACATTGAAGAAACCTGGAGCAATAACTGCTGAGAAGGCAGTCTCTGGAAAGGTTAATGCTAATGAAGGCTAATCTGACCTTCATATACTCTGAGGTATCACTTCCATAGTGCTTACAGTCCCTTGGGACCTTTTTTAAGGTCCAGAGGTTTTTAAAGTACTCAGCAGAACAAGAAGCTTATGGAGAAAATTTGTGGGTTTGGAGCAAACAAGGTCTTTGTAACAGCATGACCTTTAAACTGGCTTAATTTCATTCCCCTTAGCTGCAAAAGTAAGTAAAAAACAAGGAGGCAGAATCTTTTTGTGTTGTAAAAGGGACTTGGAGGGCAACAGGCTGCCCTCTTGAAAAAGATAAACTTGCTGACATTTCCTATCCAGAGCTTTTGACCTCCATCTTGAAGGTGCTGTGCTCACAGCTTATGTGATTTGCTGTCACTTCAACAGCCTGGCTAAAGAAATAAGGAAGTTGCTTCTGGAGACAGTCCTTTCTGGAGAACCTGCTAGAAGCAAGAGTTTCAATTGGCATAGTTTACCTATGTTTGTTCCTACATCTTTACAGTGAACACTGAGCTCCTCTCCAAGTTAACAGGCACTCGTGTCTGTTCTGGAGTTTTATATGATCCCTAAAATGGCATCATGGACTCCAGAAAGGCAGTAAACAACTCATTGGGACACTGTTATCTAAGGATGCTCCTGATAGTAATCACCTACTGCAACAACTGCTTATTCTTGATTTACTCTTGAGAGGGAGAATTTCATTATCATGCATACTTGCACTCATCAGAACAACAGTGACTGCTATCATTGGTACACATCCTAGCACCATGGCCAAGGGAGTGTATGTTGCGGGAACTGGACAAGGCTGTCTAGGCACACAGTTCAGCATCTCTATCAAATGAAGAGTGGTATGTAATATGATCATTACTGCAGCAGAAAACATAGTACGGTACTATCTTAGACTGCACTTACACTTCTCTCCAAGACTTCGATACAAAAATCCTCTCACGGAGGAGAGTCTTTTTTAGGTGGCTCCCTCATGGAGTATATCTTTCAAGTCTGAGGTCAGCCAGTACCCTGCTGAAAAATATTACTTACTTCTAAGGTGTTATTTGCACCTTTCTTCTGCTGGCACCTTGTGCCCCTATTTCTCGGCTGCATTTGCACTTAGGTGAGCAATCTTTCCCAGCAGAACCTCCCAGTGAGGATGTAAGCAGGCTCTGCTGCCTTAGGATTGGTGTTAGCCAACCACTATGACCAGTCTACCATAACAGAAGGTCTTCTCAGACATTCGTGAAAGCAAGCTCAATTATGGTAGTTTTGGGTGTGCATGGGGGGAGGGAGGGCCACACTAGCTGAGTGAGAGTGTCAGGATGAGAAAGGCACTACTCCACTGTATAGGTATTTCACAGTTGCGTCAATCCTAGACCAGGCAAAGCTGTATTCAATAGAATAGCTCTGTTGATGGTTACCCTACATGTTACCTTTGAGTTTCTAAACTAGCTGTGACCTACTGACAGGGGTCAGCTACAAGGCTTCCAATCCCAGGAAGTTTTTCAGTACATTACAATAAAGTTTGATAAGTTAGCTTGACGTGTTATCAGGGACTCAATACTGAATCCCTGAAGATAACCGTAATGACTGAATGACTGAAGATTACCGGTAATGGGAACACTCCTTGCCTGGGTTATTCTTGCTCCCTTCTCTGTAGATAAGATATTTGGTCCAATGTCTGCGTACTTTCCAGAGCATGCAACTATCAGTGGACAGGATCCATCTAGGGCAGAAGGGAAGCAGATGCTGGGCACAGGAAGGCAAGGTGTAGCTGTACGCTACCGAGCAGCCTCCACATCTTTGCTAACTGGAACGGATCTGGCTGTGATACAGGGGTTGACAGGCAAAGCTAGCTTACCCCTTCCCTCACAAGAGATTAAGTTCATGAATGGGAGTAGAGTGAAAGTAGCATGGGTAAGAAGCACAACATGGTTATCTTACAACACTTTGTCAAGCTATTTAGTAGCTGCCTATGCACCTGAAAAGAATTTCTGTCTATACTGGATAAACCTTATTCCAGTAAAAGGAGACAATGGAAAGCTGTTAACATGGGCTTGTAACCTATGACTCCCCGAAGGATAGTGCACAAAGCAAACCTGTTTGAGGAAGAGAGCAGTAAGATTTCGTGACAGCCATCAGACTCCCCTCTGCACTCATCATTGCTTTTCATGTTCACAGCACTGTTCTTGCTCTCAAGAGGCAGCAAATGGGTCTGAAATTGGCACCATGACAAAGACCAGAAAGACACCTCACCAGCAGGCAGTAGTCTCTGGAATATAGCAGCCTCAGGCCTGGGGCTTATAAGGGCATTGGTGCCAGGATGCCAGTATGCGCTTTAGTGTAGTTGCTTGTTACAAGTAAGGCGTTATCTGGCAAGTGTCCCGGAAGAAACCCAGTTGAGGGACATTTGAAAGCCAGGCATAGACACGACAGTGATTGCCACTCCACATCAGAAATAGCTAACAGTGAACAATGAACAGTCCCAGTCTGGCAAGCGCTCAAATGAAATTACATAGCCTTCTGCATGTTCATAAATGAAGACATTGGCGTCTAGAAACCACACTTACGGGCAGGGAGATCAGAAGAGCAGTCAAAAAAGAGATGGAAGACTGTGAGCTTGGTACGACGCTACGAACTATATGTGCGTGATGCTGCACCAGCAGGTCCTAAGTCAGATGTATAAAGCTGTTTTGAACAACTTTGACAATGTCAAGTGAATTTATCCTGGGTTGGGGATTTACCTTGTCACGTGCCTGTTAACACTTATGACCTGGTCTTCAGTGTCCTAAAATTCCTGTATTTATAGCACTTGGCCTGACAGTTGAGCCAGTCTTCTCCATGCAGAATGCTTGTAAGCAATACCAGCTTGTGAGGTTCCTGTTGTGCCTCACATGCAGTCATGCAACTCAAATTCCAGTGATCTTATATAGGCTATTAAAAAAGTGTCCCTTTCACATCAGAAAAGTATTATGGGTAACGGTAAGATGAAGATCTGAATAAGCAGCAATCCCATCAATCAAGTAATCGTTTTATTAATAGGAGCATACTGTCTAATCCATTTGCAAGCAAGAAGAGTCTCATAAAGTGTCAGATCAGTCAAAGGATGTAAGAAGTGCCTCTCTACACCTACACATATAATACTACCATATAACATCACCATAAAACACTCACATACCATCATATGATGCTGCCATCATGGCTAATAATGGCATTCTGTTTTAAATGTTTTACTTAATTGATACAAGAGAAAAAATGTGGATATACTGGGATCTTAAGTGTACATATACCAGATAGAAGGCCTTGCTTACCCTGGTGTTTTCATATAGGACTGTCTAGGCTTTAGACTGGACTTGGGAAGACACTAGTTCCTTTGCTGTTATCTAAATGGCATTGTTAAGTTTTTACAAGACAGTGGAGTTAATCATTCTTACACTCACTGACTGTAAGTATACATGCAAGCGAATATTTCAATAGAACACAAGGTACATCTGGAAATAGTTAATAGATCTGAGGGAGCAGAGCTGCCTTTTGCAACAAAGTATTTGTCTTTGAACTTTGGAATAAGACTGTCAGACTTTTTTTTAACTTCCATCTAAGCCAACCTCCCCCCCAAGTTCCAAATGGCCATTCTTTAGTTCAACAGTAACTTCTAAAATGCTGTTAGGGACACTAAAATAAATAAATATCTTTCTGCTATTTTTGTCTTTCACAGTTGCACCATTTGACTCTGGCAAGAACAGCAAGCCCACCAGTGGCTGCAGATGTGACAATTGCTGTTATGTGGCAGGATATACTTTAAAAGAGAAAAGCCAGTTTCAGGTCTTTGGTAAAAGAGTGTGACCATACTCAGGCTAAGATTGTGTGCTTGGTCACATCCCAGGTGGAGATGGTGCGATGGATATGGTTTATGTTACATTTGTTTTGCCTGTCCTGTTTTCCTCTTCTAGGTCATAGTCAGAGATACTGATGTCGCTTTGTCCTCTTCAGGTTGCACAGTTCTCTTATTTATTTACTAGGCAATTCTGTCAGCACTTTTTAATTCTCTGAGAACTTCAGGATTGCTATTGCAGTTTTTTTCACTGAAACCTTTCCTCGGCAAGAAAGCACAGAGGAAGAGCCTCAGTCTAAGAGGCCCAGAAATGCATGAGACAGCACAGACAGAAACAATTTGTGAATCTCAGCACAGAGCCTAGCATTGATTTAAGAGATCTGCTCTCTGCCCCATTCTCAGTTTTCATCCTGTGTGACCAACACGACTTGCCAGCATTGATCAGTTACAGGAACTGTGATTGTCTCTTCTCCTACCATCATACCTAGGACATTGCATCTGCAGTTCACTGGTATAGCTTTCCACCCAAACAGAGGCAGGGTGTCCAGGAAAGAGTCAGGAAGATGGCAGAGCTCAGGCTGCACTGTACCAGAGACATTAGGTGTAGTGATTTGGCAAGACTGGAGAAATCAGCTTTGAGAGGCACTGGCAAAACCCTGAGCAGCTCTCCTATATGATCAAGTCTTGACGTAGCTCAAGGGTGCTTACAAAGCCTTTTGCTCGGGGCATACTGAGCTCAGAATTTCAGCAGTAGGCCAAGGCTTTGACTTGGGATAAATGGCAGTAAGTCTCACTACCAGAATATTGTCAATGTAAGTTCAGTTCCTGTTTGGCATTTCATACTGGCAAAACTTCTCCCACTCTGTCAGATTTCAGTTGAATCAGGCCACAAGTTCAGAAGTTACGGGAAATAACCAACCCACATATTAACGTTATTTTTTTTCTGCACTGGATGCCAGGCAAGAAAAGCCTTTCAGAAATTTAAAGCGTATCTTCAAATGTGTCATAGATAGATTGCAAATACCCTTTTTCATCCCCTGGGTAAAAAACTTCCAGTGTTTGCATGCAGGTGCATGTCCAAATTTTACTGCCTGTACTGCTGCAAGATTCACTTGCATCAAGGGATGCAACATGGTGCTACTTCTAGGTATTTGAACATATATTCACAGCTGGGTAACATGATTGCAGTCTGAGATCATGGGAGTACATGGAAGAAATGGCAAGCAAATGCTAACAGTGCAGTAAAAATTAAAGACATGCATAAATTCAGCGTTCTTTGAGTGATACAAATTTATTTCTCAACTGGACCTAAACCCATAAGAACCACTACTAAGAAAGCCACATTATATATTGCAATTTAAGAGAACATTAATAAAGAATGCATGAAACAATGGAAACTGAAAAAAACAGCTCAGTGAAAAAAGTCTCAGTAATTTTCACTTTGGCAAAGAGTTAGAATTCCTAATATACTGTTGAAACTCAAAATCCAGCAAGCAAGTTCATTATATTTCTTTCTGTTGATGCTGCTGGAATAGGGAAAGGGTATGGACTGGACAAGAGACATGACTTGGTTATGTTACTTTTGAGGAAGGAAGTTTGTGTACAATTCCAAGAACCCTACTTACAAGTAAATTTTGAGAGCCAAAAGAAGGCAGCCATCTGACCCTTTACCTGCAACCAAGGGCTACCATTGCTGTAGTATTTATATTTGTATTTTTTATTACCTGTATTCTTCAGAGTGATGAATGGGAAACTTCACTACAATTTTACTGCCCTGGATAACCTTATGGATCACCTGTGGGAAAATAAGCTAATTCCAGGTAAGGGCAGTTCCCTACCTCTCCAGCTTGCCCCATCTGTTTGCCCATATTGTGCACTCATTCTTAGAGAGCTTTGACAAAGCTGATTTTAATAAAAATTCATTGTTTTCCTACTTGCCTTTGCCTCATGGCTGTTTAAATGTAAACTGTAAGCAAAATGCTATAAGGGCGATTAAGACAGTACAAATGGTTTTAGACTGCTCTGAACAAGAGTTTGAGATGTATGAATTGGGAAATTAGATCTCTTGAAGAGGAAGCTTTGTACCCATTAGCAGGTACCTAAAAGGGTCAGAGAAGCAGATACTCAAGGTACAGCTTCCTCTAAATTTCTGCAAACATGCACTGTTTAAAGTTCCATCTGAGCCCTGAATATATGATGCTAAGTAGTAGTATTGATTTTTATAGTCATTGACAAGTAAACAATCCCAAATCTGAAATATCCATGGTGGGGACATGTAGGAACAGGAAGGAAAGCCCATTTAATGGTGTTTCTTCATTAGCAAGTTTGTTTCAGATAATGCGATAACCCCTTTGGCAGTCAAAAAGACATAGCATTCAGAAAAAAAAGGAGAGCAATCTTTTGTTTCTTTTCTAGGATTTGAATTGATGGGGAATCCATCGGGATATTTTTCAGATTTTGAAAATAAAGAACAGGTAGTAAGATGGAGAGACTTAATTGCACTTCTGGCCAGCAGATACATAGGTAAGTTCAAAAAAAAAAATCCCAAAAAACAAAGGAAAAAGCCCCGTTACTTAAGGAGCTTTTAATCCCTTCTAACTACCTCAAAAAAATCTGTGTATTACAATCAATTTCAAGACCCTAAATTTCAGCACAGAATAGGAAAAACGTCATGCTAGAACAGACAGTGGGATAATAGCCCCTTTTTTTGCTGATGTGTGACCAACATCCTGAATGAGTAATGTGTTTGGAGTAGCATATTTGGCCTGCCTCTGAGGACTGCGTTTCAACTTCATTATGTGGTTGTGGTTTTAAACCACCAACTTGCACTGAAACATGGTAACCTGAATATTTCCCACCTGGCACCTTCAAATACCTCTACTGAGACAGAAGCCAAACTTGAGTTAAGGCTGTAATTCATATCATGTCCTTCTCATCTTTTTAAAATATTGCTGCATTTCATCAAAAATAAGAGATTATTTTGAAACTACCAAAATAACATTTCCCTCATTTTTAAAAATAGGCAGAATTTATACCCTGTTGTAGTTCTGGATGCTGAACCTCACCTGCAGGCCTAATTGATAGGATTGTCTGAGTCAGTAGCTAATTGATAGGATTGTCTGAACATGCAGCTCACTGATAAATGAGGCCTCTCCTACAGATAGGTATGGATTGCAGCACGTTGCTAGATGGAATTTTGAAACGTGGAATGAACCAGACCACCACAACTTTGACAATGTGTCTATGACAGTGAAAGGTAAGCATATTTCGGAGCACTCGGTAGTGTAGTAAAGTGAAACAGGTGTGTGGGGTGGGTGGAGGGGTAATAGTGATCAAGAAGAGATGCTGGCAAAGAAGTAAGGTGGGTAGGAGAGATAAGGAATTGGAAAGGTACATCTAGTCTGTTTTTCTAAGGTCACGTTACTGACTACACTTTGTTCCCTGCTTAACATCAGTATAAATACAGGGATAGTAGAACAGGGAAAACGGAACAGGAGTTACACTAAGATACAGTTTATTATTTGGATATACAGTAAGGTTACTGAGGGAAAGGGGGTAAAGGGTGCAGTAATAAGAAAACTGTTTGTTGACATAGGCAGGTTTTGCGAACCTGTCCACACAAGACCTTTGGAAGAACCTTATTAATGAAGCTGAAGTTTTTCATGTCTTCTCCTGTTGTCAGTGCATAGGAAGAGAAGCTCCAGTTTGTGAGGTCCTGCCAATAAGTGCAATAATAGAATTATAACATATCCCTGTAGTTTGAGATCAAGATTCTGCTGTTATCAGTCATCTTTGATATGTTTGGACTTTAGGGTTTCTCAACTATTATGATGCTTGCTCAGAAGGATTAAAAGCAGCCAGTCCTCTACTAAAATTTGGAGGGCCTGGGGATTCCTTCCACCCCTTACCCAAGTCGCCCATATGCTGGAGTCTTCTGAGTCATTGCTACAATGGAACCAATTTCTTCACAGGGGAAACTGGTGTAAGGTTGGACTACATCTCTCTCCATAAGAAGGTCAGTCCAAGATTTCAGTTTCAGGCTATTATTTTAATCAGTTCAAGTTACACTTTACTCTAATTCATGAAGTTGATTTCCAGATGAGTGTCCAACCTATAGCAGCAGGCTTGGCTACCTAGTCTAACAAAACTTTGTAGATGCTCAGCTACAAGAGTTTAACTCAAAATAAGTTTGTCTTCCCCTAATTTCCAGGGGGAAACAGCTCCTCTACCTCTTTTCCATTTTATGTCCTAGGAGGAGCTTATGCAAACATCACATTCTGTAATGTAATAGCGAAAATTACTAATACTGCCTGGCCTATAGCTCCTCAGGAACTCCAGAAATACATTTTCAGAATATGTTTTTGTCTGTATGTTATGTCTGCGTGTTTGCTGCTGTCTGTGTGTTTGCTGTTTGCTCACTTTCACTGAGCAGATATGAAATATTGTTGCAGGGAGGTGGCAGTTCTCTCTACATCTTGCAACAGGAAGTAGAAGCAGTTGGACAAATTCAGAAGCTGTTTCCAAATTTTGCTTCTGTTCCCATATACAACGATGAAGCAGATCCCATGGTTGGATGGTCCATTCCGGAACTGTGGCGAGCTGATGTGACCTATGCTGCTATGGTTGTAAAGGTAACTCAGTTCATTGACAGCCTTGTCCTGTTGCAGTCTCCAGATGCATTAATGCAGTTGCAAAATTAGACTTACATTCAGTTTTTAGGCAGCTACTCAGAATTATAGATCCAACAAAAGGAGAGTTCCCTATTGATACTGCTGANAAAAAAAAAAAGCCAAACACCTGAGAACTAGCCTTCCATGTTGTAGAGAATGTTTTAGATACTGTATACAGTCCCCCAGTCAGATTCACCTGAGAAGACTATAGCACCACATCCTCTCTTCATGAAATACTACTGCTATCACCTCAATTATGTAAGATATTATTTCCCAGCTCCTTCATAAGTTTATCTCATCAAGAGTTGCCAGGTATAATTAGGAAGTCCTTTGAGTTCTCATCATAAGCCTGTTCTTCAGTTTTGGATAATGACTGTACATGTGTTCTTACTAATTACTGCTAGTACCTACCACTGTTGATCAGAAAAGCATAAGGAGAAGAGAATGCTGAGCATTCCTGGCCCTGCAGGATTTGTAGTTTGGCCCCAGAGTGAACTCAGCCTCTGCTCCTGTTTAGCCATAGTTCCCAGTGGGAACTCCCACAACAGTTCCCACTGTTGTTTTGTGAGCCATTATCTTATACAGCATCCAAAGTCCAAGTGCTCCTGTGCAAAGTGGTAATTCCCCTACCTGGAAGCATGTATGTCACCCAGAAACAAGATAAGTCTTATCAACTCTTCCTGTGGAGACCTAATCTCTCAGCTCCTTGAGGCTCCATACAGAAGCAGTCTTCTCCAAAGCAACCAGTCACCTACTGCACCGCAGAGAGTTTGTGACAACAAACAGCAGTGTTTACAATGACATGGTAATATAGATAGATTAAAAAAAGACACATCCAATGGAATGCTAACACTTGGTTGGATAGGAGCTGGAGCCCTGTGTTCCTTCAGGAACACAATTATGAGACCTTTTCAGTTGTGAACCTTCTGAAATTCTATTTGATTCCGGTACTTACAGATAATCTGGTAAACAGAGGGCTTGGGAGTGCTGACATTTTGCAGGAAAGCAGCGCAGCAAGGAGTGAAATGTTAGCAGCATTCCACGTTAGCACCAAGTGGGTAAAATGACTCACTGAGGAACAGAATCCAGGAGCAGCTCCCATACAGTCATGTAGAGGGTACAAAGTAACTCCAGAATTGGAGAACCATTTAGATTTAAATCAGATGGTAAATCCAAATTACTAATTCAATATCAAGACAGAGCAGCATCATTTGTAGTCCAGTAGCTAAGGAAATACATTCATAACTCATGCAGAGTACTAGTTAATAGTTAATTCAGGAACTTTTTTTCTGGGAAAACTGTGTGGATACTTCACATGTTCCAGTGATTAATATATCACCTAAAGAATAGTTTCTTCAAGAGTTGTGACAAACAGTTTGGTTCTTCAAATTTTTATAAATGACAGTGATGGCTTTTTTCAAGATGTGGTAAAGATTTTTTTAAAATTACATACCTTGTGTGTCTGTTGGATTTTCTCCAGAGTAAAGTTCAGTCTTGTCTATGACTTTTCAGGTAATCATTCAGCATCAAAACCTGCTCATTTCCAAAGCCAACAACACCATCAACTACACACTGCTGAGTAACGACAATGCCTTCTTGAGCTACTACCCCCATTACTTCACACAGAGAACTCTGACAGCACGTTTCCAGATGAACAATACAAAGCCACCTCATGTCCAGATGGTGCGGAAACCAGTGCTGACTGTCATGGGCTTGCTGGCATTGCTAGGTATAGTAAACACTAATTGAAAAGCACACCAATAATGTCCTCTATCTTAGAAGCTTCATGCGTAAGAGAGATCATTGTAGCCACCCCACCACTGATAAAAGTAGGATTTCTGCTACACTCAGTTTGCCAGCCTTGCATTAAAAAAATGAAACTTCATTTCCTGTGAGAAATTAATAGCTCAGATGTTCCTGACAGTCTGTTATCTATTTGATGTAATTTACTGCTTTACTTGTACCTTCTGTCTGCCAGTCACTTTGGTTTTTTGTTGACTGGTACTTCCCTCTTGTGCCATTATACCAGGCTGCAAATGTCTTTAAGAAATACTCACAGCTGGAATACCCATGCAGCATTCTAAAGGAATATCCTAATTCACTGTTACATGCTTAGATTGTGCTAGCTGACCTGCAAAGCATTAAGAACTGCTGTAGTACATGCATGCTCTGCTGTTGTAAAAAAAGCCTGACTGAATGGTATACCTGGTAAAATAAGCTAAAGCATAGCTTAATCTATGGATCCCTATGTTTTGATCCTGCATTTTGACCTTATCAAAAGCTAATACAGGACTGATTAGCAGTGGTGCTTATGTAGCTGTCACATTTTTTAAAGGAGAGAAGCAGATTTTTGCAGAAGTGAAGAGCAGTGAAGGTGAAAGCATTCAAAACAACACAATCGGTGTCCTGGCATCAGTGCACATCCCAAATGAGATGCAACGCTCAGACACTTGGCAAGCTACTCTACTGATGTATTCAAGTGAGGATAACAGGACTTCATCCAACATCAGCACTGTCACAGTGAACATCATGCACTTCCCCAAACTTAGAGGTAAACAAACATTGTGTAGGCAGTTCAAATAATTACCTTTAGGATAGAACATCTGCTGGAGCACTTCTGCGGAGTTGCCTTTCATTGCAAGAATGAGTTTTATTTGCTTTCTCTCTTGTCTGTTGGGCACTCCCAAATTTTCTGAGATATGATGGTGCTCTTCTAGGAAAGCTTCTTTCCTAATACCTGCACTTTGACCCTGCCTTTAATGGCAACTGCAAGTGTTACCTTTTTGGAAAGATATTAATCTCGGTGTCCTTGGCTGGATATTGCCATGCAACAGTTCCCTTACTGGGATGACTTCAAGACAGCCAACAAAATCATGTGATTACACAAATGCATGCAGCATCTATGCAAAAAATAAGAGGGCTTCAATTCTGAACAGGGACATTTAAACTTGGCAAATATAAAATTTAGAGCCTTCTAAGAGTACTAGCCTTGTGACTTTCCAACAAAGCCAGGCTTCAAAGCGCTGAAATCACTTTTGAGAAGGTAGATTTAAACATGTTCTGCTAAATTTATTCTTCTTAATCTTTAAATCCAAGTAAAGAGTTTACTCTCTTTCATTTGTGTTCTTAAAGAGCTAATGTATGTGACGTATTTCCTGGATAACAACCAAACCAATCCCTACCTGAGGTGGAAAAAGCTAGGAAGCCCTGATTTTCCTTCCCCACAACAGTTCCAGCAAATAAGGGATGCTGAGGTATGACCATGTGTTCACTTGAAATGTATTACGGGTAAAGTGCTTCTGAATTGATTAACTACAGCTAGAGAGACAAGAAATCAGCTCAGATAGTAAAAATTTCCTTGTCACACACATCTTATATGCATATGAGAATGCACTTGCATACAGGCAGAGTAATGTAGCTCATATACGCATCTGGTATCTTTGCTAAACTAAATGTACACGACCAACTTCTTTGCTAGTTGCTTAGCTTTAACAGGGTCTTAGCTGCTCCAGAGGAAGTTCCACCTTCTCTCTGAAATGTCAATGAGTTTTGAGATTCCAAATAAGTCACATGACCTGACGTATATCACAGAAGGGCCAAATTGCTGTAGTAGGGAGTTGAAATGAACCTTCCTCCATAACAGAACACAAACAGCTCCCTAAGGTGGAAACTGCCCAGTGCAAGTTCAGAAGTCACTTAGCATCTCAGGTGCTCACAGGGAGGCCTGCAGTTTCCCCTCATCCTCACCAGTTCCAAATGCACACCAGAGGAGACTGGCAAATAAGTCCCCTTTGAGGGCTCCTCCTCCATACTGAGAAAAAATATGCCCAGATTACTTACGGTATGTGATACTACCTGAGCAGCCCGTCACTTTAAAGTCACTTCCTCTCCCATAGTTTCCCTATGCATTCAGAGTCACGGGTTGAAATAAAGGAGTCCATAGACTGCCTTCTGACTTTGGTGTACCATAACCCACTGTTGCTGAGGCCTGTGAGATATTGCAGGAGTCAACAAATCAACAAGGACAGCAGCAAGGTTTTAGATACTCTTGAGACTTGGTGAAACCTCATTTTCAGAGACCAGCTGAGTTGCTGTTGTAGCTAGCAATAGCTTTCACTGCACACTGGAACTCCATACCTAAGTGACAGAGGTAGGTTTGTAAAGACCACTAGCCTGAAAGGCATCTGTGGAAGGTTACCAAAAGCGATGGATTGTGTGTAATGGGTATTTGTGATTAACCCAGTTTATGAGACAGAAAAGCTCTCTCTGTTTCCTGAAGAACTGGAAAACAGGCAAAATAGAAAAGTTTCCCAGCTAAGAATTTTGATGACTACTTACCAGCACCAACTTTATTGGAAATTTACAGTCCAAAGCAAATGCACAGTCCCTTTACACTGATATAACAGTAGGCTTCTAGGTGCTGTAATGAAATTCACAAAGCTTTTCTTTGGCTCCACAGGACCCAGTGACAACAGGCCCATTCCTGGTTCCTGAAGGTGGCATCCTGACACTGAAGCAAGACTTTCCCATTCCCTCGGTCTTTCTTATCCACATCTGTGCAAGACCTAGATCTGTTCCTGATCAAGTATGTGTTGCATTCTACTGTCAGACTTCCCAAATTAAAACCTGCTTCCTGCTTTTAGTCTCACTGAGAAGAGCTGGACTAGCATTTAGACCTATTATTTGTTAAAAGTGCCATAAGTAAACAATTCTCTCGTTTGATGAGAAGTTTCTCCAAGGTATAACGTAAGACAAAGCATTCCACAGCAAGTGATATCACTGAGATAAATGCAAGTTCATCCATGGTGGGAAAATAAGAATGCAGTACTGGAAAATGCATTATCTTTTTTAAAATCACATCATGTGCTAACGGGCCTGACAACAGTTCTCCAGGTAGTAATTGGTAGCTAAGCATAAAATGGAATTGTGGCTGTCATAGATTAGAAATCTGTATCTGCTCATTCAGTCCCACCCATATTCACAGTGGTGCCCAGAGCCTCTGAAGGTCTTCTGCAGGGTTGACAGGTTGGAGATACAGACTACAAAGCCACAGAGACAGGAATTTTGGTTTTTTCCACCATGTCTCAATTGAAAGAATCAAAGTAAATAATTACTAAAGAAGGATAAACACGGAAATCTGTTCTGGCTGATTGGTTTGTTCAGTTTTCTTATATAGGCATGTGTCTTTGGACAGGTGACCGGTGTTCGCTTGATTCCTCTCACAAAGGGGCAGGTTGTTGTGTTGTGGGACGATGGCTGTGTAAATTCAAAGTAAGTAGCTTTTAAAATAAAGTGGATATAACCAAGTTACCAGCACATTGCTCCCTAAATTGCCACCGGTGCTACAAAGTAAAACAAGTTCACAAATTAATGACTACTTGCTCTTTGAGAGATGCTGCAGTGCATTTGTGTGTCAAACAACTGTAGGCTGCAATAACTATGGAGCTCAACCCTGACTAATTTGCAGTCTGAGCAAGGGAATCCACCTGTTGCTTATCAGCATCCAATGGCATTTTTGAAGGACTGTTCTTCAGCATAGTGAACAGGAGGATCCATGATAAAAGTTCTGTTAGGAGCAGGTGCCTACGTGGGATCTTGCACATCCCTGTAAGGGATGTGAGCTGGAAAGGAAAACCTCCCGTTTCCTGCTTGAGCAAGCTCTGTTAAACTGGAAACCATCTGTAGGTGAACTGTCAGAGGCAATCTAGTGTCCATTCAGAGAGGAAGCACCAACTTAGCTCCTTCTCAAGGCAGTCTCCCTAGATTCTTCAGCCTTGATAACTCTGGTTTGGGAGCAAAAGATGCTTAACAGTTTGTGATGCTGCAAGTACACAAAATAACTAGTCAGTGTGGGTGTTCTGTGGGCTGTTGGAGCCATGGATCTTCCTAATACTGATAATTCATGACACCCCACGTTTGTTAGGAATGAGTCAATTGAATGTTTCCTATTTTTTGCCTTCTTTGTTGAAATGCCCTGAGATTAGGATTTGCTTGCTCACCGTATTATAAATTGTATTTACTTAGCTGTCTAGTTTTCTTTTCTAGATGTATAAAGACATTTGAAGTGGAATTCTCACCAGATGGAGAAGCGTATCAGCGGATTAATGCCAAAGACACAATATTCACTCTCTGGGTCTACAGTCCAGGTAATGCAGGAATATGTACGTTATGTAATCTGTTGTGTTAATACTGCCACACCTGAGTGTGTGAAACATCAGTTAGTAACTAGTGGAGGTACATAGCTTGCTAGTGACATACACTCCCTTCACAAATAAGAGCATGTCCCTTCCTTTAGGACCATGTTCTCCGTGAAAGCCGTATTCTCAAGGACAAGCACTAATTAACAAATAGTCATGAGTTCATTATTAGGAGTATTGCCATAAGTAAATTCCCTGTCCAGAAACCAGAGTCACCTAGTTTCAGGCCTGGAAACTTCTCTGAGAGCTAAAGAAGTACTTTTATCTGTATTTGTAACTGGTTTAGAAGCATGCAAAGATGACGCACAAAAAATTGCTCCATATGAACACAGCTTGGTCTCGTGCTCTTGATAGTAGACTCAAAGCAAGGAAAGTCTAAGGTTTGGGCTCAGTCCCACAAGTATTGGCCATGCCTTTGCCTAAATATATACAATGCTCTTGGGGTAAGGCAGTAGGAGCAAACTGCCGTGGCAACCCTTGTTTTGTACCACTGAGTCTTGAGGTGTTAGACTGCCTTAGGGTAATGGCATCAACACACAAAGAAATGGGAGATCACATCTAGCTTTCATGGAGCTGTTGGTTTTCTTGCATTTATCACATTCTGAGCTGTCTCAGGGGAAGGTCACTGTTCTTCTCTCATCATGGTCACCTGTCCCTGTTCCCATACCCTTCATGGCTTGGAAATCTTAAACTACTGAGGTGCTCCTATGTAAGAACAGGAGAGATCCTCCTTTAGGACAGTTTGTTCCGACTATCTGAACACCTAACCAAGGAGAGACCCCTCTGTTTGCAGCACTGTCTTTAGCCCTGATGAGCCACCTAAGCTTAAGATGTTTCACATTAGAGGACAGCGAGTTTCATCTTTGTCAACAGGCTAAGCTCTTCTGAGAGCCTTTGGTCATTTCTCCTCAAGTACAGCCTAGATGCAATATAAATATACCCAGATGAAAAATGCTGGAAGAAGGTAGCAAGTGATGTTTTCTTTGTGTATTTTTTGTTGGATTGGGAGCTTTTTTAACCAAATGTGATCTTAATCTGTGGTCTTAAAGTGTGACTGTCCAACAAGTATTACTAATAAGCAGTGTTCAGAGTTGTGTGAAACACAGGCAGACCTTGACTCAAATTGATACTAATAAAAGACTATTCAGGGAGGTTTTTTTTCCAGAAACACAATGTTATCTTAGCCTGAGAATGGCTTAACATCAGCAGTGGGTGCACAATGAAATTCAGAGCTATTGTTGCAATGTAAAGGGTACACAGGTAAGAAAAGACTGTAAATTGTGTCTGAGACAAATATCATCTGGTGCTGCACATATGGGGAACCTACTAGATTGAAATGTTTGTTTCAAACACAAAAAAAAAAGGCTGCTTGAAAAAATCTCAAGCAAGCCTTTATTGCTTGCTACTTTCTTCTGACTCATTATTTCTGGCACTCTTTTCCTTTTAGAAAAAAAATATTAATACTAAAGCACGCATAAAAATCAAGTAAATAGATTAGAAAAAAACACCGCTTGATTTTGTATATTGCTTGCAAGGTTAACGGCTCTGCTAGTGAAGGATTTGTTCTTCAAACTGGATCAAGGATGAAAACCAGCAGAGCCACAGGACTTCAACTCACATACCTTTGGAATGAGTGGTGCTGCTTTCTGAGTTGAGCAGGGATTTTTCAGTCAGCCTGCATGTTTCTTGGTCTCTTGTTGATCCTCTCCCCATCTAACCTGTTCCAAAGGCACAATTGAGGCAGAAAAGTTAGTCAGAAAAAAAGAAATTAATAGTTGTGCATTGCCAAACATGTCATAGCCTTCTTTCAAAGGGACTGCTGGGACAGCGTCCTGTAGTTCAACTTGCAAATCCTAATGAGGAGATGGGAGGTACTTGGTCCAACAAAGAAAAAGAGCCAGTACTTGACCATGGGGAATTTATAATAATTTTTAGTTAGATGGGCACAGACACACTTACACAGGGTGCAGAACTGGTTTCACCCCTTCCCCAGCCCATTCCACAAACCTGCATTTGACAGTAGTGCCTGCTCCATATCCTCCAAGCATCACAGGTGTCAGCCTTTCACAGTGACCATTTCTAACCTTTTCGTTTGCAGGAAGCTCAGTCTCCGGCTTTTACAGAGTGCATGCCATTGACTACTGGGGGAAGGCAGGCCTGTCCTCTCTTCCTGTGGAGTATGTTGAAGCTTTCAAGTGACTCTGAAGAATGGTGCCTGGCTTTGTGACTGAGTGGTGTATGCGCCCTGCAATTGACAACTCCCCAGAAAAGTAAACTCCTCCCAAGCTGAGGAAGGAGTAGCAAAAGTTAGGAATGCGAGTTAGAAGCAACTGCCCCTATTAACTCTTCAGAGCTCAAAAGACAGCATTATCAAATGACCACAGCTGACAACCCAACTGGTACAATTTTAAGGGGCTGCAGTAAGACTGCGATTCAACTTGATAACTATGAATTAAGGGAATAGATAATTATTATTATTCCCCATTTACTCAGTGAATGTCCAGGACAATAGAGGTTACAAACTGCATCGAGAACAGGACCATTGCTTCACTGTATGAGGGAGCCACAAGGAGGACGTGTCTGAGAGTGAACTGTCTACCTCAGCCTTGACATACTGGTTCAGTTGAAAAGTGCACAGCAACCAGACATGGTTGAAGTGAAGGCTCCCTGCTTCCTTGCTTGTTAGTTACACGTGGTCCAGTGAGTTATTTCAGAGCACTTCACGTATCTTCAGATGTATGAGGTTCTTCATCCTCTCATGAGGGGTTTTCACACAGCTGTCTGGGCATTTGTGGCTGTTACTTGGAGGCTAGAGCTATTCCCCAACATAGACAGAGGAAGGCATAGCAGCTCACCCTCAGAAAGGAATAAGGGACAGGACAGTGACATTTCTGCTTCTTGCTTTTGCCCAAGTCTCCTATTCTCACTCTGGATATCAGCCACTGCCTCTTTGTGGTGGAGGCTCTAACCCTGACAGCCCCTCTTTACCTTGCCTGGCCTTCTAGATCCTTTATAGTTAACATCTCTTCCCAGTGACCTGAGGCTTGGCTTTGGGTGGCCAGGAGAAAGCTGAAATGCTAGTTAGAGCCTGATGTGTTTTCATATTACAGGAGAGCATGCTCTTGCATGTAACAGGGCTGCTACTGACAAACAGTTAGAAAACTAACCAGGAACAGTTTGAGTTCCTGTGCTTTGTAAAGTTTGTGCACAAGAGTGTGAAAGCTCCAGAGCATGGGCTGCAGAGCACCTCTGGCTGTCCTTGCAGTGGCCAAACACTTTATGTAACAGCAAAGTTCCCTGAAATTGCAGGAGTGTTTTTTTACTCTCCCCTTTTCAGTTTCAACTGTGCCTTTAAAATGCTTGTAGGGGGAAGAATAAATGCCAGTGAAAACAGCTGAAATGTTTTCCATAAGAGGAGCACCTTAGTCACACAAACAAATCCCCTACTGTTCTCCTTGCTGACATCAGCCACCTCACCAACATAACAACAAAGGCTGCGTATTTGATGAAACATTCAGGTCTCAGACAAAAACCCAAGTTTGCACAGTAGGAGAGAGCTGAACTACCTCAAATGGCCTCACTTTTTACATCACAAGAAAGAAACATACAAAAAGTCAGTATATATGAGGTTAGGCCTTGTATCTCCTTACTTTAAGGTGCTTATGCTGAAAGTTAGCCTTAAAAGATTAATTTTGTCACAGAGTTGAGGAGTTGAGGTGAAGTATTTCTTTTGTTACAGAAGTTTCAGTAAGGAGTGCTTGTCACATCTTATTCTGCCAATTCCTACCCTAGAGGCTTGTGAAGGACATAAAAGAACTATTGGAGCCTAATAAATGGTAGTTTTCTCAGTCTCAAAAAAGTTAGTGAGAATTTCTACTGGGATGGAGACAGTAAAAATGCATTTAAAAGTTTTTGTAACTATCCCCAAGTAAAAAATCAGAACATGCAGTTAAATAAGATCTAGCAGTTAAGACATACTATTTTGCCAATATGCCTTTTAGATATGTACAAATATAGGTCCTTGAGAGTTTCAGTGCATCTGAAACTGAGGAGCATACAGGAGCTTGAGGGGACAGTTTAGCCCGCTACGATATCGTCTTTGAGTATTCCTCTTTTTTAAAATTTTCCCACACTGTCAACGAGAACAGAGTAGTCTTTATCAAACCAAGGACCATGCACTAGTTACAGGTGTTTGAGAATATGTGAAGCATAGCTGTTGTGAAGAGTATTGCTTTTGCTATTCAGGGATATAGCAGAAATGTATAGGTGTGAAAAATAGAAGATGAAAAATCACTGCCGGGCTTTATTAAACTTAAATTATGCCTCACACATGGGAGATCAGTAATGGCATATGTGAGCCAAATGATGCAGAGCTGATGAGTCCTGGTGGAATGTTTGGCTTTTACAAAAGTACAGAACAGAGGATGGCGACTCACTTACTCTTTCACTGTATTGAAGTCTGTCCCTGTCACAAGTGAATTCCTTTAGGGCAAGTTATCATCTTTTAGAAGATTTTTGGCTGGGAGTTTCTGCTTCTCAACAGTGACAGACATGAGTATTGCATCTGCCTCTTTGCAGTGGTTTGTAATTCTCATACTTACTCTTTTTTTTATCTTGTTGAAAAACAAAGTAAGAGTGCTATTTTCTCTAAAGTTTCCTGATAAAATTTTGTACATTATTATATTGCTTACTGAAACCACAAAAAAGCAGAAATTTAATTTGCAGGGGCAGAGATTAACATGTTGTTGGTGCAAGTAAAACCCACTTTCTTTGGGTGAAGTCCACCCACTTTGAAGATCTGTCATTAAGTCCTTTTTTAAGGGCTTTTACATTAAACATCAACCAAAGCGTGGCAGACACAGTGCTTTTTCGGGTATTTTCCTGGCAGTGGCAAATATGCATGGAAAGCCGAGCTGACCAAAAATGGTGCACTCTCTGTTCACAAACGAATTTTAAGTATTGACCAAGATTTTTTTCTCTTCTTTCATGCTTTGGTATAAATTTATTCCTTTAAGCAATAAGCAAGTCTAAGCAATTGCAGCAGATTAGAATTTGGTATTTTCAACAAAGCGTAGAAGATTTGAGCTGCTGTTGTCATTTTAATAATTTAATGTGTAGAGAAAAATGCTATTTAGTACTTCAAACTTGAGTTTTCTGTAACCATCTGTCACAGGCTCTGACGGAGCTTCCAAAACTGCATGTTTAACTCTACTGTCTCCACTGTTACTGGGTCCCCCTTCACAGCTTCAGTTTTCAGAATTGCCAGGTGTGCATAGCGCTAAGTGGGAGTAGAAAGTGCTTAGTAGTTCTGTAGCATCAGCAAGAATGCAGAACATGCAGGTAAGTTTCTTGCTGGCCATAAATCCAAATAGGAAAATCTAAGTGCAACTGCAAGGTGAGATTGTTTGCCTGCTCTTCAGACAAAAGCTTCTGAATCTATGAAACAGTTTTGCAACTGTTTGTTAAAATAAATCCTAGGGAAAAACCTTTTAAAGTGGTGTTTTGTGTGTATTAATTGTGTATATGCTGCAAGTGTTACCATCTTTTGTGCTACCCAATAAAAACAGTTTTGAATCTTTCACATGAACCCTGTAGAAACAGGATCTGATCACTGTGTTCTGGAAACTGCTCGAAAGTATTGTGTCAACAACTTACTTGGAAAGCAAAGCCTGTTCACAATTTATAAAAAAGAGCTTGATGAAGTATGTCAAAATGAAGTGTGTATGGAGTGTGACCATAAGAAATTTCAAGGTTAAAGTAGAAACTTAAATGCATAGATTGCTTCAGCTATCACAGCCCAGAGAAAACTGGTCTAACTCAAAATTATACTGTAGAATCAAATCTCGGGACTTGTAGTGTCCCTGCTGGGATGAAGTTCATTGGCATGTGAAGGACAATATCCATGCAGGGTTCCTCCTGTTGCGCAGTCGTAGGCATCCTGCCAGCACTAAAGGACCTTCTGAGGACAAAACAACAATTCTTTTAATTCCTAAACAGCTTTTTCTTTTCTCTTGTTGGGGGGAAGTTTGTGCCCAACAGAAATTATGACTTGGGACCTATGCATGCACTTAAACCCAGGAATAATAGTCTGATGCGCATCAACCATCTCAAACAGCATGCAGGAGTGTGGCTACCTCTGGATGTACCCTAGCTGTTTTATGTTGAACTCTACAGAATAACAAGGGATCAAAATAGACTTGCCCTACCCTGTCTCATCTTTCGCATTTCCTGCAGTCAGTGGAGAAAAGTGGGTATCAGCTAACTCAATCTGTATTAATTCACCAGATCATAAGATAAGGGCGTTCATGTGGTCTGGATGGGAATGTGTTTCTCTAGTTGCTCCAAGAGCAAGGCAGATTCCTGGGTATGTATAACACTGTGGTGTATTCTCCCCAAATCACCACTATCCTCCTATGAACCTGGAAGAACAATCTTGTGTGGCTGAGGAGGGATTTCAGTGCCTAACTCATCTGGACAGACTATACCAAACCACTTGGTCCCACATATAGATCCTTCTTGCTAGAACTCCCATCTGCACTGCTCATACAGCTGTTATGACCATAGATGTTAAAAATCCCACTTCTCTAGGACTGGTAGTATTGGTCTGAATGTCCTAGCCAAAGGCCAGGCTCCCTCAGCTAGGAGTTACTGTTGTGTAATCACTTGTGATACAAGTCCTAAGTTCACAGATCTCTACCCCAATGCTTCCCTCATGAAAGAGGGAAGCAAGTGGTGAACTGACCTTGCACTTAGTCCAGCACAAAAGGCTGGTACATTTTCAACACTCAGTAGTCTCTTATCTCTGTGGGTTTTTGTTTGTATTGCCTGCCTGCTGCTATTCTCCTGAATCAGTCATTAGCTTTACATGGTATTTCACCATCTTGTTTCTTCTCAGGGTAGCTTTCCCTAGACCAGAAGAGCAAGGAACACCTTCATTCGATGCTGGTTGAGAACCCTTAGAGTCCCACCTGGAAATCCGGGGAAATACCAGCTTGAAAGACTTCCCAGCATCTCTGAGATGTCTCTGGCCTTGAAGAAGAGTCTTTAATCAGTAGTTTTTATGCTCCTTCCAACAGATGCAGTAGATAATAATTGGATACTTAAGTAAGATTTGTGTAAGCATCTTGCAGAATCTGTTCTATAATGTAGAGCTGTGAAGGTCTTCACTCGATGTGAACCTTGTGCTCCATATCTTTTGAAAGCCTCAAAAGTGGGGACTGTTCATCTTGCTCTTCTATTTATGCTTGGTAATTGTGACTTGTTAAAATTTGTGTTGCTGATAAACTGCAGGGTTCAGCAGTGTGCTGGAGGTTCTCTGCACTGGTAGGTTTATTTACAGGAAACATTCAAAGTGGATATGATTTTACTAGGACCAATATATGTAAAAATGCTGACTCAAGTTACCTTTGTCTATATGGAGTTATCTTGTGTTGACACAGAAGTCCTGGACGCCACACAACAACCAATATGATCAGGTAAGTGCCGTTTATTGCAGGTGAAGCTCTTTCATATATAGTGCTTTCTTACATAAACATACTAACTTGGCAATTACTAATGGGATACAAGTTATAGGCAGCAAAGCTATAATTGGTTAACAGCAAGCATGAGAACTTGGCCTTGAGGATCAGCCAAGTTGTTATATTTAATTGCTAAACAGTTCTTGTTTGCCCTTATTTACATCTTCTGCATCTGCTTAGATTCGCACTCGTTGTTAACTTGTTTCAGACTATTTCAGTTATGTGACCATTTTCTTGCAGAAAAAGTTCACACAGTCTAAATACTATTCTTTCAATTCCCTTTATCTATAAAATTCTCAGCCATGAAACCTGTCAGTTCTATACCTCTCAGATATTGGAGACAGGATAGTTAGAAATACTCTGTGCAGACTTTTGAGTGTACACATGTACCAGAAGTAACCATAAGATATGACCATGCAGCAAGGATCACACTATCAGCCTTATCTCACAGTTGTTCAAGAGCCTTCCTTAGCTTCAGAATTTAAACAGCAATGTTAGTGGGAGAGGTACATTTTGTAGGCACCCACAAGCCTTCATTACTTTGCGCAGCCTCACCTGGGACCTCCAGCTGCATACTCCTTGTCCATGGTCTACAAATCCTCTTCAGCTCAGCCCAGGCCCCTGCCCCCTTGGAAGCCTTGCTACAGGTAGCCCTGCTTCTGGCCCACTTTCCGGTCCCGCTTCTGGCCCACTTGCTGGTCCCGTTTCTAGCCAGAGCCACCTCACAGGCCTGCCCGTGCCCTGCCCAGGGCCTTGCTACGCTCACTTGGTGTCTGGACTTTCAGTGCTGTCTGGGTATCTGTCCCTATTACCACACTTGCCGCCCTCTCCTTGCTTGGTGTGGGGAGGGACACTACCCACTGCCTGTGCCTGGGGACACCCATGGCTACCATCTCACCTCCCAAATGTGGCCAGCCTGTTCCTGCTCCCTGTCAAGACAGCAGGTAACAAAAACAAGTTCCAGAGATTTTTTTAAAAAACATTTATTGACAAATGCCACATTAGATAGTCCCTTAAAAATTCGAATGTCAATGCTGTATTGCACAGTTTACAAATCCCCCTTTTTCATGTGTTTTTCAGGAAAAACACACTAAGTTTTCTTTTTTTGTTAGCTGAGTGGCAACTTCAAGACCAAGAGGTCTGGTTTCTGTGCTTAAGGAAAGGATCAAAAGTACTTTTAGCAGGCCCCTGGAAAGAAAGAAAAGTAAACTTTAGTAATTTTAAGTAAATTTGCAAAGAAGTGCTTGAAATTCTAGTCTTCAGTCAAATTACAACCTTTCTAGGGTACTTCTGAATCACAGTTCAAGATTAGGATGGTGGGATGCAAAAGTTGCTGTTTGCATTCTCTGTGTCTGTTGGCATAGCACTTTTTGACTTTGCTAGTCCCAGCACGCCATGAGTCTTCAGCTTACAAAAGCACCTAGGCATAAACCACAAACCAACACATCCCTCCGCTACTGCAAGCAACGTGATGGGGCGTGAGCCTGTCCCATAGCCTTGGATGATGCCAGCACCTGCTGGCAGGACTGGCTCACACAACAATGTGTCCTTTAGAAGTTTTTAACTGATATTTGCTGACCAACATAGGTGGCAACCCCCAAGTCCAGGTCCTCAGTCCTGGCTTAGTAAGGGGACAATCTCCAGGCAAAGCAGTGTGCATGTGAATCATGTAGGCACTCAGCTGCCAACAAGAGGAATTTCTGCCTCCAGCATAGCCATAAAAAATTACATATCTGTCTCATGGACAGCAGCTCAGTTCATAGAATCATAGAATTGTTCAGGTTGGAAGGGACCTTAAAGATCATGAAGTTCTAGTCTCTCTGCCGTGGAGTTCCCCATCCCCCCAGAGAAAAAGTTATCTCAAAATGAGCTTTAGACGTGCTCTATTTGCATGTATTTGAAGGAACTGCTGACCTGCACTGCCAGCAGACGCAGTGAGAACCACTGCTCAGACCCCCTTGTCTGCTACTCAGACCACCCAGGACACAAATCATGGTGGAGCCAACAGTGAGAGTGCTCCTTCCTGGAGGCAGCTTCTCCTCCTTTCCTGCAGCACAGTACACAGATCTAAAGCAAGATGCTATTATCCAAGTAGTCAAGACAAGCATTTCCAAGTGCAGAAACCTCAGTTTGTTAGATTTCTTCAATCCTGTCTAGTAAGAGTAACAAAGTTGATCTTCCTTTGGTAGTGTGCCAGTTTCAGCATGCAGGATTCCTATAAGGGCAAACTTAAGGCTGCAGAACAACCCTGAAACAGGCTCGCTTAGGACTTCCCTTTACAGCCATTTTCTTATCAGATGTAATATTTTAAAGAAAAAAAAAAAGTTGCTAAAAGAATACAACTTAATTTGTTATGGTTTTGTCACATTTACAGCAAAAGCCATTGCCTACTCTACCAGCTGCCAGTGCAGCCATTTCAGTGAGTTTGCTAATTAGCCCAAAGTACCTGACTGAAGCACGGGCTGAAACTGGCCAGACATGCAGATTTCTTCCTGCTTCTGGCGCACAATGCGCTGAATAGCTGGGGGGAGGCCACGGGGGTTACGCGAGAAGATCAGGGAGTAGCCATCATCACAGGAGCCATCCTCCTTTAGACTGCGGCAGGCATAGGTAATCGCATAGTTATCATAATCAGTGTCAATCACCCAGTAGTTGTCCCCTGGAACATCAGAACACACGTGTTTGTCATGATGGGCATAACAGAGCAGGGATGGACCTAGTCATCCTGCAGGGAGACACCTCACTTCAGCACATGGCAGGGAGAACTTCCCAAAGAATCTAAAGTCACATGCTACATCCAACTTATCTTCCCACCATGAAGTGACAAACTGGAACAAGCACAGGGTGTATTGAGACCATGTTGTTCCCCATGACGCTCAGTGCATTTTCACCTTTGGTTTCTTAGGCTGGAAGTATTAGAAGGATTGAGAATTTCCTGATTTTCAATGACAAAAAATTACTTTACCTTTCTCACTTAAGCATGGGGAGGGTGGGGCATACAGATTAAATTTTGGCCATACGGGTTACATTTCCTATACAAGAAGCCTCAGCAAAATATGCTGCCTCTCTCCCAGCCTTGATTAACTTGATCAATTAATTTTTGTGTGGTCTTGACTGCAAGTACTAAGTGCATGTACTTCTGTCTTAGGTATTAGCAGGCCAAGTCCTGCCCAATTTGCTCAGCTGGAGTCCCACAGCTATGGGATACTCGGGTACAAAGTGGGGGCTGTGCAGGATCATCACTGATGTTCAGCATGAGCAGTTTCTGCAAGGGGAACTTAGTTAACAGCTCTGTTTTGCTGAGTCCAGCTACGTCTCTCTGAAGAGAACTGCATCTGCTGCAGAAGTGGGTCCACATGTTGCCTCCTGTTAGCTATGAGGAATAAAAGGACGACTGACTCTCAGCACCTTTCTAATGCCCACTGTGGAGTCCAGGAAGTGTTACTTCCCTAGGTTCAGCATCCAACCTGGCTGCACAAAATCTATGTGTGTGGTTCATTGCCTCTAATTTGCATCCTCTCTGTTAATAAATACAGTGTACAGGTAGGGTCTCTGAGGAGTCTCTGGATACTATCTCTTCTGTGGAGATAAAAAGCACTGCTTGGATAAAGCATCGCCACCAAAAAGCGTCTTTGTCTCCGCTTGGAGCAATCTGAGCTCAACTCCTTTACCTGTTGATATGCTGAAATGCACATATCTGGGCAGCTGTAAGCTGTCGACCAGCACCAGAGTGCTGGAGAGGTTCACTCACCACCGCTGGAGAGGTAGCTGGCCAGGCCCTGGTAAGTCATGTACATTTTTGCTGGAGTGGTTGGGTCAGGTACTGTGTACTGAGCAGCCATGTCAGCACAGATCACCCAGAACCTGCAATGAGATTCACAAAGCTGAAGGTAAATTTCTGTGGCATGTGAGCTTTAGGTGGCTATGCCTTCCTCAGGACTCGGGCAAGAACCAGGCTACAGTTCAGCACAACTACTTGTGTGGAGATGGCCTTCTAAATGAAAGTCAGTGTTTGTCATTAAGTAACTGTGCAAATCTGTGACACCACCCCTGTGACTGACATTCTGGTTACTCCTCCCACTCTGCTGTGCAACTATGCTGTGGCAGTGCCCTGACGCTCCTTCAGCTCAGCTGGATTTTTGCCACCAATTTCTGTACAAGCAGAGAGCCACCAAGATAAATGGACATAATTTCTTAGCTCTCTGTTAGCAATTTGCAGAATCAACTGACCTGCTCACACATTTTCTGTGACCACAGGCAGGTAGAGGAAGTTGGTTCTTCCCTCTCTAATCCTTCCTGGCTGTTTTGGTACAGGCACATCTGTTATAAGCATGGAAATAATTACAGCCATTTGCTGTCCGATCTAATTAAAGGCTTTCACCCAGAATGTGGGAACCCTGTGGGAACCCCAACAGCCTAGCTTCTTTTTCTTCCAATGCCCTTCTCTGGTTGATACCAGTTTCCTTTGAATACCACCTGCATCTTAGCACAGTTTGTCAAGCTTTACCTGGATATGTGAAACAGTGGAAGGGTGTTCATTCCCTTCCTTGCACAAACTGCATTTCCCCTTTACCCTACCATTGCAGAAATAAATTCCCTGCCACCTTGAGACCCAACTTGGTTTCTGAAGAGTCATTTCAAGATTCTCCCTACTTGCACTGGGACGTGCCTGCAAAGCTTCTTTTGCCCCATCCCAAAATATGCTGGAGTATTGTGCTGTCACAAGTTAGAAGGTTCATAGACACCTGCTCTATTATCTATTCTTGGTAGTTAATGCATAACAGAACTAGTGCTAGCCTAATGAGAGACCTAGATTTTCTTTTCTACACCCAGAAAGACACTTAATGCCTTTCCATACTGTAATTGCTTAAAGTAACCATGGCCAACAGGCCAAAAATCTTAAGCTTCCTTCCATCTGTCTATTCAAGCATCACAATGGCATCCAAGAGTTAGCCACATGCTTTCCTTTGAAGTCCATCCAACATTGTGCTGAAAGATCTGTAAAAGTTATGCTCACTTAGACTCCTCTCCTTCCCCTGAATACCTCAGTGAAATAAGAACTGTTCTGCTCTTGCAGCCCCATGGCCTTCACTAGGTCCTCTCACTTGATTGCACTTCACTGCCTAACTGCTCTAACTACTTTATAGTTGGCTTTATTTTAAGATGGACACAGGCCACAGATGGGCCGAGAAGTAACCCAGGACTCAAAAGTGTCTAATATCTGGCTTCTAATATATTACCTTGATTGCGCTTCCTTTTCTGATGAAGAAAACCTGGTAATGTTGTGTGCTCAGAATAGATCGATTATCCATGTCCCTCTCCTCAAACACCTCATGGCAGCAGCCAGAGCTAAAAGTCAAGAAAGCTCACCCAAAAAGCTTTACACGGCCTTTGGAAGATGCTGTCATTGTACCATCTTCCTCCACAGTGTATTCAGCAGAGATGTTGTCCTGAAGGAAAAGGCCTTCTGGATCCTTCTTGGCCAGGGCGTACCATTTCCCTGCATACTAATATGAAAGGCTATTAATATCTGGCTTGTGGCAAGATTAGCACAAAGTCATTTTTGTAAACATAACATCCTTCAAACTACACGTTGACTGGACTATGGAGAAAGTCTGAGTTTGGGTGGGTATGTAGCATACAGGTCCTGCTACACCATGAGATGAATCCTTGCTTTTGTGCCAGGAGGAGTGGTGTGTAGCAGCTCTGCACATCTATGTACTCATTGACGTGGGTGATGTTCCTGTCATGGTGACTCCACACTGACATTTTCTCCCATCCTGAGATGCCTCTGGGTGTCAGGCTGGTTCTTCCCGTTCCTATTCAAGCCCCTGCTTTTCTGTGGAAGACGCCATTAACACCACCAAACTGCAGCCACAAAGACTTTAGCAAGCTGTCTGAAGACACTCTTTTGGCTGCTGGGGTCACAGTTCATTTCTGACAGTGAAAAGGGTCTACCCAGAAAGCAGAAAGCTTCCCCATCTGTGCCCTATAGGGAGGGAAGGATGTGCTGGAAAGACTAGCAGCAGGGGAAAATGAAATGAGGTTAAGGGGAAGAAAATTTCTAGGTAAAAATGGGTAAAAATGTACAAGTAGTAAAATAAAAACAAGATCTAACCTTGTGATGACAGACAGAAAAACCCTCAAAAGTTAACATTATTAATAGAAATACTGAGGAAAGCAGAATTCAGCTGTGTTAAATCTGATTCTTCAGCAAAACTAATGAGATCTGTTTGACAGGTTACAGGTTTAAGTCTGGAACAGAGTCTGTAATTCCCAAATACAGGATAAAAGTTTGATATTTTAAAATAGATGTTCCCAAAGTTCTCCCTAGACATAGGTTTGTTTCCAGCAAAACCAGTCTTATTTAGAATTGCTGGCATATCTCTTAGCCAAGCTTCTTGGCCTCACTTCCTAGTTGCAGCTGGAAGTGTTGTTTGCTGAGGGACAGTCAAAATAGATACTTGGACACCTATCTGGACCTTTCCAACACCATTAGCCCTGATTTCCTCCTCAGAGGCAAGAAGATTAAATGCTGTATTTAAACAAGGTTCATTTTGTGTTAAGGACACCCACCTAGATAAATTTTAGTTTGCTATGACTCCCAAGAATGGCTGGTGGTGGGTGGAAGCCCCCCAGGTCATGTGTTTGGACTTTCTCTCTGATGAGGATATAAATTGTTTCATGTATGGGACCACTGAAACCTGGAATCTCTACCAAGCTTCAAGCTAACAGAAGATGATGTCTGAAAGAATAACATCCCTGACTTTCAAGATGAATTTTACCATAAAGCTCAGCAGGTTAAACAGCATACAAAGGAAGTTAACTTCTTGGTGTGGAACCCCTTTAGATTAACATAAACCATAACTTGGAAAAACTGTTTATATATGAAGCTTCTTCACATATACTGTTCAAGTAACCATAATTACCCTTTTTGGATCAAAATTGTCTTTCACAGAGAAGGATTCCACTGCACAGCTCTGAGCAAGGCTATACTCAACAGTGGAGAAGATTGAAGCCAGGAAAACATACTGTGCGTATTTCATTCTGCAAGACAAAAAAGTGGGTTTTATTTCAAGCAGTAGAAGTGGGTAGCTAGTACTGTGCCTAGAGGTGCATTCCCCTCATTTTAGAACTAGTTTATTTCCATAACAACTCTGCTGAAAAACCACTGGGTCATTGTGATGTCTAAATCCATCAAAAACTGAGCATCAATGGCAATTACTTTGTAAGGGTGTTTTGTTTGCCAGTAACAGTATTATGATTCATGATATTTTAAATCTATAAATCAAACCAGGCTCTGGATAAGTTTGATAAGAACTGATAAAAATTTGATTTTTTTTAAATTCAATTTTTGAGCTCTGGTGAAGCATTGTAGGTTTTAATAATGTTGCTTAGAATAATTTTATGGTGAGTATCCACTTTGCTTTCAAGCCAGCAAAGATTTGTTCTTTGTGACCAGTTCTCACCACCAAAACAGGTTCTTCCAGGCTGTCTACTCTAATGGCAAAATGTATCTTGGTGTTTCTGCCCTCAGACCATTCCCTCTACAAACATGACAAATAATATCAAATTTCTAGAGGCTTGATCTGATATTGCAGCACAGCCACAAAGTGGCTATGGCTTTATTTCTCTCCTTGTATAACCCAGCTCATCATTTGTTTCTCACACTTCTTGCAGAGTATGTGATCTGATCAGCTGTTCTGATGCCAAGACAAAAACTCAGTTCCCTGAAATTTGCCTGCAGCATCCAAGCTGAGCTACCAACCCAGGATTTCCAAACATCCCAGCAGCTACTCTGTTTCTGGCTGCTGCCATGCAAGCTGCCCTCCCCTGCTTCAAAAGATGTTAATCTGGCCCACCTCTGCTGAAGAGAGACCTACCTGTTGGTAGAAATGGTGGAGATCTCTCGGAATACTCTGCTTCAGTCTTCGGGCTACAGTCAGCAGGTGAGTTTTGTGCGAATTGCCCTCCAGCTGCCTTTAAATAATGAATCTGCAAAGTCACTAATTGGTTATTTTTGCTCGTGTGCCTGAGTAAAACACTTAATCTTGGATAATCCATTATGTAAAAACCAACTGTAATCCTCACACTGATTGGTCTGACAGCTATACTAATACAAACACAGCTTTTACATAATGGAAAAAGCTGCCCAGAAAGCTAATAAGTCCACTGTAATAAGTCCACTGATATGATTGTACCATACCTTTGTCCCATCAGAGTCTTTCTGCTCCTAACACGTGTTGCGAGAATAAGCACAGAGCATTAACCAGAGAAACTCATGGACTATACATGCTTATCTATATAGGCACGTGTTTGCATTTGACAACTAGAATGGGGCAGATATATAATTAGCTCTTCTAATATCTGCATCATCAAATTAAGGTCATCATTTCAACAGCGGAAAGGTGATTTGCTTTATATACCAGGAGTGTGGGGAGAAGTGCAAAAATGAAGATTTGTTCACACTATGTTCACACTAAAATCTTGGAGTCCCAGTTCTCCTGTGCATTGAAACATCTTTATATACATTCTGACCAGCTCATCTGATCAACAATTCCAGTTACATAAATGCTATAGTTCTCTCCTTCCCAAGATGTTCTTTCTAGAAGCTTTCCATGGAGATGCAATAAAGCACAAAATGATGGGAAAACAGAAATGGCTAGAAAAATATTTTTGGTAGCAAACTGTGCCTGCCATTCTTACAAGTACCCAGAGAACTTCTCCAATTGCAAAGGCTGCCCATATGCTTTCTACTGTGGCTCACTTGGGAGATTTAAGACTTCAGAAACTCATCTAGGAGTGGCAGTGGCAGTTACTTCTCCGAGTTACTGGGCTGCTGGGTGCTGGGAAATCCTTGAACATAGCCACTAGGGGTGACTCTATAGTTCCTTCAGTGTAAGCCCAGGTAGTCCTGAACCTCCTGATAGCGATCCAGCACTTTCAACATTCAGAGTAAGGCTAAAGCGTTCTGGATATTTTGGACTTGCTGCAGAGATCACTTACAGCTGCTTGACCTGGAATTCCTGAACAGAAGCAGGCAATCTTGCCCGAAAGCTACTGTGAACTGTGTGGCTTTCCAGGCAGTTTGTTTATAATTGACCATTATCTGGGAAAGATAGTCCTTGCTTGCTGCCAGAGGAAACTTTTATTTGGTGTGTGTGCAGTTTCCACTCACACTTTCAAGGCAGGCAATGATACTCCCCGTGTGTATGTCTGGCAAAGGGACTGAGTGTAGTCAGTTTATGTCATCTGCATGGATTCAAAGGAAACCTGGGCAAGTTCCAGGGGAGTGACCTGCTGGTAACTGGGACAGAAATGTGAGCACACCTGTCCCAGGCCTGGGGTGACCAGGAACAAGTGCCACAGCATGCGCCTTGTGCCTGATGAGGGGTTGGGTACAGCCTCCTTGCCCTCTCCAGCCATGATGGGACCACACCATCACACTACTCTTGACTCTGTTAGTGGCTTTTGTTGGGACAGGTGAAGTGCTTTGGGGGTAGCCAGATATAAGTATCCCCTTTTCTCGCTAAGCATTTTGGCTGAGTCTACCAAGGGACACTAAGACCTGGAGGTGGGGGGAGGTGAAACACAGCCAGCTGCTGCAATGAGGTGCCAGCTGCTTCGTGTCCTGCGTAATGTGCATCTACCTTGTCCTGCCGTGGCCTGATTTTCTATAAAGATGCCAAACATGTGTTTGGCAAACTAATCCTTCAGCTACAGCTGTCTGCTCACCGTATGTACTGTGCTCCAGGGATGACAGAGCCTCTGGAAAGATTGTGCAGGGCCTCTCAAAATATGGCATAGGGCTGGCAGCCTCCAGCACCAAGTGTGAAGACAACCAGCTCTGTTAATTAAAGTACAGTTTACTACCTACAGTCTTGTCCACACACTGAGCTGCCAACTTTCAGCTCCCCTGGGACACACTCCTTTTACTTGCATTTTCACCAGCGCCATTTAGAAGTGAAAGGAAAATCAATAGAAGCCCATTTAATTTCTTTAAAATATTTGACCACTTAAAGAATGATGTAAAAATTTCCTTTTTACACTGCTTTTTGAGGGGTAGATGTCCACTTTATTTTCAAAAGGCACTCATCTTTGCTTTCACCTGAAATTGAGTCTAAGTGCCCAAGTGTGCTTTTCTACCCTGACATGGGGATTTGAGAGAGAATGAACTGCAGTGTTTTCTGTAAATAAGAAGGGCTTCGAAACACTTATCACCTCATCTGTTTCCATCAAAACAGATTTATGTCCATGTGAGACATAGGTGACACTTGAAGCTATGCTTAGGTGACCACTTAATCCCCTGGAGATTAGAGACATGCTAATAATAGCTAATCACAGCACAGGATTTTGATTGGTGAGCATAGCATCTGTCAATGCATTATTTGCTGTTCAGAGCAAGAACTGAACAAAATTAAACTAACATTTATTTCACACTATTATGGTAGTTGGTGCTGGGCATAGAAAAAAAATGTATGCATCAAAGTTTTGAAGACCCATATTCCTGGGCCTGTTAAATTTGATGTAACATGAAACAGCTCTTACAAAAGTGCACTGCAGGGTCTGGTTGTCAAAGGAGATAGCCAAGGTCTTGTTCTAGACCTCCTCATCAAAACTCTCTGTTTTTCACTAAAAGAAGTGGCTTGACCAAATAAAATATGTATTCAGTGTACCGGACTCAGCACAAGAATAACTGGTAGATTTAATAGCCTGCAGCAAAACAGGTATCCAGACAAGATGATTAATCTTATCTTCTTCCCTATCTTATGAAATACAGCAGCAGCAGCAGTTTTGGATTTCCTACCTCTAGCAGTCCCCCTCCTTCTGCTTTATTATTGGAATAAGCACTGGGTAAACTGCTCTAGGAATTACTACAATTGCACTGCCAGATCAGATTTAGCAACCTGTGCTAGCTCAGCAGCCGATGGCACAGTATGAGTTCTCTAAATAGCCTCCTGCATCAGGTGTTATGTTCTCTGCTGTCCAGTAGGCAATCAAGTTGTGGGCTTGCTCAGCAGGGTGCTGGAGAACAAATACATGTAAATGTATTTTCAGTTGCCCTGGACATCTAATACAGTGGCTATTGCACCATAAGTTTGAAAGATTTCCTGCTCTAGATTTATACTTAATTTGTGCTGCTGAGGATGCAGCACTTTTTCCTGGGGTGTCACCCACATATTCCTGCATTGCTGGAGGACCCACATCCTAATCCCAGGTCTGCCAAGGACCCAGAGGACAGTGATAGTCTACTCGACTTCCTCACCAGGGTGGGAGGTGGAAGAAATAAGTCTTTCCCAAAACAGTGCACCACAAGAAGGCTGTTCGGCCTCAGTTTCTGTGACTTCCACTCAGAAATGTTAATCTTTCCCAGTGAAAAGGGTGGTGCAATACATATGAAATGGAAATAATCTGAAATTTGTTCCTCTGTGGTTCAAGGGTGAGATTCTTGTGTCTGTTACATCATTAGATAAAAAAGCATCGGAAATCATTGCCTTGTGACTTTCAAGGTGCCATTCAAACACCTTGCAGCTTTAAATGTCATAAACTGAAAGGCACTTCTCCCTTCCGAAGTGTGATAGTATCATTCTTGCTAAATATATTGACTGACAATTGGTAGAGCCCGAGTTCAGACGGCCCAGAGCACACAACGCATCTCAGGCACAGACACATGTCACATGCAAAATGTCACTCATTTTGCAAGAGAAAACAGGAGCCTGCTCAAAGCATGGAGGAGTTGGGGAGCCTCAGCTCCTCTGCTAAAATGGGTAGACCGCCTAGGGAATGGTTGTCACAGAGCTGTTGTCAAGGGCTTTGCAGCAAAACTAAGTTACAGGCTCTCTCACAAACCCTTCAGCATCTTCCTGCATTGGCAGAACAGGCTGAATGCAGAGATGGCAAAAATCTCTCCTAAAATTGGATTTTACTATACAGAGAACCACCAGCCAAACAGGCAGATCAGTTACTGTCCATCTCCATGTTTCTGCGCAACTGTGTGGCTGATGGTTGCAGCTTCATCAGTGATCTGCTCATTTACTCTCCAAGCCAAGACAGTTTCCCTAATGGCCTGTTGCTACTCTGTACCAAAATGCCATCACCTGATGAAAAACAGAGCCATCAGATAAAGAAGTGACCATTTTATTGACCATCAAATAAAGAGGTGGACAGTTTGGTTGTTTTCTAGTATTTACTGCTAGGCATACTGTTGCCGTATCTATATAGACATTTAACATTTACCATTTACTACAACTAAATGGGTTCATTTGCAGACATTGGCATGTTTAGTCATTTTAGTTGCATGTTCATTTAAAGATACAAAATGCCAGCTTCCAGAGGGCAGAGGTCAGTTCTTTCAGCACAGGAAGCCTGGAGAGCCTGCCTTTTCAAAGTTGGCAAAGAGTGTGGCATCTTGTAAACACAATAGGAATTCAGCTGTCTGGGGCTAAGGCCTTTGCACTTGAAGATGGCTGTGGGGTATATCCATAGCTTAATCCTAGTCTTCTCCTGCCATAAGTCAGAAGGAAGAGGGAGCAATCCTTGAGGCAGCCAGTAACCCCTGCCACATTTTGCAGTGTGGTAACAGACCCAAGTCCATTTAATCCCTTGTGTTATTCCCAGGATGCCTTCCGAAAACAAGAGGCGCAGAGAATATGTGAATATCCCTGAAGGTGTAAATCATGTGTATTCTAAGTCTGGTTCCTTTTCTTTTCATGCAACAGAAGCAGCTTAACACCAAAAATGCAGGAATAAAACTGTAGGCTCTAAGTTCTTGCGAATTGCAATGTAGCAGCAGAATGTGTCCTCCTCTACGTATTACAGAGAGTAAGTGCTGTTTCCAGATTATTGTTCCAGAGAAATATTTACAGATCCTTACATGGCGTGCATCTCAACGTGCTTTACAAAAGTGACACTGCTGGCAGAGCTTGAGTAGTTCTAGATAAGCCAGGATGTCCATGACAGCCCTGATGATGTATTTAAAAGCTAAAACCAGAAGCACAAACTACCAAAGCCAGGGGAATCTGTATGTGCATACAGCCAGAGGCCATTAGCCAGGCACCTGGCCTTAGTAAGCATTAGAGGAGACAATCTCCATCTGCAACAGAAGGCGGAAACAGACTAAGGAAGAAAGGTTTAGGTCAGACCACATCTCTGCACTCCAAGGAGAGGGCAGTTGGGAACGCGAAGCTGATTAGTGAATCACAGACCTAGAGAATAAGCCAAAGGTTTTCATATGCAACTGTATTTCAGCTTTCTATCTTTGCTTCCTCTGCGGGTGAAAAGCATGGATTTCATTAGATTGCGTTTGAAAAGGGAAAAGAATTTATTTTTTTCTAAACTATCAAAGATGATAAAAGTATTATTATGCAAGACCTGAGATAGAGTATATCTTCCATGGATAGGAAACTTCAGCATTTTCACCACAGCATGCTCTTTGTCAACTGAGGGCCCTTACATTGTGAAGGAATTTGTTTTACAAAGGGGCCCAGAGGTTTCAGTCAACTCTCAGGTAACAGAAATCTTACTACCTCTGTAAGCTTGCAATTGACCCAAAGTCCAAGCTTACATCCACTTCAGACTGAGAAACAAGTTGGAAATATTGAAAGTCACAGTGTTGCCTAAAAGAAATAATTACTAATGGTGTTAAAAATACCATCCTTGCAGCAACTTCTGCGGGAAATCAAAATTAAGCATCCCACTGCCCAAAAGAAAGAAGGAGGAAAAGACAGACTGCAGTGTGCCCCAAGCACTGGCAAAAACTCTGCTGGACTTAGTGCAATTCTGTGGCTACAGCCTCACCACAGAGACCTGTGGCCTCTCCTGTTACGACCAGAAAAAACACTTGTATGACCAACCCTGTTGTTGGTCTCTTGAATATGAGTGACCTGCTTCCTCTTTGCTGCAGTCTTGTACCTGCCAATGTTGCACTTCTCTTTATGCTGTTCTGCTGTGTGAACTCAGACTATGCAGTCTCTCCCACCTTGTTCTCATGATTTCTTGGCTTGACCTCTTCTCACCCATAGTGGTTGTTCTTGGTCCCACATTTCTGGTTGCCCAGTTGTTCCTAGCAGTCTGTCTTTTGACTTAAAGTCACTTTCTGTGATTGCATCCCTGTGCCTGGCACTGTCACCTAATCCTGGCAAGACATATCCATGAGCCACTTCCATCTTCATTATCTCAGTGTGCCATCAACCTCTTTCTAAGTTAATTGGAACATGTATTTCTCTGAGCATCTTCCTACCCTCATTAGTGGTCCTGGTGCAGTTGTGTTGAAAATCACTCAGCATCAACTGTTCCCATATGAGCAGCCAAAATCAAACTCTGAAATAGTCATTGTGGAGCCCCTACACAACAACCTTCCCTGGCTTGCAGAAATGGACCTGTCCTCTGGATCTTCCTTGATGAGGATTTTCCCAAGGATTTTCCTCAATAACCAATTCCAGAATTGTGGATGGGTATTTTCTGTTGGCTTTTGCCCCGTGACCCTCCTGGCTCATCACTGTATTTTCCATGCTCTCCATATTGATCCACAGGTCTCAGTGCTTCTCTGTTTCCATAGCTTTTTATGGACTCAGTAGCACTTCTTCCTCATAACTTTATCATCTCTTCTGTTCTTTCTTTACTCTTGAGGTTAGAGTCAGTTTCTGTACCACATTTCTTCCCTGCTAAACAATCCTTCTCTTTCCTCCTTCTCCCACATTGTGGCCATATTTCTCACAAAATATTTCATTCTTCTGGGACGCTGCCCTTTGGTTCTGTAGACATCTGCAAACCTTTTCTTAGAGCCTCTTCTCTCCTTTTCATCATTTTCCTTTGACACTGCATGAGCAAACCTACTAATGGGTAAATGTGAGCACCTATATTTTATTAGTGTTCCTTATAAATGTTTCATGTGTCCTACCATTCTGTTTTCCTTAATTCCATGCCAGAGTATCTGGGGAAATTGGTTGCACAAGGAGGGCATACGGTAGAGTTTGGGAAGAATTTAATGACTTTTTTGTTCTTCAGCTTCGCTGGATATTTGACCAACTAAGTTCTTATTCAATTTTCAATGATTTGTGCTAGGAGCTTTGGATACAATTTGTCATTTGAAAGATAATAAACTCATGTTGTCTTATTGCAGAAATTACCCTTGCTACCATATTGCTACTGCATTTTTATTCTTTTTTCTTTAATTCACCCATACCACCTTAAAAGTAAGAGGAAGAGAATCTGTACATGTTTACACAATGCACTACCAGGATAAAGACAAGAAGGTACATCACCCTTCCGAGTCTGGTGGACTTACTCGAGGCTCAGGTACACTTCCAATCTTCTGACATGGCAAAGATATATTTTCTGATACATGTCTCTCAAAAAACTACAGCCAGTTTGCAAAATCCCAAACTAACTTGTGTGCTCTAGCAAGGGAAGGGTTGCCACTTTCAGAATTCAGAACTCATCCTGAAGCACTGGGTAATCCAGGGTGCATCCTCTTATCTGCTACCATTCTCTTGAGTGCCTCCAGTGTAGCAACTGTTCAGCAGTTGCTCTTATACCTCCTCTAAAGCGTAGGCAATTCTAAAAAAAAAAAAAACAAACAAGGAAACAAACTTCCCCACCTGGCATTTATTTTAAAAATCTGCAAGATTCTCCACTTAAGCAATTAAGTGAGAACTAGCTTCACATTAATTTGATTAATTTGTTGAGGTACTTTATGTGTTTTAACAATTTATGGAGCATGAAAGCATTTTGGCAAGCTAACCCCAAGCATGCATGTTGATTGTTACCTACTCAGAGCACACTACTATCTAAAGCAAAACTTTGTATCTATTTCCATATCCACAGCACCACCTCCATTCTGGGAGAACCATTCAGATTCAAATCTCTGTTTCCTGCAATTCACAAATGCAATGCTTAAATTAGTACGGTAATTTGAATGTAATTGTCAAAAAGAATTAATAAGGGAAGGGAATATGCTCTATGGTCATGGCAAGTTGTAGCTAACATTCTGGCCAAAATGTGAGCAACATTTTTTGAGGTTTGTTTTGACTAAAACAGATTGCACAATCTTTGCAATTGAACTTCCACAGGAAACTTTCCCTGTCCACAGTAGTGCATATTTTTTATGTCACAGTAGGAAATTTTTATGCTTCAATATGAGCATGAGAAAATCCTGCCACAATTCAGATATCACCTATCCAACCATCAAGAAAACTGAACTCTAGAAGAACTGGCTACTACCCATATTGTTTTTTATAGACCTAGAATTGTCACTGTGCTGTGCTCCACCACTGTATTTCTGTGTAACAACCAGATTGTGATAAAGCCAGCATGCAGCTAAGGCTATGTTCGTGGTTACTCCCCAGCTGACACACATCCTCGCTTCTGCCATCCTGCAGTTTTGTCAGGCTCCAGCCAGCCAGGGACAAGACTAGTTGTTTGCCCAGGCTGGGCCCCTGGAGGTTCCCAGTAACTGTTTCTCTAGCCCCTGAAATCCCTCTGAAGGGCAACACAGCCCTCTGCTCCCCCGATTTGGTACCATGCAGAGATTTGCCTGAGTACTCTCTGTCCCTTGTCCAGCTCCAACCACCTTGCCCACGGGTACACACAGGGAGGCTGCAGCAGTTTCCCACAAGCTGTTGGATCCACTAACCTCTGCTGTATGGGGCCCCGGCAGTGCCTGTCATGGGGGACGAGAGCCCAGGTGGCAGGGTCATGCTGTGGTGCCATCTGACCAACCACAGAAGGGAAGGGAAGGAAAGGCCAGGGGAGGGTGCTGAGGAAGACCATTGAGTTTTTGGAAACTAGCCCTCCATGCAGAGAGAGACAATCTGTGTGTGGCTGGAGGAGTAGGCTGGACTTCAGGGCCAGAAGAAGACCCTGGTCCAGGACGCATGAAAGAAACAGCTCTTATCCTCATTGGACTCCAGGCAGGGAAGCTTAAGAAAACAAGCAGGTGGCATGTGTATATTTACTTGGTAAATCAGATAAGCTGCAATCTTGTTATGCACTGAATGAGTGGGCCAGAAAGTTTTGAGTGTAGCTGTCAATACAGCATCCTGTAAAGATAATTCCTGATCGAATTAGTCAATTGTAGCTTCCCTCCCCACAGCATCTTGGTTAGAAGGAAAACATTGCTCCCATAAAGGAGGGGCAACAACATCTTCAGACCTAACAACCCCAATACTTGCCATAGCCCTTTCTGCTTTGCAGGTAGTGTCTGCACCATCTGGCTGGGACACAGTCTCATAAATGGCTCTAACAGTACTATTTCTCTTGGGCAGTACATTGTGCTGGATGATTATACTTCACAACGGGAGTTTTTAGTATTTTCCATCCTAGGACCGTAGAGAGATTGCGATATGAGTTGTTGTAAGGGGGGGCATTTTATTCCCAGGGACTCCATTTTCACAGCCACCAGCCAAGACTTCTGGGTTGCTTAAGTGTTTGAGGTTTCCATTTAAAACACTGTTTAAAGGACATCCACGAGCACCCAACAAGGCAGACATCTTATGCTAACTCTGCAATTCAGTTTTAAAGCTATTAAAAACAAGTGTGTGCAACCACATGTGTTCAGATATTATTGTGCTCTGTGAGAGCTTAACGCAAGTTTCCTAAAATAGCAACCTAATCCTCCTCCAAAATCCTCCATTGTCTGCCTAAGTCCAATCAAACAGCATTATCCTGTTGCAAGCTTATACTGTATCAACCTCTAGTTATGATTGATATGCCAGCAACGGCTTTCACGATGTCACCCAAGTTTTCCTGAAGGCTTAGGGAATACCTGCAGCCTTTGCACCATGCTTTAAATTCTGGGTATATCTGCCCATCACCCTTCTCCGAGGGGTTTGCTTTGGCACTGTTGGCTCCCTTTTAACACATTATTTAGATTTTCACAGCCCCCCATTCCTACATGGTTTAGATTGCACAGCAGTTATACAGCCCTGTATTGGCTTAACAAATTTTGCCTCAGTTTCTCCACATCTTCAGCTATAAATTGCCATACTTTAGGAACTTTAATCTTTTCCCTGGTTAAGGGAAAATCTCATTAAGTTTCAAATTGTGGGTGGAGAGGAAGGAACTGAGCTTCGATCTTACATATTTTGACTCTGAAGCGCCACTGTTGCACACTGATTGTTTTTCTGATACATATACAAAAAAAAACAGTTATCTTGAACCAACTAGAAAGTTTCTTATACAACAAAGTAGGTATCTTGGAATTTTGTGTCCAAAAGAGTGCCAGCTTTGATTCAATATGAATAGTTCACCCATTTGCATTTTTTCAGCTCCCAAATCAAAACCCAAAAGTGCATACAATGATTTGTCTAACCCTTAATAAAGCCATCAGACCTGTTTATCTCAGCTTATACATATCCATGCCACACAGAGACTGATTTTTTTGACGTTAAAATAATTCAGAGAAGTGGCTATAAGCTCCCAGGAGACCTTCTCTCCACAAATCTGACCTGGCAAAAAGAAAATCCACTAGATCAGAAAAAGTGCCAGGCCACAGTATGCTAGACCATAAGAGGAGCTACACCTCATTTCAGACCTTCCTGAAAGTCCACATAACAGGAATCTTCATTCCTTTGGGAAATCAAAATATGTTAGTCCCCTGGCAAATTGGTTTTACTTTACTCAGTCCATTTTCCTCCCTATCATTGTGGGATAAAACAAGGCTTACATTTTATAGCACTTTAGGAGGGCCCAGACTGATACTGAGATGAAGACCTTGGAAGGCAGAAGGATATCACTGGCTTTCATTGTGCATCAATCATCAATAAAATTGCTCCCATCTGGCAGGTTTACACTGCTGAAAATGAAGTATATGTTCAAACTATGGTTTCATTTTATATAACTGCCCCGGAAGGCTGTGGACTGTGGGGAGGCTGGACCCGCAGGAAAATGGGTTTCCTTCCAGCTGTAAGTTGTTTGTCCACACCATTTCCAGCAGGCTGGTGTCATTACATATGCATCACTTCTGACAAGGGGTATTAATTGGGAAAAGGACGACACCTCTGTTTCTAGGGGTAATCAGGCATATACCTAGGAGTATACGGTGAGAATCATCCCTTCCCACTGTTGTGGAATCCCTTTCAGCATAGATCTGAATTCTCCTGTCCTACATGACTATGAAGAACAGTTTGTTCCCTTTTCTTAGTAGTGGCCTTTTATACAATTGAGGACTGTTTTGTTTAGAAAAGAATTGACTCAAAAGAGAAATGACAAACCTCAGTCTTTCCTCAGACGTCACATTTTCCCACTGTTTTCCCAGTAACACATCTATTTATTACAACTAAGCATAATCTGTTACACAATGGAAGGCTCATCCTAATGGTTGTACACCTCCTTCTGCCTGGTAGTGTTGACACTTGTTGAGCCTATTATAAGTCTAGATAGTGGCTCATCCCCACGAATTCACCAACTGCATGTTATCCACACAAGTAGGGCTTTCCGTGCACCCTTGGTTGCTTCTAGTCCTCTTCTCCTGTACACACCGGTCTGCAATTTAGTTTTAAGATGGTGCTCAAACACATTTACAGACACCAGACCACAGCTCATATGCTGACTTAATATACATTTTTCCACCTATCAGTGGAAATGCTGAGATGTTCTATATCTAAGACAGCCTCTGTGGAGAATCATATTCAAGTGAGTTAGTAACAATGACTCTTCATCTTCCAAATAGATTTACCACCAGCTTTTAACTATTTCATCTGACCCCTCACCTTAAGAGACAGAGTATTTTGCGTGTCATTTCGTCATGAGTCAAGAACTGTGACAGTCATTACTTTCGTCCTGTCCACAGACTTCTCACTTCGGCACAGTGGAAAATATGCTGGTATGGCATAGTTCGTTCTGGCTGTTACTTATCTCCTCTAGCTATTTACAGAAACATATTCGTCCCAGTATTTTCTTAGAAGCTCGATTTAAAGTGGTCTGTTTTGGAATTCTACATTCTTTCTTCTTGTTTTGCTGGAAGATTCGTTACATCTATCTTTTACCAGCATTTCAGAACTTCAGAAGTTCCTTCATAAATTGATAGAAAGAGACATTAAGAGCTTAGAGGATACTCCACACATTTATAACCACTCCGATCCTTCAGTACTTTGAATATCAGTACCTTGATATTCTTACTTTTCCCAGTATGATAACAGAAGATGCTCATTGCCCTTCATACTCCTAATTTAATCTCATTGTGAATCTTGACATTTGTGACTTCACCTTTTTACTCATTCATAATATTTTTTACTCATTCATAGTATTTTTATACTCATCTTCAATAATTTCACCATGCTTAAACACTGTCTGTCTGTTTTTCTCTTGCTTAAGATTAACAAGAGCACATAGTATTAAAAATGGTGTGGTTTTCTGACTTTCAAACACTTATTTCATGCTCTCGCTCACCGAAAATGTCTCCCACCTTCAAGTTCTCAGTAAATTCTTTCCTTTATCTCCAGTCAAAATGAAGAATATTGCCTTTTGCTCTTCTGCCACCCTTTGTACCCAGAAAATAGCTTCAACATGCAAGACTTTGTGAAAAGCCTCCAACCTGAAGTGTTGCCATTCCTACGGATGTCAAGCAATTAAATTCCTCACTGTCACCAAGTCCTGTGCTTAGGACAGTCCTGTGTGCTGCTCAAGAAAGCTTTCATCCACCTCTTTTTTGGAGACGGAGCAGACCTCTACCATCCTAAGTGCTGCAGGTCATTGTCTCTCCACTAGAATATGGATGTTGGTGGCAGATTATACACACCTGGCACACATCGCCTCCTCCAAGTTTTCTTGAGCAATAATTCTATTTTAATATCCTGATTATAAGAATTATTTGAGCGAGCCTCTGTCACACTAGCATAAAGGCATCTAAGACATTTAACTAGTTGACTCAACAAATTTCTTACTGCATCTCCAGTAATCCAGGACATTGAAGAGGAATTATGAGGAACTGGAATTATAAAAAATAAATTTGTTTACTTTTGTCTTGGTTTCAACCTGTAACATTCTGAAAGGATTTCTGTCTTAACCCTATACTCCTGGAATCATAGAATCATTATAATGGTTAGAGTTGGAAGGGACCTTGCAGATCACCTAGTTCCAACTCCACTGCCATAGGCAGGGACACCTTCCACTTGACCAGGTTACTCAAAACTCCATCCATCCTAACCACGAACACTTCCAGGGATGGGGCATCCACAGCTTCCCTAAGCAACCTGTCCAGTGTCTCACCACCCTCACCGCAAAGCATTTCTTCCTAATATTAATCTAAATCTCCCCTCTTTCAGCATAAAACTGTTATCCATTGTCCTATTGCTATACTCCCTGATAAAATGTCCCTCCCCATCTTTTCTGTAGGACCCCTTTAACTACTAAAAGTACTCTCATGCCTTTTTGTGAATTTTTTCACCTCCTGTTTCAGGGCTGGACACAGATCAGCAACTCCCTGTTCTGTCCTCCCTGCTGATGGGAGTCATCTGTCCCCCTTCTGAGCTCCCAACCCACCTGCACAAGCATTCCTAACACTGCCATTACAGGTTCTTCTTTGATCTCTCTCCTGCCAGACACCTACATCCACATTTGAGCTGCTTTGCACTACTTCTGCAGTTTGGACCTTGCAAGTGAGCCTTGGTTATCTTCCAGAAATGTAGTGGATGGGATTTACCCGTGTTCCTCACTGATGAAAACCCTTGTGCATTGTTCAATGCACTAGTTCAATGGACTAGTGGTGCCCATGCCATTTTCCTTCCCAGCATGATTCTAGCCCTCACCTGCTGTTTGCACAGCATGGTGACTTCATTTATGTGAAACAATTTCTGTTCCTCACAGATGTAATTCCCACCCTTTCTCCATTGATAGTGATGAGAAAAAAATTTCTACCTTCCTGAGTGGAGGTTTTTTTGGGTTTTTTGGTTTGTTTATTTGTTTGTTTTGTCTGCAGAGCTTCCTATGACTTCTCAGAATGTTTCCCAACCACCCCAACCAGAAGCTCTACAGATTCCTTCCTAAAGGGATGCCACTAAGAGGCATGTTTTCCTCTCCTAGATCTTTGTAAAGGCCAATTTGCAAATTCAGTTAAATCCTGGACAAAACCATTCAGGATTGGTGCTTCCACTTGAGAGCAGCTCTTACAGCAGCAGAAAAGAACCATGCAATTGCAGAGGGAGCCCAGAAAAAGCAGCATTACCTCACTATCTTTGTTGTGATCATTGTGGGTTTTTTTGTGAAGGATATAGTTCCTACTACTGCAGAGAGCTAGGAGAGCAGAAATAATAAGATGCTCACCTTGTTAGCCAAGGATTAGACCCAAGCAGTATATATTTAATTAGACTTTAAAGAGCTTATTTCAATGTTAGGAGATGCAGTTCCCCCTGTTGCTGCTGCCTCAATATAATTGTTTCAGTAAGTGTTCTGCTTATCAAGAGAAAGGAGAGTGTTTTCAGACATTGTGAGTTCTCCATTTTTGTTTGCATTTAGATTAAGAAGAAGAAATTTGACCCAAAGCTCTTATAGAGGTCATCTAATCTGTTTGGTTGAGAAGATCTGTCCTCCCACTGACTCACCTTCGGCACTATAAAGGAATACTACTTCCTGATGACAAGCTCTCTTTGCAGTATTACCTCACCCTTGATCATTCCATAAGCAAGATCTTCTACTACAAAAATTTAGGAACTGCATCAGAAAGTAGATTGCTGTTTGCATAGATCACATTTTTGGACTACTACCTACCACAAGACCCAGGAAATTCACAATGAGCATTAGTGAAGACGACGTGGAGAAGTTTCTTGATGGCAACCCTGCTTTTGCCAAGCAGTACTTTGAGAAGAAACTAAGAACAGAATCCTGGGATAGCAATGAGAGTGAAATCCTTTTTGAGTTGATCCAAGACATGCAAGAAAGCATCAACATGGAGAAAGTTGTTTTCAAGACATTAAGAAGAATCAGGTCCCTTATTCATGCTGACCGATGTAGTCTTTTCATGTATAGGCAGAGAAATGGCACGCCTGAACTGGCAACAAGGCTTTTCAATATTCAAGAGGGAAGCACCCTGGAGGAATGCCTGGTCTCCCCAGACTGCGAGATTGTCTACCCATTGGACATAGGCATTGTGGGCTATGTTGCGCAGACCAAGAAAACCATGAACATCAAGGATGTCAGTGAGGTAGGTTTGCTATTTATTCATTCAGTAGAAGAAAGGTTCACATGCTTACTAGCACAAAGGAATCAAGAGGTAGCACAGCAACTTGGTGCTTGATCAAACCTCTTACGGTGTAATAATTGTGTAGTGGACAAAGAACCAGTAGCAAGTCTGTAAGTTGCTTCCAGTGTCACTTATGGAGTGAGGTAAAGCTACATACATTAATTACACTTGGTGTTAATGCCTGCAAGCGGCGTACTGTCACACATTGCCTGTCTAATTTAAAAAAAAAAATCACATATAGTTCACCTGAGAAGAGGGAGTGAGGTACAGTCAGATCTGCATACATGGAATTTTCCACACACATTTATATTCCGTGAGTAATCAGCAAAGAGCAAACAATTCATTACAGGAATTCTAGAAAGGGTTTTCTGCCACTGGTGACATTTGAAAATGTTTGCTGTCTGATGAAGCTTGGGCCAACGTCATTTTGAGGCATTTTTATCAACCAGAGGGACTGGACATCAGAGCAGGTGGTTAACTGCACCCTTGTATGGGTCATCATCATCAGAAGCAGCAAAAGACAAACTTTGACCAAAAAACCTCTTTCAGCAAATACTGCATACTGCAGTACCAGGAAGTATCCAAGAAATTAATGTTATGTTGTAATACCATCATGACAATATTTACCCCCCATATTCCTGGGATGAATCATGTAAACCTGAATGGCAGCAATAACATTTTATGTGTTTTAATCATAAATATAAAGCTAAAATCTGTGTGACCCAAATATGGCATTTTGGATTACTGCATCTATTGTTTGCTAGTTACAAAGAGACAATCTGTGTATCCCTCTATTTGTTGCTCAATACAAGCATATCCAAATGCTCTATCAAAAACTTTCTTGTCCTCCACAGAACATGCTGAGATTTATTTTTGCAAGCACTTC
>VXBJ01004819.1:141919-169320 GCA_013400055.1 Nycticryphes semicollaris | reverse complement strand
ATCAGAATATGGCTTAAACTTTTTAAAGCTCTCTGGCTTCAGACATTTCTCCAAGAATATGGAAGATTTTCAGTGTTGTGAGCCAAATGCTGCACTCCAACACTTTCAGGCATTTCCATAAAGCAATTGCTTTGAAGGAGACCCAGAGACTAGATGTTCAGCCTACCCCAGTTGGCAAGGAATACCAGTAGGGGAGGTGTGGAGAGGAGGTGTGTTATGGAGTGACTCTTCTTTCTATTGCAGCTTCTGAATATGATCAGATCTGTGGGGCTTTTTCTAGGCCAAGTAGAAGGACTTGTATCTGACTACTTACTCAGCTGAACAGGGAGAAGATCTTGGATCAGCAAGATCACCCCTGCACTCCCTATTGGCCGGTGATGAGAGTGTCAATAAGGCCTTGTGTAGACAAGGTCATAGGCCTTCCCTGAAGCTATGTTTTCTTTTGGGATGGGGGAAAGGAGACGCTGGGGGATGGGGTGGAGGGAACACAGTGACATGCACATGAGGGAAAATGTCTGAGTTCTCTTTGTGCTGCCCCTACACTGTAACCTGGGGCAGAAGGGGGTGGGTTATTCTCAGAGACAGGGGGAAAGTGTCAGGAAGAGTGCCAGCTGCATCCTCCACTGGCATACCTTCCCTATCATCTATCATCCCATGCAGAAAGGCTCTGCAACAGAGGAAAGAATGCCTAGGAGAACATTTGGAAGAGAAATGAGGGGTAAATGACTTGATGGATCTACAAGCTGACAGAGCAGTCAGGTCCCAGGCAAAAGCAGAAGAAAAATGAGGAAGAGTGAGCTTCCCAGTGACTCTACCAGACACCACTGGTTTATAAACTATGGCTACACAGTGCTGCACAGTAACTGGCTGTACCCAGTTTGCAGTGTTAATGAGAAATTGGAGGAAAGGAGGTACTATGAAGGATGGCAGTGACCTGAGAATGACCAGTGGGCAGTCTCCTTGTTCTGACAGAGTTTGACATGTGAAAGCTTATGATTTGCAAGATGTTTGCAAAAAGTGAAAAAGTGCCTATGTTGCAGTCAGAAACCACAGCCAGTTCTCTTAATCCTAGCTTTATCACTTGTACATTATTCAATTTTCTGCTAATTCCTTTCTCCCCCTAATAATTTTTTAAGCAAAGCTTTCTTTAGACAGCTTGCTTTGAGATGCCGTGCTTTAGTTTTAAGACTGCAGACAGTGTGTAAATTGCCTAATTTGTAAATTCTCTATTGAACAGTGTGCCCAGTTCAGTCCATTTGTTGATGAGCTCACCGACTACACTACAAAAAGCATCCTTGCAACACCCATCTTGAATGGCAAAGATTTAGTTGCTGTCATTTTGGCCATTAATAAGCTGAACGGCCCACACTTCACCAGCTCTGATGAAACAGTAAGTGGTCAGTAGCTCAGTTTCTACCAAGTCGTTGTTTCTGCCATGTAACACAGACTCTTCTAGGTTAGGTATTATCTGCTTTAGTGAACCTCCACAGGTGTGAATTTCCCTACAGGAGACTCACCCTCTAACAGAAGAGGCTTATTATGAGGATGCTTATCTCAGAAATCCTTCATGGAAGTTACCATAGGATAAGCCTCATCTCACACCAGTGCAAAACAAAGCATTTATCTAGAGGAATTACCATGACACTGCTAAATAGGTGTTATGCAATCCAGTATATATGAAGCTGCTACCACATTCGACTCAATCTCATTGTTTGCCTTTTCAGCTTTTTCTGAAATACCTGAATTTTGCCTCATTGAACTTGAAAATTTATCATTTGAGTTATCTTCACAATTGTGAGACTCGAAGAGGCCAGGTAAGAATGAAAATAGTTCAACTGTCAGACCTCTGGCCATCTAGATCTAATGGTCTTTGATTGTTCACTGTGTTAGACTTAACAGTACCAATGTACAGAGTGAGAAAATTACATACTCAAAGTGATCTATGATTTTAATATTGCAAGGCTGATGGAATAATGTAAATAAAAAGGCTTGTGCAAAGGAAGTCCACTTGTGCTCAGGTACTGTTTAACCACCTTATTAGATGACCATATCACACATTTTGCCCAACTTTACATCTTTCCATGATTTGTCCATTCTTCAGGTGTTTTTTTAGTCCTCTTCATTGGCCTTGCAGCTTTCAGCATTACTTATTGCATGCTATGAAATGCCAAAAAGAAAGCATTGCTCATTTCTGTCTAATGGTCTGTATGACAACACCACTGTCCTATCTGAGGGATGCTCAGAGGCCAGGGATTAGAAACCGAGGCTCATGCAGCTCAGAACTATCAAAAATATCTACAGATGCCCAGTGTAGACATGAGACACACTTTTCCTGGATATGGTCATGTAAAACTTCTTATTCAAAGCACAGGTCCAGTCTCCTTCACTTAGCAGCTTTCAGTGCTCCTCATGACTCCTAGCCTCAGAAAGCAAAGCACAAACATTCAGATACAGGCACATGTGCTAAGCTAGGCAATTGCTTAAATGCCTTCCTTTATCATTTCAGAGAAAATTAGGTTCTCTCTTATTCCCACAAAGATTCTCCTTGTGCTACCAGAAATACTTATCTAATTAACTGCATAACCTCTCTTTTTACAATTGAAATAGTCTAATAACAACAGCTTTCTTAACTGTACATCTACAGGGCACAGAACGGGGAAAAGGATCATAGGCTGATGTGAGCAAAAAGCAGCTGCACAAGGGCTTTACTGAACATGTTAGTTTAGATATTTCTAACTCCAGTCTCCACAATTTTGCAAGATTTTATTTATGCATGTTTGGCACCAGTATTTTTATGCTATAGACTGTACTTTTGCATAACATTCCATTATGACTCTGACTCTTCCTCAGAATGCATCTTTCTCTAGTAATTCCCAGTGTGAATGCTTTTACATTTTGGGGGACAGGTTGCTATTGCTAAATTTCTATTGCTAAATGCAATCGTTTCCTTGTTACCTCAAACATATTTGGGAAGCCCAGCTCCTAAGGAGAGTCTATATTTATTTTTGGATATTGTCCTACAGGTGCTGTTGTGGTCAGCTAATAAGGTTTTCGAGGAACTAACAGATATTGAGAGGCAGTTCCACAAGGCTTTTTACACAGTGAGAGCATACCTGAACTGTGATCGGTATTCAGTAGGTCTCCTGGACATGACGAAGCAGAAGGTGAGTATTCACATGTGTTGTACATGTTTCTGAATTACTGCTATGCACTGAGGGGTGATGTGTGGGGGTAAGTTTTACTGGTACAGCTCAAATGCAAACTATCTTTGAGTCCTTGCTTTGGTTGGCATTTTTTTTTTATTCCATCATGCAATCAAGATTCTGGAATAAACTACAGAAAGGGAAAGGGAAGAGCTTATCACCAGAACGTGACTGTCAAAGGAGCCAGAGTGTTGCAAGAGAAAGGAAGATAGCATGTCTGAATGCTGGTCAAAGCCTGCAACATAAGTACATCCTCACAAAGTCTACAGATACCAAAAAGTATAGTGAGACACCTATGGAAACCCCCAGCAACGAAATATTTGCCTTCCTCAAGGACTTATCAATGTGAACATTATTCAGGCTTTTAGGTGAAATTTGGCTTCATGAAAATAAGCTGACAGGAACTAAGTTACTTCTGTAGCTCTGACTTGGTCTTGTTTGCACCTGGGGCAAGCTTTACATGGGGGTTATACAGCGCCCTTGTCACAGGAGCACTTCTTTATTCCATGGTCAGGCTGACTGAGACTACCATGAACTTTGATCGTCACTATTTTTCCAGAGCCTTTTTGACATGCTGTCTTGTGAAGAGGTGTATTAAAAGATCATTGGTGTGCTAAAGACATTTAATCAGCATTCTAACGTAGACTAAGAAAAACAACAACAAAATAGCTTTCACTTTATCAAGGCAGCAAGTAGTAGATCAGCCATATGGTCACATAAAGAACATATAAAATATTGCCATAGCCATTTTCGCTGTGAGTACTGCCTGTGCTGTTCATTGAATGAAGCAGGATTCTGTGTATAGGTAGTATATGATCATACACAGCCATATAATGCCACTGGCACTTCCTGATTAAGATATATCATTCTACTGCCTAGTATTGAACTAGCCTTTTTATTTCATACCTCATTGACACAGTACCAAAACCAGAATTGTAGAGCAGTGGTTACCTTGAGGCTTAAGGCAGAACACACTATTTTACTTTAAAAATACTTCTTTCATTTTAAAACCAGGAATTTTTTGACCTGTGGCCAGTTCTGCTGGGAGAAGTTCCGCCCTACTCAGGACCTCGAACCCCAGATGGCAGGGTATGTGAGAACCAGACTCTCTTCTGTGTGGCTGGATTGCTTCACCACTGATTTTAACACCATTCTTCTTTTTATATTGTAGGAAATAGTCTTTTACAAGGTCATTGACTATATATTACATGGAAAGGAAGACATTAAAGTCATCCCGTAAGTGAGCCCTTTCTGTATGTAGGTACTGACACAGAGTGTATTCAAAATCAGGGTTCCCCAAGACATTCATGACGAGACAAAGGACTGACAGAAGACTGAGTAGAGAGCCAGAACACAAGTTGGTGCTTTGAATCACATCTCTGTGGGACAAAGATTTCCTCCATGACACTGAGATCCTGGCTTGCAAAGTCAAGCTCCAAAAGTCACTGCAACTAGTGATTCTTTTTAGATGCAGAAGTGAGCTGTCTTGACTGCAGTTCTGCCACTTTCCTTGCCAGGCTGAGGCATTATTTCTCCTTGGTGCCTTCTGTGTGATGTGGGTGAGCTCATCCTGGTTGTCCTTGTGTTGAGGCACCTGCTGCCCAAGTCCTGCCTCTCACCCTTCTGCTAGCCTCCAGACCTCTCATGGTCCCTCCTGCTTCCCTGTGTGTCTCCCAGCTTCCTTGCTTCTCTCCTATCCTCCAGTCACTCACCCCATCTCAAGGCTACCTTTGGCCTTTCCTCCTCTCTTGACACCACACTGAGACTACTTCTTTCTAAAAACCACCCACTCTTCTTGCCACTGAACTTTTTAGAGGAATCTTCAGCACCTTGGAGAAATGTAATATTGCAGGAGTTTCATTCAGTTCTAGTCACACAGCTTTGCATCGGTGTGTTGCAAGAAAGGTCCCTATTGCTTAGGTACAGCAGTGTTCAAAACTTCTGGCTGGCAGATATTCTTAGCCAGGAACTTCCTTTTATCTTTCACTGTGCTGAAGATGTGAAACATGGCCCCCACTGTTAGGAACAACTCTTTCTTAAGTCTCTGTTGATGATGACATTTTATGAGTTATTCTTTATTGAATCCTTGAAGGGAAAATATTCACTTATATAAAAAATCATTGCTTGCACACATGGGTCCTTTGAAAGTAACAGAACTATTCAGGTACTGAAGGTGAAACATGTAAATATGGATTTTGCAGTGAGGTGGATACTTTTCAGCTCCATGATCATTCTTCAATATCTTTAATTTCCCTTATGCGTTTTTCTTTCATCCAGAAATCCTACCCCAGATCACTGGGCACTAGTTACTGGACTGCCGACCTATGTGGCTGAAAGTGGGTTTGTAAGTACTTAGTAACTTATGCTTCATCAAGAATTTCTGAGATTAAGTCATAAAAATACTGCTTTTTCATCAATTCAGTTTTTTGGTTTTATATTTAAACTTCTCATTGACTGTATTGTAAAAATCTTTTCTTTTGTGTGTTCCCCTAGATTTGCAACATTATGAATGCTGCTGCAGATGAGATGTTTAAATTTCAGGTACTGTGAAAACTTCCAGTCCTGCCAGGGTTTCTACTTTGTTTGCAGAAATGTAATTTAAAGCCAATATTAGACATAATATTTCTTTAACCTATAGTCTTGCTTTAAAATGGGAATGCTGCTGCATTTAGGAAACACATTAAGTACATGGTGTCTTTCTGCTTGCTCTTGCTTCAAGGAAGGTCCTCTAGATGAATCAGGATGGACTATCAAAAATGTTCTGTCGATGCCAATAGTCAACAAAAAGGAAGAAATTGTTGGTGTTGTCACGTTTTATAACAGAAAAGATGGGAAACCATTTGACGAACAGGACGAGACCCTCATGGAGGTATAGTTCCTTGCTATGGCTGGAAGTAGTTTATATGATTGAGAGAGGTTAGAATCACTCATATTACACCTACAAGGCATCACCCAATGTTTTGCAGCTAAGTAAGTTTCTTTGTTCCTTATGGAGATGTTATACATCAGCTTGAAAGCTTTGTAAGGAACTAGATGAACTGGTGGGGCTTTTTGGTCTTAGAAACTCGCTGTGTTCACATCATTTTGTTTCAGCATTCTTAGAATGGACGCCTAGTCATGAGCAGCTATGGTGTGCTAACACGGCCGTTCTCACCCGTATTCACATATGAGACAGCTGGTTCAGACTGGCTGCTCAACTCCCTTGAGAAACTCCATATAAATTATCTGTGTAGCTAAGATACAAAAGGTGGCCAGCTCTAAAATCTACCAAAAGCCACTGTAATTAAAGACCTCTCTGCTTAGAAATGCCTCTATGCTAGTTTCAGTCCAATATAGGCATTCAGCTCTTGGCATCTCTCATCAATCAGAACATTCACTAAAACAGACTTTTCTTATCAAACAAAACGACTTGTAGGGGGATGGGGAGAGAGGGAAGCAAGAATCAGTTTGAATCATCCACTGGACAGCACACAAGTTGAGAGAAAAAACAGGCTGTGCATAAACAGGTGATGAGACCACCTTGCTCTCCCATGACACAAGGGTCCCTGCGCTGCTGTCACCATTGTGACACTAGCCTTTCCACAGGCATGGAGACGCAACAATACAGAAATAGCTTTCCATACACTGAACTGAACAGAGGGTCCTCAAAGCATGGATGCTCTGGAGGCCTAGGTTGATTCAAAGGCTGGGGAGCTGCCTCTGTTAAGGAACAAGTGGCGATTCATAGCAAACGCATTGTTGCTCATTGACAGACTTGTGGCCAAAGGAGAGCTCCTTTTTCTCTACAGATATATCATGCAGTGTTCTATTTCTATGTCTTTGAGGAACAGTTGTTTTAGTTATTTCACTGTTTCCTTCTTTTCTCCTAACCAAGTCCTTGACACAGTTCCTGGGCTGGTCTGTACTAAACACGGACACATATGATAAGATGAACAAGCTGGAGAACCGGAAGGACATTGCTCAGGATATGGTGCTCTACCATGTGAAATGTGACAAAGATGAAATCCAGGAAATTCTGGTAATGCCTCACAACATGCAGCACACCCCCTAACATGCTTGTCCATCACTTATGGCACAGACGCAGGTCTCCCATCCCACAGAAATGCTTCCAGCCACCACAACGTGGAGGCAGCACTGAGGGCCCCAGTTACTACACAGCAGCAGAACAAGTCTTTGTTTTGCCTCTGTGGTCTGTCTTCCACCTCAGCACACTGCCACACTGTGTCCTTTCTAATTTCCTCGGAAAAAGCCAGCCCTGGAGGTGGGCTCATGCAGGTGCTACCCAGGTCAGGGCTGTAGGGGTGGAGGAGGAGCTGATTTATTCCCCTTATACCTCCTTAGTGCAGAGGATATGAAGTTAGAGGGCCCAGCTGGGACACTGGCTCCAGGGGACCATTTGCAAGTGGGGAAAATATGAATGAAAATCAATGAGAAAGAGAATATTTTTAACAGGAAGAACGTGTTGAAAGACCATAAATAGAAGTAAGGTCCAGGGAGAAAACAGAATTTGCACGAGAGCTACCCTAGATTGCCCAAAAGCTGCACAGTGCAAAGTCCAGTAAGGTTCTGTTGTCAGTTTAACACATCCATGCTCTTTTCAGCCAACACGAGAAAAGCTGGGAAAGGAGCCAAGTGAGTGTGAGGAAGAGGAGCTTGCAAGCATCCTGGTAAGAGCAATATACCACTGGAATGGACAGCCTTTGCAAACAAATATTGCCTGGGTGGATACAGGGAAGAGTTCCCAGTGCTAACACATTGGTACACATCAACAGGGCATCTGGGGTGAAAGCAAAGCACACCTTGCCCTCCTCTGCCATGGGAGTTTGAGATTACTATTATCAGATGACACTGAATGTCTTCCCCAGCTCCCAGAGAGTGTCTGCTCTCTGACACTTTATTTCAAAGGGTTCAAAGTCCATCTGGAAAACACAACAGACACCGTGCTTTGTCACGCATTTTGTTCTCCAGACTGTAGTCTTTCTCTGTTAGACCTGTCAAGTTTAGTCTCCAAACTCAACAAGAAAGGTGCTTACAAAACAAGCAGTATTTCTTGTGCTTTACCACAAATGTCCTCCCTTTTCCCCTACTAATGGAGTTGCCATGAAAAGCGGGATTTCAGTCTATTTAAGTATTACATTCTAAAGTGAAAAGTTCCCAACAGCATCAGACTGGTAAATTTTTATTAAGCAAAGCCCATTCCAGGTGTTTCTAGGGATGACATAAGTCACTCAGTAACAAAATATCTCACCTCTCTTACAGAAAGAAGAACTTCCAGGACCCACCAAATTCGAAATCTATGAGTTCAGGTTCTCTGATTTTGACTGCACCGAGTTAGAACTGGTGAAGTGCGGCATTCAGATGTACTACGAGCTTGGCGTGGTGAAAAAGTTCCAGATCCCACAGGAGGTAGTAGCTGGCAACACTCAGGGACTGCCACCTTGGGTGGCCAGCAGATTCACCACGTGGCTGAGGTCCCTGTGTGTGCACTGCACAGCTTACTCAGTAGCCAGAGACCTGCGTTCATGGGGGCGTGCAGGGAGAGGAGCATGTGTCCTGAGGCCTCTTGCCCTGGGAACCCCCTCTCAGCCCAGTAATTCCATGTGGGTTTAGAACATGAAGTTGGCCTCTTCTGCTCTACACTGTCTGCTACAGTTGTGGGTTTGCTATGGGGGTTATATGGATGGGAGCTACACCATGCAAGGAATTGCTTGCATTTGCTGGGCCTAATGCCACAGTGTAAAAAGAGAGTTTCCAGCTAGAACATGGGGCAGTGCATACTTGTGTGCGTGTTTCATTTCCTGTAGTATAGTCTATATAAACTAAATCACAAGAGTACCCTATAGCTTTCAGCCAACATAGGGTGAAACCCACACTGGCAGGTCCCTCTGCTCTTCTTCCCCCTGCAAATATGGACATGCCTTCATTTGGTGCAGTTCATACCAACTTCCTGACTGCTGTGACAGGAATGGTGTGACCTTGTGGGAGCAAGGACACCATAGCCCCTGATGTGTAAATTCACGGCTTTTACCATAGTTCAAGTCCTTGTAGGACTTAATGAAACCAGCATTTCAGCAGCTCTGCTTCCCCCCGAATTTGATTTCTCGGCACATTCTGTGAGGCTTATTTCCATCTAGTGGGGCCTAGAGGTAACTGCAGCAAGAGTTTCACCCTGGAAACCCAGGCTGTGACGTAGAAGGGAAGAAAAGGTCTCTAAATGGGATTTATTTCTATGCTTCTTAGTTACAGTAAGTATGTCAATGTCAAAATATATTCAAAATCATACTCTGGAACAACTAGCCTCTAATACAGGTGTGAAAGGTAGTCATGCTTTCCTACCACTCTCAGCAGCTGGGATTTTAAAAAATGAATACTCACCCATAAATAATTTGCTCTCTAATGAGAAAATCAATATAGCTACAAGAGGCAGTACACGTGGAGAAGTAGAATGCAGAGGGAAAAATAGTTTGTAATATTGTAACATGTTAGGTGATACAAATACCACCCTTCTCTACATCTATGGAGCCATATCTCTTGAAGAGAGGTATCAGTATTAGTAAATGACAGGACATGGGAGGGATAAATCTTATGACAACACAGAGAAACACACAAATTCAATAAACTCACAAAAATCTAGATAACACTGTTTCTTGTTTCCCACCTAGGCATCTCTGTGATTTTATTTTTCTTTAAAAAACTAACCAAACAAACAAAACACACACACAAAAACCCCACCAAAAAACCAGGGAAATGTATTAGAAAGCACAGAGCTATGTTTCAGTGTCCCCTTTAGTTTTTACTATAGCAAGACTGTCAAGGAAACCTGACGTTTTACAAGTTCCAAATCCTTTTTGGGGCCACCTCTGTAAAGCTGGTCAGAACTGCATCCATGACTTCTGGATGTGGTCCTTATTGCAAGAGCAACAGGCAGGAGCTTCCTCATACAAACTAATATCTTCTTCACTGATTTGCAGGTTCTGGTAAGGTTTGTGTACTCTGTCAGCAAAGGCTACCGGAAGATAACTTACCACAACTGGCGCCATGGCTTCAATGTCGCACAGACCATGTTCACACTCCTGATGGTAAGGTAACACCACCCCAGTTAATTCTGTGGTACAGCCTTATTTAGAGGATGTCTTCTGTTGCACCTTGGAGACATGCACGGCTCCCTTTGAATCCTAGTGTAGGATAAGACTTTGTTACTCCTGATACAGGTCCTACTAACTTGCCATAAGTGACAGCCCTTGCGTTACACAAAGCTGCTGTCAATACTGCCCAATGAATGGAGTGCTTTGATTCTCATAGACACACACGTATATACTGTTGAATAGCCTCCAGATTAAATCCTTCTGCAGGGTATGGGAAAGAGACCACAGGATTTCCCTTCCTCCAATAGTTCCTGTCAGTAAGAGCCAGGCTGAAATTTGCTGGCTGGGACAGAGACAATCTCAAACTTTCAATTTCTGGGCAGGACAGCTACAGGTCTCAGGCTACTGTTAGTGTGAATGTGGAAAGTGCCATTTCTCACAGGGTCTCAGGACAACAGGTGTCCCAAGAAGAAATGAAGATGTCAGACTGCTGTGTCACACCCAGTGCTGCTCAGCAAATGGTATGGCCCATACACCTGGCAGCAGAATTATGCCTACCACCCCCAGCCACTACTTTGGGTGATTCAGCTTGAAGACCCCATTGACCTCATTGCCCAGAAAGATGCAGAGCCCCTTTGCAAAATGCTTTGTGTCCAGTGACTGGAGAGGTGCTTATGAGCAGCCGGGTGTCTCTAGAGCACAAGGTTTCTATAGGTAGACAACATTAAGGTTGCTATAGGTAGACAACATTGCAGGTAGGCATCTAGTACATATGCACAACACACATGTCTACCTGAGTCTGAAACATTTAATTGCCAGCTACTTTCCCATTTGAACCAAAGTATACTCTGTATTGCATTTAGCTTCAGAAGTATTTTCAGTTCTCCAGGACTGTTTCAATGAGAAGATCCCTAGCACAGAGTAGTTACAGCCTGGTGCGTTTTCCTATAAGAGACACTAACAGACAACATGCAAATTCTTACCCTCCAGACTGGCAAACTGAAGCGTTACTACACAGACCTTGAAGCCCTTGCAATGGTAACTGCTGCTCTGTGCCATGATATTGACCACAGAGGAACCAACAACCTTTACCAAATGAAGTAAGCACTTTCCTTCCACTTCAAACCATTTACTGTTGCTTTCATGTGGAGTTGGATCAAGCTATGATCACACCAAAATCAGCTCTGTTTTATACAAAAGGGTAAAAAATACCTTTTGCAAATAACTTTGCTTTTCAGCTTGCTTCAGCATTTGGTCTTACACTTCAGACAGTGGGGAAACTGAAATTTTGTGGAGCTCTCTGGGGCTTTCTTTGCATCCTAACAAATCTCCATTGGTTAAAGCAAGAGTCTATGTTACCATTACAGGGTGGAACAAGCACAGCGCAGGCATTTAGTAGCTTGAGCGTCACAGGAGACTCAGGATGGCACCAGCAGCATTCTGAACATAAGAAGCCTACATTTTCCTGGCATGTATCTATGGAGAAAGCACCATGTATGGCACTGCCCTCACCATCTGCAGAAACAAAGCACCTATAAGTATGAGGGTGCTGCTCTCTGTAGCAGTTACTAGTTGCAGAAAAACAGTTGCATGATTTCATGGGCCAGTCAAGCCTCTGCTGCTCACTTAAAGTAGTATCAGATTACAGCTCCTCTGTAATGCTTACTGGCTATAGTCTTACTGTTTTCTGGAGCTTTAGAAAAATGAAAGTGAAGATGGCTTTTGTTCTGGATACAACAGGGTCTTGCTTTTCAGCTAGGGAAGTGTCCAAGTACTGCTGGTTTTACAGTTCCTATTGCTATATAGCAGCATTTAGTTATTCAGGAATTAAACAAGCTTGCTATGTTAAATAATAACAGTCCAGTCATAAACAACATGTTGGGTGAAATTTTTAGTTGGAAGACTGTTTTATACAGTGTCCAAATAGTTATAAGTAGTGTCACAAAAGTCTTTTACTAGATTGAACTCACTAGCTATTAAAAATATTACTCTTCAGCCTTTTAAAATGAGTTTGTCTGTGTGACAAAATCAAATATAAAATAGGACTCTTCTTTTTTTTGTTGTTCTTAAGTGCTCCACTAACAATTTTTCCTTTACACAACCAGATCTCAAAATCCCTTAGCTAAACTTCACGGATCCTCAATTTTAGAGAGACATCACTTGGAATTTGGAAAATTCTTGCTCTCTGAAGAGGTTGGTAATGAACTGTAATGTAAGAACATGAATAATTTACTTTCGGGGAAGTTTTCCCACAACAGAGCTGTCAGCATAAGACCTTTCCTAGCTTGGATATCTGAGGAACTGAAACCGCCTCATTTCCCAAGTACTCTAAAGTACTCTATGCTCACCCAGGACCAAAACACTTGGCTTCCTAAATGCATGACTTGGTTTCTTTAGAAGCTGTATTGTTATCACCAGAGGAATATGTTAAATACAGGACTAACCTTCTGTAGCCCCTGTGATAGGGCCAAGGCTGACACGGTCCTCCAGCTACCTTCTCATTTCAGGCAAATTCACACTGGGACCAGAGGACAGAGTTTGGGCACACACTGTGAAACAAGATTCAGGACTCTGCCTCTGCCCAGTGAACAAAAGAAGAGACTAGGCACCAACTTATGGTGAATGGGGCTCACAACCCTTGCACCTTGGGGCAGCAAACTGAAGCTATTTTAAAAAAAAAAAAAAAAAAGTGAGCACATTTGAGAAAGTGTGAAGACCAGTAATTCACATCGACATAGTACTTGGATTTTGCAGCTTCTTTCCTTCTCTTTTCAGTCACTGAATATATGTCAGAACCTCAACCGCAGACAGCATGAGCACATGATTCACCTGATGGAAATCGCCATTATAGCAACAGACCTGGCACTCTACTTCAAGTAAGTCAGTCATTTCCACCATGTGTGAATGGTAGAAAGCAGCTAGTACTTTACAAAGGTAAAACATGATGCTTTGATCTGAGAGGCCCTCCATGCAGGAATCCTCTTCACAGACACTGACTCTGGGAGGCTGTCTTAAATACTGACATTACAGCTGGTGGGTGCAGCTCAAAAGAACATTTGCTCACTAGATCACATATATGACTTATTAACCCTCTATTTCTAACAGGGCAGTGCTATATGATCCCCTAACAGAAAGAGATGTCTGATCTATTTATTTTTTTACCTAGCACTTCAGCTCTAAAAATACTCATAAATGGTGAATGACCTGGCCAGGGCTACATTAACCTCTCTCAGGAAGTAGCATAACCCAAATAACAAGTAGCCTATTGTAGGTGAATATCCAGTTCACAGGTTATTGTTTCACACCCAAAAGCCAAAAATGCCAAATATCTTGGAGCAGCATACACAGAGTTTCTGGGACATTGGGCTGGAATTCAACAATATATGACTTCCCAATTAGCAAGGAGTTTTCAAAGTATGCTTTCAAAATATAGTGCCAAGACCAGAGACTGCTTCTGCATTTTGCACTAAGAATGATTGTGCGAGATACTCAAAACCCTCATGGACGTGTTCCTGTCCAGCCTGCTCTGGGTGAACCAACTTCGGCAGGGGAGTTGCATTAGGTATCTCCAAAAAGGCACCTTCCAACCCATAGCATTCTGTGATTCTGTAAAATATAAACAGTCCACAAAAGAGGAATATGAGGGATGGTGCAATACCCAATCCTCCTACTCCAGAGAAAGGGTGGTTCTATAGGTGTGGATACCACCACTCCTCACTCCTATAACAAGAAAACAAGCGAGTCTTTGCCGTTCGTGGTCCATGATCTAAGCTAAGCAAGCTAAGACTTGCTTGAGATTTGGTCCAGGCAAAATAATACAGACAGAACATGAACACAAGCCACTTTGTGAATCTGGCCCAAACAGCCTCTCTACTAGCAATGAAACAGCACATTTTTCCAGATTTCATGGCACTCAAGACATGGGTGTGTATTGGATAAACTCCTTCCCATAAATAAGGGAATAATGGGTTGAGGTTAATAATATAAGGTTAACAAGGTCAGATTAAGTATATAAAGCCAGGTAGCTGTACAAATAGTCCAGCCAGTTCTAGGTTTCCACAGCTTGCTTACTATTCAGGGCAAAAGTCTTCTTTAGCTGCCAACAAAGGTGGAAACATTTCTCAGCTGACATAACTTGCAGTACCTCATACTTTCAAGTCCTGCTCATGTCTCACCACTATGCTTATTTTTAAGTAATTCACAGTAGTTTTCCCTACGTAAGAGAAGCAGATGATAGCACTTAGTATTGTTGAGGCCTTACTTGAGGACCTAAGTGCCAGGACAGTAACTTCTGGAAACCCTTCTGAAAGGGCTATTAATACCAGAATCAGACATAATTTTTTAACACTTTTTTTTCCTTGTTATGGAGCTTTTTCTTTTGTTTTTCACCCCCTCAAAGAAAGAGAACAATGTTTCAAAAGATCGTTGACGAATCGAAGACATACGATAGTATGACTGCATGGACTGAATACCTGTCTCTGGAGACAACAAAAAAAGAGGTTGTCATGTGAGTAAGCAGCTCTGAAAAGGCTAGTGACGTGGTCACCTGGTGAGAGCTTCCAGAATATGCCTCATGCTGCACTTTGCACAAAATCATTAACACGTGATACATTACTGTCTGCTCAAATCTGATCTTCTGAAGAAGCAGGAAAAAAGCTTAAAGCAATTATTTATCCAGATATGTGACTGGTTTTGGAGTGTTATTCTGGTCATATACTCCTAAGAACTCCTACCAGACCACTCTGCAGGCCACAAGCAGGGGCAGGCTGTAATGGCAGAACTACAGGAATCTAATCCATCAGCTGTTCTTCCTAGCGGCAACCGAGTTGCACAATGCTGTTGTTGTGCCTAGACATACACTTTGCAGAACACTTTGCACTGGTGATGAAGTGTACCCACAGTCTCACTGCAGCCTGCACTGTTACACCTCTGTGAAGGAGCTAGAGATGTTACACCAAAATCAAGAAGTTCAGCCCAACAATGACTAAATTAGCAACCATCCTAGTGCCAGAGGCAAGCAGTTCCCTAGCATAAATCCATTTTAATCAAGAGAGCAATCCTTAATGAATGTCCCAGTTCGTGCCAAAGCTGTTACAGCAAAGCGTCTTTATTTGTCACTTCAGCAGGGACTTGGGGGAGCCTGACAGAGTATTGGGGCATGCACATCCTTAGACTGGAAGAGGTTAGTATAGGCTGTAGAGTAGAAACTATTTTTTTTCCTCTTTTTAGGGCCATGATGATGACTGCCTGTGATTTGTCAGCAATCACAAAGCCTTGGGAAGTCCAGAGTAAGGTCAGGTGCTTGATATATTGTTAGATCTCTCTAGGTTATGCTTTAAAGTAATACAATTTCCTAAGCTGCTGTCATGGTTTAACCCCAACTGGCATCTAGGACTACACAACTGTTCACTCACTCCTCTACTCATCAGTAGGGTAGGGAGCAGAAGGAGAAAAAGGAGGGAAAAAACCTAATTGTGGACTGAGATAAAGACAGTTTAATAGAACAGTAATGGAAGACAAAAAATAGTAATAGTAAAACAATACACAAAATAAAGTGATCAATACAAGTTGCTCTCATCACCCAGTGATCAGTTGCCTGGCCTGTTCTGAGCAGTGACCACAAATCTTTGTCCCCCCGGCCAGCCCTCATTTATATACCTAGCATGATGTCTGTGTTATGGAATATTCCCCTGGCCAGCTTGTCCTGTCTGTGCTACTTCTCAGTTTCTATGGAAAGCTAAAAAAGTCCTTGACTTAGTATCAACATTACTTAGCAACAACAAAACCAATATGTGCTATCAACATCATTCTCATACTAAATCCAAAACACAGCAGTTGCTAGGAAGAAAATTAACTCTGTCCCAAATGAAACCAGGACGGTTGAATCAAAGTCTCCTACCAAAACTACCAAAAGGACTTCAGAATAACTATGATTTTGATGGATAAACCAATCTTTAAGAAAATAATTGTGAATTCTGTAGAAAATTCATGGTTACCAAAAAGTAAAAGAAAAAAGGCCCAAGTATTTAGCTTCTTGGGTTACAGTGAGATTTTTTTTGCATGACATATATGGGTTGGGTTTTTTATAGCAATACCTGCTGTTTGCTCAGTTGTTTGAATCCTTTAGGAATTCTTTCCTGAGCTGTACTGGAGCAGTTGCTAAGTAAGAAACATTAACATTTAAAGGAGGATAAAAGAAATAAAACTCACCTTCCTGTTCAGCCTGGAGAAAGGACAACTTAAAAAATTGTAATCACTGGGCACAACTGTGACAAAGGGGCATATCCTTGAGGGGAACACACTGAAAATATTTCTTAATAGATGAGCAGTGGGATCTTATAAGTGGGTCTTATTGTGGTGCAATAAGACTGTTGAACTGTCACTACAGAGGTGCAATCCCATTGTCACTGCTGCCCTTCCCAGGAGAAAGACTGGGGCTGGGGTTGGACGTGAAGAGAAGGAGGGGCTAGAAGTGAGATGTGCTTCATGGTTGAGAACTGAAGTGCATCAAGTTATATAGCTGAAATACGTGCTAACTTTTCTTTTTCTCTCCTTGGCAATGTAGGTAGCTCTCCTGGTAGCAGCTGAGTTCTGGGAGCAAGGAGACTTAGAAATAAGCGTCCTTCAGCAACAGCCTATTGTAAGTACAATGTGAGAGCCAGACAGTTCAGTTCAGACAGCAAGTCCCAACAGAGACTTACTACAAGCAATGCTGCTCGCAGAGCATTGTGAGTCTTCCGGAAATCACCATGCTGGCCAAAATCCATTGGAAAAGTGGTTACTGATGCAATCCATAGACACTGAAAGACCTATCTAAAAATTCTGCTAAAATGGCAAAGGAAATGAGCCCATTTGTCTCCTCTGCAGCAGAGGAAGAGGGCTGTGATGGACAGCTTTTATGGATCGCATGGCAGAACGGCTAGGCTGACACAACAAGGCGGGTTTGGGGAGAAAACAGGTATGTTTTTCAATGAAGTGTTCTCATGGTGAATTTGTGTCCACCCACAGCCCATGATGGACCGGAGGAAAGCTGCTGAGCTTCCAAAGCTTCAAGTGGGTTTCATTGACTTTGTGTGCACATTTGTCTATAAGGTAAGCAAAGTGCACCCTTGCACTCCCATCCTTCTCAACAGGGGTTCAAATCCCAGGTAAGTGAGCCCTGGGGCAGAAACACCAGTCATGGGGAGGGGCACAGATAGAGGAGACAACAGATGCCCTTCGCCAGGGAATTGCAGCATGGCCTCTCTTTGTGCTGCCAATGTTTTCCCTGCATGAGACAGCCTGGGAAGTGACGTGTCTGGGTCCATCCTGGGGTATGATGGACAAGCACTGCCTCTGTGCTGTATTGTGCTGATGGGTGTGTTTTGGTTAGGAATTTTCCCGTTTCCATGAGGAAATTCAGCCTATGCTTGATGGGCTGCTGAACAACAGAAATGAGTGGAAGACTCGTGCTGATGAGTATGATGCAAAAATGAAAGCTCTGGAGGAAGAAAAGAAAAAAGAGGAAGAGAAGATGGCTGCAATGAAAGGTCAGAAACAATACTTACCTTTTAATTCCTATCTAAAAACATACTTATCAGATAATCTCCCAGATCTGCAGCAGGCTTTGCTGACATAACAGATGCCCAGAACAATTTCCCTCTGTCTTGCTCCAGTGGCAAGGTCAAAGATGCCTTGCCTTCAAACCTGACACTATGTCAGGCTGTAAAAAAAAGGCCACTTACTCAAATGGCCAGGAGCTAATGCTTGAGAAACTAGTGAGACTACCTTCACCATGAGTGCTCATGCAGCTGGGAACAGCAGAAAGACCTTTGCAGTATACGTGGCCCCTGGAACAAAGCAGGGAGACATCACTTTGTACAACACAGGTTGTGGCTGACGTGCTGTCTTGCAGGCCATGAAGAAGAGTTAAGAAAAACTAACACAGTACTAACAAGAACACTTGAAGAATTACAGTTAATCCCATTTCTATCCCAGATTAAGGACTGCCTAGGAGCAAGTAGCAGTAGTAGTACCTAGTAACAATTTATTTTGGTCAATCTATTTTTCTTCTTCTGTGGGCTCAGTCTCAGTAACACTGAAATCCGTCAGCTGCAGTGGCTGTTGGGTGAAAACTTGTTTCATAGCCTGAGGATTTGTTTGACTCTCAGAGAAGTGAAAGCAGAAGGCCCTCCTGGCCTCTCCCAAGCGTCTGAGCAAATACGCATCAGAATTTGGTGCCTCCACTCCAAAGAAATTGCATCTGGAGTATCCTTTTGTTCCAAACTGGACCCAAATACTAACAGCTCACACCCTGTGGGACGTTGGTGAATAACAAATAACAGTTTGGAAATTATTAGGGCTGTCTACATGCCTTATCTCAATTTAATCACAAAACTTCAGAGTTGGAAGGGACCTCTAAAGATCACCTAGTCCAACTCCCCTGCTAAAGCAGGATTGCCTAGAGCACGTTACTCAGGACTGTGTCCAGGAGGGTCTTGAAAACCTCCAGGAAAGGGGATTCCACGACCTCCCTTGGGCAGCCTGTTCCAGTGCTCTGTCACCCTCAGCATAAAGAATTTTTTTCCTCATATTTGAATTGAACCTCCTACTATCATAATAATTGAAGTATTGAAAGTGCGTGCTTTAGCTATGATTTGGAAAAATTCTGGAGAATGATTTCCTGACTAAGTAAGTGATATTTAAGTGAGGAACTCTAAAACACTCTCTCCAAGCAGCCTTATATGTATGATGACTTTGCACAGAGGACAGCTCTAGATATGGGTACTATAGGTAGGACCTACATTGATCATTGAGTTACTTAAAAGTGCTAAAAAGCTCCTGTAATGACTGAAAAGGACATTTTTGACTGTACCTCTAATTCTGTGTTTCTTTTTATATGGCAGATGGAATAACCTGTAATGGAGGAACAGCTCCAGCTTCCAAAACCTGTAGCATACTTTAGACCTATTTAGACCAATGCAATATATACCACCCAAAATGAGAATGCCCGTGCTTTTAAAAAAATAATAATATCATGGCTTACAAATACATTCCTGATTGGACTGTTCTGCTACTTTAATTAGGCTTATGATCAACCAGGGAAGGGCTAGATCTCGTTTGCCTTAATTGCATCATCTCTTCCTGATGGTGAGGAGCCAGTTCTGTCCTGTCTGTTCCATTTAATGCACCTGATGTCAGATGACATTTGCCCCAATAAATCAGGTTGCATGACTGTGGAAAAACATTTCTCCTGCACTGCAACACTTCTTACTCCAAAGCTGATTGGGTCACTTGAACTCATATCCTGCTCCATACAACCTCATGTGATTCACAATGTACGCAATCATAGCTTGCACAGTTTATCACATATAAGCCTGTATCTGTTAGGATATTAGAAAGACATCTGTGGGTAGGGATTAAGCATGAAAACTGACCAGAGTCAAGTTCTGAATCGCTCAAAAGTTACGATTCCATGTAAATCCAAGAAATGGTTCACAGAAATAATAGTTCTGCGCTCACTTTGAGAATTTGGACAGGTTGCTGCCCTAAAGCATGGAGCCATTTGTGCAACACCCAGTAGCTAGTGTCTTCACGAGCAGGATCCACACTGCACTAACCAAGGCTTCACCCTGTAACACATGATTGTAAGGAGACAGTGTTACCATTACCCATTGCAATTCCACTTACAGTTATCCAAGCAACCCGAGTTGTGGCATCTCCTAAATTTGTTGTTTTGCCTCATAATGCCAACGTTATTTAACACAGTCCTCTTCCAATCAGTTACCAACCCTCCTTCTTTCCCTCCTCCTCTTCTGAGATGTCTGACTTTTAGATTTCCCTCCAAAGTTTGAAAGACTGATGACTTGTAGTCTTTTATTTCAGATAAAAGTTAGTTTTCATGTTTATTCATGCAACCATGTAAGAACATTCAGTTGTACTCTTGCACCAGTAGAGACATCCTTCTTTACTCCTCTCTCTCTATTTTTTTAAGTGTTTGGAGATATGTTTTGCTGGGGATTTTCTTCTTCTTCTTCTTCTATTACTCCTGCTACCTTCTGTGCTTTTACCCTTCAGTATCTTGTTTTGCATTACAAAAATACTGCAAGTAAAAGAAAAACTAGAGCTATGTTGGTACCTGGTGATCATTTATCTGTGTCTCAATACAGTAAGCAAGATGTAATCTTCTATCACTACACAGCAATTCTGTGAGAGGAAAATTGTCTCTCAGGAAAATACAGAAACATGTCCACTTGTATGAAAGCTAAATATGCCACTAGTAATGTCTTCATACTGTATGTCTGTTTCATTAAGAACCATGTAGGAGGTTTTCATCATATAAAGTGAAACAAATTTTTTTTTCAGTAGAAAAATTGCCCCAAGATTATTGTATTACAGTGTGTTGAGCAGTGGTCTTTAAAAGATTGCCACAAACCACTGTACACTTAAACATTACATCCTCAAACATTTTCCAGGAAATAAAGCCAGGAGGCTAATCTTCCAGCCCTTTGTGGCCAACAAAACGTGCTCAGGGTGCTGCAACGTGCTCTAGTAAGGCTTCCCATGTCAGGGGCATGGAGCACCTGCCCAGCAGTGCTGCTGGAACCTGGAGCTGTGGGCAGCTGTGCCGCATCGGCCTGCATGCACCCAGGAGTGCAGCTTGCCCCTGACAGCACTGGGGCAGGCATGCTGCCCAGTACTTCCAAGGGGAACCATGCATGCATGTGGAGGGGTGTCTGGACAGGCAGAGTGGGGTACTAGTGGAGGAGGCTGCTTCTCCAGGGTGGCCCATTTCCATGGCAGCACAAGTGTCTCTAAGGCTCCCTTCTACAACAGCGTTGCTGGGGCAACCACCTGAAACCACTGTTCCAGGTATTTAGCATTGGCTTTTTTTGGCTCAAACCTGGTAATCACCTATTGCTTGGATAGAATGGGGTGGCAATGGGGTGTGGGGTAGCCATAATAAGGCTTGTAGCACCTTTCCCACCCACACTAGAACTTAACCCAATGCAGGAGGTATTACATGGACAGCTTTTTCACCCTGCCCTGTAACCAAGTTTTGAGGATCATATGAAAAGGCTGGTACTTCCACACCATCCTGCGTAGGTCTCTTGTATCCTAAAATATAGGGTATTTATATCTTAGTCCTATAGATCTGGCAGCCATCTTTGGCTGAAAAGGAAGAACCCTTCCCCTCACATTTAGAACTCAGCCCAGCTTTTATCACTTAGGTTATGGAAGACATGGGTCACAAATACAAAACAGCTTCCATAGGAAGGCACAATGCAAATGGCAACAGGAGAGTTCAGACTGAGTTTTTGTGAACCTAGAGTTAGGCAAGACAGCACAACTCCAGGGAATTAGTGCTGCAGAAAACTACATATGGCTGCTGCATTATGTGTCCTCTATGCAGTGAGACAACCACCACTTACTACCCCAGTGCATGGGCTGGGATCCAGCTGTGGAAGGCCTACTGCCCTCGGGGAAGAGGGAGGGGATAGCTAAACCAGTGCTGGCATAAACACCACAGTGGAAGGAGAAGAGGGATGAAAAAGAGTGGGTTTGTAGTAGGGCCACAAAGATAATCAGAGGACTGGAGCACCTCTCCTGTGAGGATGGGGTGAGAGAGTTGGAGTTGTTCAGCCTGGAGAAGGGAAGGCTCCAGGGCAACCTTATAATGGCCTTCCAGTACTTAAAGGGGACCTACAAAAAAGCTGGAGAGAGACTTTTTACAAGAGCGTGTAGTGGTAGCATGAGGGGGTAGTGGCTTCAAACTGAAAGAAGGTAGATTTAGATTAGGTATTAGTATTTCACATTAGTATAGTATTTCACTATGAGGGCTGTAAGACACTGTAACAGGTTGCCCAGAGAAGTTGTGCATGCCCCATCCCTGGAAGTGTTCAAGACCAGCCTGGTGGAGTTTGAGCAATCTGGGGTTTGGTCCAGTGGGATGGGTCCCTGCCCGTGGCATGGGGGTTGGAACTCAGTAATCTTTACAGTCCATTCTGACCCACACGATTCTGATTCTATGAAACTCCATCAATCTTAAGTAAACTCTACACTTTAACAAGGTGGACAGCAGAAGCAGGTGGAGCACATTTAGCCCTCCAGATAGCAGCAGGCATAGCTGTTATCACAACTGGGTTCAGCTCCAGCAAGCAAAACATAAAAGCAGAACCCACCTCTATAACCAGACCTTAACAGAAGAACAGTAAAGGCTGAATTAAATAAGCGTCTTGTTATAATCACATTTTGCTCAAGCAAACAAAGTCACAGATGAATCCCAGGAGTTAAACATTTGACCATTTGTTAAGTCTGAAAAAATGATGTGTTTAGAAACATCCAGCTCCTGCATCAGCACTAAATCCTCAGATCTCAGCATGCATTAAGTCACAACCAAATTTGACCACAGTGTCAAATACCAGCATCATGCAATAATCCCCTGCAATAAACAAACTGAAAAAGATTAAACTCCCCAGTCAAGCCATTTAATAAATAGGTTCAAGCAGCCAGTGCCATGCTAGCGTCCCCCACCTGTCCATATTGAATTGTATATATTTTCTGATCACAAACATTACCTATAAGTAACAGGGGTAGTCTCTGGCTGTTGCTGAAAGAATACAACAGGGTGTTTCAGCTGCACCAATGGCCAGCTTGTAACAAATGCTTCCTGTCACATTCTGTAAGTACTCCTACTCCGTGCAATTCACTCAAAAAATGCAACCTGAAATTTTCTAAGTACTTTATTGATAGAATAGCATGCAGAGTCCACCAACCACTGGACAGTTCAGAGCCTAGCCATGTATTTCCATCTGTGAAATTAAGATCCAATCTCTTGTTCATTTCAATATGGACTCTTCACTTGCTAAAAGGGAAGAAAACACAAACATAGTTAGGACTAGTAGTCACTCCCATGTAGTACTAAAATATGCAAAGCATTAGTGGGATCAAAGGTAGTTTAAATATTCTACTTCTTTCTAAAGCAGTTTTTGTGATTCCCCCTTCTGCTTACTCAACATTGCTTTGGGGTAAAGGCACTTTTTTTACTTACTCATTAGTGAATGACAGTTTTCGGAACTGACAACTAAGTAAACCTGTAATGATAGCTTTTTTGGGCATGTCCAGCTATCCATGTTTAAAAAACAATCTTCAACTACACTGAACACAGTTTTAACAATTTAACAAAGTAACAATACTTTCTAACACCAATATCACAGTTGGAAAAGCAAATAGGTAATCTATGTGCCATTTCTAAATAGAATAAGCATTCTAAAGAAATAATCACATAATTCCATTAAGTGGAGTTGCAGTACAGCCTCTACCTCCAAAACTACACAAAGTCTTAGCTAAACTAGAAAACATCTGAAAGACCCATTTATTTAGTCCATGATCAATGGAGACTATATATACATACAAAGGTAAAACAGTGATGGAAAATTGCTTCATCTCTAGTAAGTGAAACAGTTCACCAGCTTGCATACTTGATCATGCTAGTGATACCACTTAAAAGTTTGTCTTGTAATTAAAGCAGTTGCCTGCAACTTCTGGCTTAGATCATCAATCATATTTGTGAGACTTCTACGTTGCATGGAGAAAAGGTTGAATGGATCACAGGTTTGTTGCCTCCAGCTGAATAAGGAACATGTCAGTACAGTTAATATACTGTTCCAGTTATTCCTTGCAGAATAATTAGCAGCTTCCAGCAATTTGTTCTCTCAGTGGAAATTCAGACAGCTTTTTAACAAGTCCTTTTTGGTTATAAAAGTGTTTTTCACTCTTCCTCTACTGATGCTTGCATTCTGAAGAGCTAACCAAACAGCAGCACTATTATTTATCCTTCACAAAACCCTAAACACTGCTCCATGGATCCACATGGGTCTGCAGCCCACTGGGTGTAAGCCTAAACTTCTCCTACAAACACTTCAGTAAACTGGCAGTTCACCTGCAAGCCTGCACGTGCATTTTGCTGTGGGAAGATGTTTAATTAAATTGAAAGACTACCTTCTGCAAGCTCTTTTGCAATCCGCTCGAGTTCCTCACGTTTCTTTTTCTCTTCAGCCTCTATTCTTCTCTCTTCTTCGGCAATAGGCTTTAAGTAGTCTGTCATGAACACATTTGCTTTAAAACACAATTTCTAGAACCTATCACGAAGCTCTGCAGCTACTAGCTCACTCAGGAAGAAAAACCAGTTTCGCTGGCACAAAGGCATACTTCATACAAATGTGTGACTTCTAATCAGTAAAAGCCCGCTTCCGAGGGTCACCTCGGCGAGGGTATGGCAGCTCACCCTATAGCGAGACGGAGGAAATGGCCGCTGGGCCTGCGGCTGCGCGGCCCGAACCGACCACCTCAAGGTGCCCTTGCGGGCCGGGCCGCGAGAGGAAAAAGGAGAGGCCACCCAGCGCACCTCACTCACCGTATCGCTTCTTGCCATAGATCATCCCCATCAGCAGAGCCGAGTACCGGGTAAACTGCGGGAAGCAGAGACAAGGACATGTCCTTTGCTCACTCACAAGCACCGCCAGGCCAGGCCTTGCCCGCCGCCTACATGGCTCCCGCCCGTCCGCCCCAGCCCATCACGGTCTCCGGTCGGCCCCCCAACCCGGAGCGTAGCAGGGCACACGCATGACGACAGGGAAGACACCCACCACCCTCACCTTGATGAGCGGCGAAACCTGCACCGGCGGAATCATCCTGACTGCTATGGCGCGACGGCCGGACGTGAGGACAGCAGAACGGAGGCGATACGGAAAGCGCGGGTAGCTCCACCCACCCAGGCGGAAGGGCTACCGAAATACGGCTTCCGCCAGGATGGCGAGCAGGCAGAGTGAACGTGATGTGAAATATTTTGACCGACGCGCTTAGGTTCTGGTGCCTGGTCACACGATGAGGAGCTGTCCCGTCACCGAACGGACCATTCTTGTTCCTCCGTAACAGAAAACTAAGAAGCGGTCTCCGCCACCTGTCCCTTGGCCGCGACCGGACGGAGCGGCCTCGGCTTTTCCCGTTCGCCGAGGAAGTGCACCCTCCGTAGAGCCTCCCGCCGTGCCGGACGGGGAGGGAGGAGCGGGGAGAGGAACCGGCCCGTCGCAGAGCTGCCAATGTCTGCCTGGAGCCGCTACGTGAAGAGCGTGCTACTACGTGTCCGAGGCTGAGGGCGCAGAGCACTGCTGTGTTTAGTTCTGGAACCTGAACAAAATCAGGTCCATATGCGCCGGGCAGCTGCGAAATCTGGGTGGTGCTTTGTATTCTCTCATAAAATTAAGAAATCTGAATCATTGCTGATTGCTTGTTAATGCTGTCATTTTCAAATCCTTGCATAAAGTTACACATACGTAGGGAAAGGATAAGGATATGATTGTTAAATTCTAGTTGCCTGTGCTGTTTTCTTCTAATCGAGCCACAGGTCATTGAAATTCACTGTAAGAGGTCAGAAATGTTTTTCTCTCTAGGGAGCCTGATGGAAGACTCTAAGGATGCCATTCATTTATAGTATCTTAAAGTTTTAAAATTATTCTTCTATGTCCTGTATCAGTAAGACCTTAAAGTTCTTTTCAGGTGGAATGTAGGTAATCTATCACATTTATTTAAAAAAAATAATAAAATCCTCTTTTTTATTTACTTCCAGTAGCAAAACTCCGAGACATCATTAGTGGGTGGATATTGCTTTCATTCCAAACACCACCAATAGTTGTTAATGCCATAGTAATTCACGACAAAGCTCAATGCTAAGTCAGTAATAAACCAGGAAAGGTGCTAGTGGCACAATGATTGCCTATTCAGCCATTTTTTGTCCAGTGCATGTCCAGGTGAAAGTTTTAAAATCCTTACATACCTGACAGTAGCACAATTTAAATTAAATGTTATAAACCTCCCAAACTCAAAGCAGCAGTAGTAGAACTAGGAGGCTTTGTGCTGATCTGTGAAGAGAAGACACGCTGATTTTGGAGACTGACACTTGCAGAACTAGCACCCAGTCTGGCATGTCTCCAGATACCAGTATACCAGTTTTAAAAGCAAACAATTCAAGTTAGATGATGTATTAGCTAGAAGTGTTTTCAACTTAACTACTACAAAGAAGTAAGCTGCAAACTGTGATGGTCATGAATTACTGTACCACTTTTTTTGAAATACACAAGTATTTAAACAGCCATCTAATGTGCTTTTCTGTGTACCACCAGCCTGAAACACTTTCTGATAACCCAGGCTAACAAATGCAGTGCTGATTTGGTTTTGTCAGTCACATGAACGCGAATACTAAATACAAATTACTTTTAGAAAAGGAAGTAAGTCGCATATGTTAGAAGTTCCCAACTCCACAGAAAGGGTGAGAAAAAAGAAGCATGTTTTGCATTTTTCTAAAAAAATTAATTCTACAGAGGAAATACACCCAGCAGATTCTGCTGTTTAGCCAGTGTCTTTTTGAATTAGCACTAATTTTTTGAGCTTTCTCTTTACTGAGTTACTGAATCAGCTTTATTTATTCTAATCAACAAAATGCTCCACTTTTCAATGTTTTTGAGCAATTATTTGAATGACATCACGTGAGTAACTGGATGTGACAAACCGGGACCTAACCCATCCCTATGCCAGATGTTTAAACAGAAAGCACTCATACTCAAGAGTTAAACATCATTACTGCCCTTCATTCCTTTTGATGATACACAGATAGAACAGATGCTCTGGTCATCCCCTACTGATGCAGTGGGCAACTTGGTCAGCTATAGTTCATCCTATTTTAAACAGCAGGGCTGGACTAAACAGGCTCCAGAGGTCCTTTCCAAACGCATCCATTCTGTGATTCATATAGTCATTATTTTAATTTTAATTTTTCCAAAGACAAAAACCTGTGGTCACTCGTAATTCTGTGAAGATCAGCTGGTTGTTGGATTTGAGAATGTTCTTTCTACCTGAAATAACACAATTCAAATTAATGCCAAATTAATCCAGTTTGTTTCTTCAGAACTTACCAAAACTATCAGCATGTTTATACAAAACCTCAGGTCAACCTTGTCCTCAACTTTAGTTTCTGAAGTATTACTAAATTTGGGTTGAATAATGAATAATTTGTGTATCTTGACTACAAGTAAATAAAAATAATTGGTTTTGCAGAACAAATTACTTCCTTACAAGT
>VXBJ01004819.1:48030-133557 GCA_013400055.1 Nycticryphes semicollaris | reverse complement strand
GCTACATCCCTAAAGAGGGGTTTCTGATTTGTCAAAAACATTAATCTCTGATCATATATAAAAAAGCCAAATTAAAACCAAAACCAACCAAACCCCACCTCAATCACAAAGAAATGCATTCCTTAGAAAGCTACATAGATAAGAATTCACGCCTTAAGCCAGTTGTCTAACATAATTCCCTGTAGTGTTATCTCATGGAGATTAAACTCAGTATTTTTATTAACAAATTCAATCAGTCACTTTGAAAATAAGGAATTAAAGCTCTTTGCATCTTCCTGACTTGGAAATTTGGCATACTTTTGCTATTTAAGTTATAAACTTTTGAATAGGTAGAGACTTAAGAGAAAGTGACCTGTATTTGCTAGTGAAACATCCAGCATGTCTGACAAGACTCACCAGATTAAGAAGAGCAAGGACATCATCTATAAGCTCTATCACCTGAAACAACCTGTCAAGACAAGGCAAGATATCATGAACAAGCCAGCTTCCAAAATACATTTTACCACACTTGCATAGAAATTGTGTGCAATTTCTATGGTACTTATGGTATGGTACTTATTGTATTACAGGGGAACCTGATTTCCTTTGCTCCAGAACTTATATAAGTAGTCCAGGTGCTACCAAAACTCATTAGCTCAAACATGGAAGTAATTTTTTAGAAAAATTTGAAAAGTGAGATACAAACAGACAAGTTCAATTAGGAAGCAGTTAAGAACCTCATTTATATTTGAAGGACAATCACAGAATCATAGAATTGTTAGAGTTGGAAGGGACCTTAAAGATCATGCAGTTCCAACCCCCATACCATGGGCAGGTANTCCATGTCCTTCCTGTGTTGAGGATTTCAAAGCTGGACACAGTGCTCCATGTGGGGTCTCATGAGAGCAGAGGGGTAGAATCACCTCCCGTGACCTGCTGGCCACGCTTCTCTTGATGCAGCCCAGGATGGGACTGGCTTTCTGGGCTGCCAGTGCGCACTGCCAGTCTTCCAGAACTTCTCATCCACAAGCACTCCCAAGTCCTTTTCAGGGCTGCTGACCAGCTATTTTCCGCCCAATCTGTATTTGTGTTTGGGATGGTAGCATATAATGACAAGTGGCATGTGATGTAGAAAACTGTCTTTCTTCCCTCCCTTACTCTGTCCTTCCTCTATACCTGAAATTATATATTAAAGTAAATGGCACCATTTTTGACAACCAATTCAGATGCGAAGCAGTGATCCAGATGCCAGTTCTGACCCATCGGGTCATATACCAAAAACCTAACAAGGCAATGAGCTACAAATGGATATCATTCCTTGGGAAATAGAAGGTATGGAGGTAATTTGGGACCAGAAGTTGATGGCAATTCCCTGGAGGAGTTGCCACTTCACTATAGGATAAAATGCGGCAAAGTGACAGGCCAGCCTACTGGCTTGCTCACTCCCACAGCAGTTTTGGTCCAGAACAGCTCTATCTTTTGCCACCTGAAACACTACAGAACAGTCAGCAAACTGCTCGTTAGCTGCACAAGGTTTGGGAGTCTCAGGACAACTATCGTTAGCTATCAATTAACTGCCTGTTTAGTTAAACACAAACAAGGCCCAGAACTAACTGGAGACTGATGGCCTACGCTCACTGCTCAAACCAATGCTTCTGAAGTGTGAACAAAAGCAGACTTTCACCAGCAGGCACTGCTTATTGCTCACACAGAGTATGAACAAGCCCATTTGATACTCTGATATTAAAATAAAAACATAGGCACCAGACTGACTTTTAGCACGTTAGATTTTCTATAGGGATCTGAGCCCTGCAGTAGCACTGCACAGATCTTCCAGAGCAGATCTGCATGTTCAGAGTCTATCCAGAGTCTCAGATTTTATTTTGTCTCATATGCCACTCTGAAGTCCTATTCTGATTTTCTCCCAGCTGCACTCAGAGCATAGGAGAACAAAGCATGTTAGGGCCAGAGTATTTTCAGAATGTTAAGGCTTAAATTTTTTTTCCTGAAGATACAGCATAGTTATTAGTGCATCAAGAAAATAAGTCCTCCTTCCAATCTGCCCCACACTTTGTTAATCTACTTCCTGATCCACATAAGTGTCATTTAGGATCAATAGAGCCAATGACTGTAAGAGACAGTGATTGAAACAAATAGCGGGAGGGGACAGGGAGGGATAGGTCCTCCTTGAATGCCTCAAACAATTGCAAGGAGATAAATAATGCAGGCCTGGAGCTCAAAGGAACTGATAAGGCTCACAGACACATGAAAAGCAGAACTGCTTTGTGAACAAATGATAGTTCTGCCACTCCTGTAGTGAGTTTGCTAGTTGTCTGTTCTTAAGGCTATCTTACCCGATAAGTGAACTCATTTCATTTTCCATGCAATGCGTATGAAAGTGCTCACTCCTGCATATGCTAATGCAGATTATAGAGACCATATGATATGTTTACCATATAGTCATGGTAAACATACATGACTATAGCACTCGTCTCTCCACCCAAATCATGATGGGGAGAAACCTGAGAAGGCAGGATTTTTTGCCAAAACTGAAGATTGTACCTCAAAAGATTTTTTCCCAAGAATGATGATTATACCTGTCCCTCAGAAGATGCTGGAACCAGGACCAGTACTCTCATAATATCTCTTTGCCTATCTTTCTATCTGCTCATTTCCCTTTTCTCTTTTGCCTTTTCTTTTAAAGTTACTTCTTGCTTAACTATTGCTAAAAATGCAGTCAATTCACTTACTTCAGGGGTAACATTTGTGCATTTCAAAATTAAAAAACCCTGTCACAAAACAGTGTGATACCTGCACTTCAATTTCTTTTCAACTACCACTGCACGGGGGGCTGGGGGTGGCCACGTCCACAGCTCTACAAAATGCAGCAACTGCAACACTACAATTGATTTTGTTAGAAGCATTGCTGAGGACTGAGAGACAAGTTTAAGACCTGCTGTACTTGTATCAGTTCCTCTATTTGTGTGACAGACAAATTACAAAGTCATGCTTTTTCAGCATAGTTAGAAACTTCATTCCATCTACAATATTTAGTAAAATGAGGAGTAACTCTAATTTAAAGGTATGTAATGGTTGTTTTTCTCTGTATCACTGTGTCGGTTGTCTAAGAGTACAGTTATTCACTGCTTAGGGTAGCATTTCTTTACAATGAACTTTTGTATTATCCAACAAAATAAAATTCAGAAATACCAAGACAGAAATGTATCAGACACATGGCTACCTCCTGTCCTTTTAAACAATATTTTTTTCTTTAACTTTGGAGTTAAGCACTGTCTTCTTACCTTACATGAGCTGCCCATGCCACTGTGACTATTAAGAAGGTCATCAAGTAGACTGCAATTTTTGCTAGAAGCAACTGCTGAACACTTTCACCTAGTTTCTGAAACGAACATACAGAGGTATAGAAAGGAAAGTTAAATGTTACATTGTGAAATTATTAGCAATATCTGCAAATGAGGAAGGACATGCAGTCATGAAATAGATTTTTTGAAAATGCCTGCTAAGAATGCTGTTCTGTTCCAACTATCTATTTACTACCATACAGAGGAACTAGTTTATTAGACACTTGTAAGAATGCTGAAATATATAGTTAGTGGCATATGACACACCAACACATCTCTTTAATCTGTAAAAGGGCTTCCCAATGTTCTATTCACATATGTGATTCATTTATGCACATTCCCATCACTGTTACTATGATAACGCCTTTCAGAGGATGGCTGGCCACAAAATGCCTCTTTTATTTTCTTTGCACTAACATCTGGAATAGAAGCACCACACAGCTTTTCCTATGATGATTTCTCATAAGGAACAGGAGGGCTTTACCACAGCAAATTTTGCATATACCACCACAGTGAATTAAATAGACTCATGTAGTATATTTGCCATGTTATGGATCATACTTTAATTCCCAATATTAAATTAGACAAAGTATTTGTATCTTGGTCTGGTTTAAGAGCAGAAAAAGAAACCAAGATAAAAACAAAACAAAACAAACCTGTAAACTTTCTCAAATTATTAATTTATGTTTCCTAACATTCCTATTTCTTTCCAAATGAGTTTATTTTCTGTTGTCTTCTTTTTCTAGCTTTGCTTATTCTGATTACATTTATTACTAACCTGAACTAAAGCCAGCATTCAGTATGCACTATGTAAGTAACATCTCTAAACGATGATGTATTACCAAAGAGAGCAGATGCTTTCTGAAAGATGCTTTTGTCAGATGGGCAATTCATTTTTCATACAAAAGTAAGTGGAAAAAAGCCAAGACCTACAATATACAGTTCATTCAGGCTTTATTTCACAACTTCTGCAGAGTATATCTTTAGTATGTAAGTTCTTCACAGCTCCTACCCTTAGGGAAAATTTCTGTTGGCTTTAATAGATCTTTGAAAGTCTGGAACTTGAAATGAAGGGGGGTTGTGAAATTAGGATGATACATGTACTTGCAAAGACACAATAAAACGGAAGACATATGATACCTGATCAGGGTGTATTTTTGTGTGAGCCACAGGCAAAATCTGAAAAATAGAACCTTATTAGTACATGACATTCTTTTCCTTATCGAGATCCTTTTGAAAATATTGAAAACTTCAGGTGGCCGCAAATACTCCTGGGTCACACAGCCACCCACAGCCTGCAGCTCTGGAAGCCAGAATCACCCTCCACGGTGGCCCAGGGACCACGCTGTTATCTCCCCCCACCATCTGCCAGAGGACGGCCCGCCGCACTCGCTGGCAAAAGCCTCCCAGGCTCCGCCACTGCTTCCGGCACTTTGCGGCAGCGCTGCAGGAACCGGGGTTGGTCAGGACAGGCCAACACGGCCCCTCGTCAGCGCCGCGCAGACAAACGCAGAGACAGGGCATGGCCGCAACCCGAGGGGCCGGGACAACCTGCGGCTGCTCGGTGCTTTTCCCTCCCGCTGCCCAACGGCGGGCCCCAGGCCCGGTCGCCCTGCCGGGTCTCCCCACGACGCCAGCCAGCCCGGAGCCCCGCCACCGCCGGTCCTGGGTTCCGCCGTTGGGCCAGATTAGGCAGGCCCTACGCCGCAGCTGGGGCGGGCGCTCACCATCACCGTGGCGATGATGGAGAGCAGCGCGTCGCTATAGGCCAGCAGACGGTGCGAGGTCTGCGTGCTGCTCCCCAATTCCGGCTCCAGACTCCGGCCGTGCACCAGCACTGGCTCAGGTTCCTCCGCCGCTCCGCCGCCGGGACATGACGCCGCGCCTAGCGGAGCCGACATGGCCCCGCTGCGCTCCGCCAGCGGCGGCGGGGGGGGCCGTTGGGCGGGACGGTGGCGGTGCTCCCCCTCCCGCCGGCCGCCTCATGAAGGAGGGACTGCAAACCGCAAGAAGTTCTACCAGGCCAAGTGCAAGGGCCTACATGTCGGTCGATGCAATCCCAGGCACAAATACAGGCTCGGTGGAAAATGGATTGAGCCCTGTGGAGAAAGACTTGGTGGTGTTGGTGGACGAGAAGTTCACCGTGAGCAATGTGTGCTGGCAGCCCAGAAAGCCAACTGTATCCTGGGCTGCCTCAAAAGAAGTGCTACCGGCACGTCAAGGGAGGTGATTCTGCCCTGGTGAGATCCATGGCCTTTCTACATGAGTCCATGAGGTGGGAGGCCTCATGTACAAAAAAGCAGCAACCGTGTAGCTTTTTAGCATGTGTATGTGGAGGCTTTCATGAGGGACTTGCAATGGGCCTTAGCAAAGAACAGACTGGGAAATCACCTCTAGCAGATCTTGATGGAGTGCCAGAAACAGTCCAGAGGGAAGGGCCTAAATACATTTGCCCATGCAAATATCATTTGTTCTGAATACTTTTCCTGAGGCAGGTATGTGAATGAATGGCATTGACATTTGGGTCTAAGCTGGAGCACACAATGTGGAACTAATGACAGCAGAAGTGATGCAAGATGAAAGAGCTGAGATCTCAGAACTCAATCTCTTTCATAAATAAGCTGAAGTATTGTATAGATTATGAGAGAAAATAGCAGAACTGTGGCAAATATTTTTTTAAAAAAAACAAGAATGGGCAAGCCTTTGGCTGAAGTACTGAATTGGTGTTCCAAATATAAGCAGAATATGCATGGACTTCAGTTGGGACAGGTATACTTCTGTGGCTCCAAGAATATTTTTTTTTGTGAGGTACTGGGATGCAGAGCAATATTGAAAGTTCAGCTGCTGAAGCAATCATATTTTTAAAAGGTCTTGCAGTTCTCTCTCCATTTTCCATAGCAGCTTTCAGAATCTAGTGACACTAATGGGGTGTATTACAGTGGGTCAAGAAAATCAGCAAAAGATGCAAGGGAAAACATGACTTTTACAGAAGCAGTTGATGTTCCTCAAACAAATTCATCAGTGATAGTTGAATTCCTATCTGGAACGGCTGCCATGTAAAACATAACCCTGCTGCCACAGACAACAGAATAGTTCTCTTGCAGGGAATTTGACTTAATTAATTGCCAATTAACAAACTTGTAATTACTGATTCTAGCACTGAAAAATACGACAAAAGATTACTTAGGGAAAATATCCCAACTTCCCCCTGGACACCTCTCCCTCCCCACTTCCTGGCCTCAATTCCTTGGTGAACAGCACAAGATTGGGTGCAGTGTCGTGTCGTTACTGCTCCATTTTAAAGTCTCCACTTCTCTGGCATGGGATCTTCCACTGTTTGCAGACCTCTCGGAGGTGTACGTCTCTATGTCTTCCGTGTGTCTGCCCCTACATAGGTGTCTCTCTGACCAGGCAGCTTCTCTTGTGCCTGTCGTGAAGGCAGCATCCTCATACCCTCACATACCTCCTGCCCTGGTACCTCTTCTGTCTGCTCTGGTGTCTCTTGCACCCCCACCCCTTACCCTTTTTTCTTTTGATTTGGTTTTGGGTGGTTTTGTTTCTTGCTTACAAAGGTTGACTGTTCTTTGTATATATTTTTTTAATTTGGCATTCAAGGCTGGGGTTGGGCTGTATGTGTAGTCTGCGTTATAAAACGTGCCAAGGAGTGTATGTTGAATGAGAATAGTGTATAAGGCACAATGTAAATCACAAGTATTTTAGAATGCAGCATAATATGAATTCAGGTGGAAGAAACTTAAATTCTTCATATGGAAGCTTTTCTATGCTTTGTGTTATATGCAACATGTAATCTAAGCTCAAAGCTTATTTATTACACAGAATTGAGTCATCTCCAGGTAGACAAATCTCTGTACGACCAGCTTAATTTTGTATTGTATCACTATAAATTCTGGAGCTAAATAAAGGCAATGAAATAGCTAAGGTAATGGATTTCATAGGGCACTTCTGATAATTATTAACTGTGGTTTAAAGTCTTCCTCTTTATTGCTCTTCTTCACGCACAGTTAAGCAATCATAAGTTCTCTAAGAACTGGAGGGTTTTTGTGTTACCTGCTGGTTTGCTCCTAGGATAAAAAAAACAAACCAAACCAAACCCAAAAAAATGGCAAAACTAAAAGAAGTGCAGTCTTTTTCTTCCAACCAAGTCACTTCTTCATGTATCACTGTAGTGTGGTGGTAAGTGCTTTGCCTTCATTTCCACGCTTATTGCCTTATATACCTCACTACCAGGAAATGTCCTGAAGTAGTGGCACTCTGCTTCCTAGCAGTGAGGACTTCTTTGCAAAGTGAACACTCATCTCTTGTGCAGTGGTCTGTTAGGGGATGTTACTTGCTTGTGACGGCCAATAGTAAAGCCTTCAGTTGTCACTAAAATTGTACTTGTATCTCAATACCACACGTTTTACTTTTTAACATGCTTAGGTTATGTAGCAACATTTTGAGAAATGATTACTGATTTAGAGAATCCGAGCTCAACATAATGTATTGCATCAGTGCAGAGCTGCTCAACAGCATAAGGGGTTTTAAGACCAGATAGCTTTGCAACACTGCCCTGTACCCAGGTGCTCCGGTGTGCCATTGTACTGTGTTCTGAAGTAAGCCAAAAGCAAACAGCACTTCCAAAGGGGCCATGCTTCTTTGCTTAGTTTAAATACTTCATCCTACTAGTATCTCTTCATCTAGGCAAATGGTTGGAGAAAAGGGGTCTGTGAAATTAATTGCAAGAGCCTGACCATTGACAAGTTTGATTTATTGAGCCAGAGCATAGCGTTTAGTCTCAGAATTCAAGGTAACTTACAATGGACACACTGTCTTTGTAGCTGTTTCTACAGAGCATGCTGTTGGTTGCTCTACAGCTCTTCACTTAGCCAGTGACACAAATAGTATTTGGGAAGAAGAACAGTTTACCACCTTGAGCTATTATGAACATCTCACATAAAGTGAGATACATTTCTATGCAAGTCACTGCTGCAGTTGAGTATAATGTATGGACATTATGCATAGGAGAGAGCATCATTCACCCTTATAAATTCAGATTAAGTCTCTGTGCTGTATTACTATCTTGAAATGCTTTTTTGCTGGCCCTTAGAAGTAAAAATGGAGACTTGGGGAAGTGTGCAAAAGCATTGAACTCTGGCTTAGCTGTATTCATATTTCACATAATGATAACACTTCTGCAGAGTTTAGCAGGGCCAAGGTTAAGCAAACACAGAAGTCTTATAAAAGGAGTGTCTGTAGCAGTGCACTGTAAAATCCACACAGATTAGTCTTAATATATTGAACTTCTGAGAAACAAACATGCAGAAGCAATTACCTCAGTTGTTTGCATAGATACATTAACCTTTCCACTTCACTTTTCTGCCTGTGCTTGTTCTATAGTCCAGTTGCTTTGGGTGTTTCTCAATTGGAGGCTCACTAAGGATATCAAGACATGTCAATTCATACCTCAAAAAAAGAAAAACACTTTCTTTTTACCTCAGAATCTGTTGCTGAAGGACATTCTGGTAAGTAAAAATGCTGATTGAATCCTTAGTTTTACTAATACTTGCACTAAAGAATGCTAACTGATGAAAGTTTAGTCATATGTCCTCCAATGGAGAAAAGAAAGCTCTAATTAATTATTTTGAATAGACTTCAGATTTGTGTCTTTATTTATTTGACAAGAATTTGGCCTATTTGTTTAGTATGCAATATAGCCTGGCATAGACAACTTTATGGCACGAGAGAAAAAAAGCATGGTGAGGTCTTCTACAGGTAGACTTGGAGCTGCCACATATACTGGAATCAGAATTTAATTTTTAATTCTGAAATGAAAAAATACTACTTTATGCACATGATTATTATAGCTAATCGTTAAACCATGAATCTCTGAAACATCTTGAACACTAAGCATTGATTTCCCCTTCAGGGCTGTGTTCCAGATACTGTTGTAATAATATATATGCCTCTTTGCCACATTGCTCTCCCTTACACAAATTTACATACGGTGTAGGCTGTACAAAGTATTTTCCAGGTCTGGGATTGCAAGGCAGTGCTTCAGCTCTAATTGCTAGGCATTAAATTCAGCTATTTTTCATGCAGCTTTTTTTACACAAATACTTATCTAGAAGCTATGTTAACTGGTGGACTGGAGGAATATTGGACATCCAGCGTCACCCTAGTGATTCAAATTTACAGTAAAGGTAGCTAGAGTTCCTTTTATGGTAGAACCTTCAATTACAGCATTTTAATGCTAAGACTATAAGTAACATCACCTCTTACTTTTTTGGTAAGTGAAGGAAAGACAAAAAAAACCAAACCCTAATAATGAGAAAGTGAGGGTGGTGTCAAATGCTGGAGCTTTGCAGCTGACTTTTCCATGTGTACCTGCACTCTCAGGATTCTTGTTCATTAGAGTCTGTGTGAGACCAGTTCTATTAGTCTGTCTGCCCAGCCCCTAGTCCAACAGCTGCAAGACCACTGCAGCATGTATCATCGTGTCTTGAGTCATTACAACCAATTGTTTGCTCAACAAAGCTACAGTGTATGTTGCAATGGTGCAAATAGCTGAATGCAATAAAACCTATAGGTTGTTCCAGGTTATGCCATTCTTGCTTGAGTACTGGGCCCAATTTTGTAGTCTTCGGGACTCAGTTTGCCTCAGGGTTATTGACAAACTAGCCAGATGATGAACTTTGGAACTTGGCATTACTGATTTTTATACTTGATTGCACAAGTGATTTCTCAGCATGAAATTATGACCACCTGGTGTTTCTGTCTTTCATCTTATGTCCTTGTGTCTTCAAACTGTAGTCAATTTTTACCAGTGAAAGTGCAGTATAACTTGACAGCTGGATTCTGATTCTCTAAGTAAATATACTAGCAAGAAGTTTCAATAAGATAATGCTTGAGCTGGGGATTGGTGCAGCATGAATAGCTGAAGGCATGCTTTACAAATATCAGTCTGGCTTTTGTTGTTGTTTTTCTTTCTTCCAAGCCTCTAAATTGTTGGAGTGACTTTCCAAATGGTTATGAAATGCATAGGTAAATGTTTAGCTTCAACTTGACTGGGGAAAGCAATGAAAACAAAACATGAAGATATGAAAATCACTGATTCAGATTTTTTAAATTATGCCAATGAAGAACAGACCTGTGCACATCCATAAGCAAACCTCATGCTGACACTTAGGCCACTGAAACCTGTGTGAATAAAAGGAGCGTATATATTTTTAGCACTCATACTTTGTTTTTACTTTGATTTTAGTTCGTATTTGAGTGAGGTAGTATTTATGGCACAACATCTCATCCATTCAAAGATACAGGGTACTTTTCCTGTTTTAGATTGTATTGGAATATATTACTCAACAGTTCTCTTACTAAAATTCAATTTGCATTTAAACTTTACACTGAATTACAGATCTTTTGGGGTATAGAATTACTCTACTCTTGCCTTGTAATTTCATTCTGATGTTTATTTGATTCCAGACCAGATTATCTTTAAAAGTAAGTAAGTAGCTTAAGGTGGATATTCAGCTATGCTTCTTCATAACTTCCTCTTTGGGCCTTTGAGGTTACACGTATATGTAATGATACTCACTTCTGCAAAAGAAGTTACTTTAGATTGGCAATTACATAGATAATTATATAGGCTGTTGCAAATATAGACACCTGGCTCATTGATACAGACTGTGTTGTAGATCCAACTGTGTAGCTGTGTGGCTGAACATATTTTGGATACCTTTTTTTTTTTAGTAATGATGGTGGGTGAAGATTGATTCATAGTCCTCCTGTTGGTTCTGCATATATGCAACCTCTCAAAGCTGTACTTTTGAAGAAATAATATGAATTAGTTCTAACTCAGCTTTACCCGATCTTTTGGCTCAGTTACACTGATGAGGCAAAGAATCTCAATTTGTCCCTGTCCTGGTTTCAGCTGAGATAGAGTTAATTTTCTTTCTAGCAGTTGTTGTGTTTTCAGAGTTGTTATGAAAGCAATGTCAATAATACATAGTGTTTTAGTTGTTGCCAAGTGACTAGTTAAGGACTTTTTTCAGCTTCTTGCAGAAGCTGAGAAGAAGCATGGACAGGNTTAAACTATCTTTATCTCAACCCAGAAGGTTTTTTTCCCATTCCGCTCCTTGTCTCTTGCTTCTCCCTACCCTTCTCAGGGGTAAAGGAGGGGAGGGTGACTGAGAGGCTGAGCGGTCCTAGTTGCTGGCTATCGTTAAACCACCACAGTGCCTTAAATTGATTATTAACATTTAGCAAACCCAGTGCATTTGGCATACTTAGCTCTTACCTGGACAGTAAATCATAGGTGCTACAGCCAGAATAGGTAAAAACCTTTTTCTCCAATGATTTTATCCTAAAAGAAGATCAAACCTCAGAAACAGAACTGTGGAAAATTGTAAGTAGCCAGTCTTTGTCCCTGAGAGAATGAGCCAGATGATAGTTGCAATTGCAGGAGCTGACTTCAAAATAATGTGCCTGTTTGTAGGGAGAGCAATGCGTCTTGTCATCCCAAAAAGTTCACTCATGAGATTTCAGAGGTTCCCACTAGAGATATTGAAGGGGTAAACACTGACTTAAGTGCAGACCTCTGATTGCTATAAGGTGTAGATCAAAATAGGTAATTCACACAGAAAATGCAAAGTTTAAAATAAAGAGAAGAATGCAAAACCCCTACAGAGAGGTCTTAGCTTAAATACTTCTTCCAAAGTTGCTGCTTGTATCTACTATTCTCCTGAAACTAATATTTCAGGGCGCCTTTGCAGGCCTTTTCGTTGTCACCTCACCTGGGAGTCTGCTGGCCTGTGTAGATGATAGTAAAATGGCAGTAAGGATTGAGTTGAGGAGTGAAAATGGGCTGTTTCAGAATATAAATTGTTCTGATTGCCTCTTGTCAGATGCTCTGTAAACAGAATTCTCTTGCCCACTGAAAATGAAATTTTATTAAGAAATCACTTTTTTGTTGTTTTTAACACAAAAAGAAATGTTTTGTCTGTCTAATGTTTATTTTCTAGATAAGATGTGTGATCAGATAAGTGATGCTGTTTTAGATGCTCATCTCAGTATTGATCCGGATGCCAAGGTTGCCTGTGGTAAGTACAAGACAGATAGAAAAGCAGATTAATGAAGTACAACAAGTAATTCATGTTGATATAACATCTTGTTATCCAAAATTCTTGCAATAGCTGGCTGACAGTCAACACTTACATGGTTAGTGAAGGGGCCAGCTCTGGCACACTGACTCAGAAGAGAAGAGAAGGCAGAAAAAAAGCTGAAAAAAACCCTCCAGAATATCAGAAATACACAGTACTCTGGTGCAAATTAAAAAAAACAATGAAGTGTAAGAAATAGGCCAGAAGAAGCCAGTGGCATCAGGGAAAAAATGTTTAACAGAGCTAATGATAATGAGAAATCTAAGAAAATTAGGGAAAAAGATAACAGAGGAAAGATATATGTCAAGGTGCATTTCTTCACAGAATGAGTAAAATGCACTAATAAAACTCAAAATCCAGAAGTACTAGACATTTACTGTGCTTTAAGCAGGGTAATGTCCATGGTTCACAGGAAGATAAGTGCATAGTTCATTTGAATATGATTCTGATCAAAGTGGCTTTTCTTTTTCACGGACTTTTGTTACGACTACCCTGTATTCTACATGAATGTTGTCATTAGTAACCTCTTCCTGGCTAAGAACATATCACAGATTGGATGGGTTGACAGGGTTGACCAGGGGGAATGGACACAAAAAGGGAATTTGTATAAAAAGCTCTCCAAATGCAGTAACTTTTTTCTTACAACAAGCCATCAAGGCTATAGTTACAGGACTAGCTGTGTCCTGCAAATACTGTGGTCTAATATGATGCTTCATGTGAAAAATTTCATGTGATCCTTGATGCATAGATGAGCAGTGAGGAGACATGGTGAGGAGGGGTTAGCATACATGTTAAACTTGATGAAGCATGTATTGCAGGCTGTTATGCTTCCAAAATTCCTGAAAAGGTGGAGATGGCAACAGAGAAATGCCGTAAAATTGCAAGGACTGAAAAATGTGTCATAAGAGATGTAAGAAACATGATCAGTTTGTCTTACTGAAAAAGATGACTGAGATCTGACATGATTACATAGATAAATCCCCAATTTCTGTAATCTGTCAGAAACAAAATAACCATATCAGAACTGCTCAGTAGAGTCAGAAAACTTGAATATAACATTAAAGCATAAATCTGCTGAAGATAAATTGGTTAACCAGATACAGAGTTCCCTAAGGAAGTAGTGGGCTGGAGAACAGAAAGCAGTTACGGCACTCAATGCAGGGTTTACTGGGTGAAAATTAGAATTCCTGTTTAGTTGTGCAGGTCTTGCCTCAATGTTTCAGAAAAAAAAAATCTCAAAGTGTTATGCAAGTGTACGTCACTGTTACATAGTATTTTACAAAACTATGAAATGTTTTTTGAAACGACGTTTCAATTAGACTGTCTATCGGTAGAAAAAGGTATCTATACTTCTGTGAGGGATATCTTTTGCTGCTTGGACTTTTAGAATAAACAAGTTTCGTATATGAAATTCTGAATTATTACGCAAGCACTACCTTATTTTGGCAGGACAGTACTGGCCTGTCTTTGTGCTGCCAACACACTGGGTAGCAGTAAAGTCAAGCAAGACAATACTGTCTGCAAGTAGCATAAAGTAGAAGGCAGAATAATTATGCTACTTCATCTCTGATTAAGTAAAGCCAAATGCTTTCCTGAAAAAGAAGCCTTTCCCAGTGTGCCCGACAAATGAGAGTAAAGAGAGAAAATTAGTTAACTATAAACCAAGACAGAACAAAAGAGAAAGTGGAAGTTTCTACCTACTGATGTGTTCAGAATTCTTTTTTTATGGAGAGTTAAACATGTAAGAAATCACCCACCAGTGAAGAGCCCAAAACCTTATATGGTGACTTCCTTTTGATCAGAGCAGATAGGGGTGTTGCTTGGGCTTACTTATAAGTTGCAGCAATAGTGCAGCTCCTGAACTGTGTTTTCTTTCAGATTAATTAAATTTCAGTCAGGATGGAAAGCAGTGAAAGGTAGGAAGATGAATCTTTCTATCATGCTACTAAAAAAGCATCATCATGCTGTGAAATCTTGCATCACCGTCAAGCTTTTCTTGGCTGCATTGGGCATGGGAGAGTTTCTAGGGACTGCTGGTGGTGACTGCAGCCTTGTTCTTCCATCTCACTAAGCCCCAGTGTACCGACTTTGTGTTCTTCCAGAAAGGCTTCCCCTTTTTGTAATGACCGTACTGGAAAAACTGAGAGCTGTTCTTCTCTGCCTTATAGCTGTAATCTAGGATCTCTTCCCCCAGTATAGGATTCACAGAACTATGCGTGCCTCACAGATGGTCTGCTAGGGTGTAGCAGATCAGAAGAGGGCTGTTGGTCAGTAGAGCAGGGGCACAAGACTGACTATGAAAATAATGGTACCAGGATACCCTGCACTGTACAGGTATCACTACCTTGGGCTGATGTGCTGTACACATTAACAGCTACTGTATTATTATGGAATCCCACAGTGTGATTCAGAGATACCAAGACAGCTGGGATGTAGCTTAATAGTTCAATATAGACTAATTTGTCTTGTAGATGAAGTTTGCCCTGTGGTAAAATCTTAACTGCTTGTCTGGACTATCTAAGATAAACTGCCAATTAAAGCCATCTTGATTATCTTTATGTGATGCTGGGAAAGGAATGAAGAGTGGAACTGAGAACATCATTAAGTCATATAAATCCGTGATTGCCTGTCTTGAATACTGTGTTCAATCTGTTTCTTTCCCCATCCCAAAAAAAAGGTTATAGTAAGATTGTATAGCAAGAGTAATGAATATGATATACAGTGTCTTTCAGTGAATAGCCTAGGCCTTTCTAGACTGGAAAAGAGAAAATGCATATGCAATAGAGCTAATGAGCTGTAGGTCATATTGATGTGGTGATTTTTTGTGATCGCTTGCTATATGTTTTAACGTAAAACGTAAAAGTTTGGAGACCAGGTAGATGCTTCAAACAAACAATGAAATAAAATACGAAAAGATTCTGCAAATAATTTGTAATTAATTTGCGTAGTTTCTTGCTCTAGGATCCTCTAGATGTTGAAAGTTTTCGTAGTTGAAAGGGGAACTGGGTGAATTACTGTAACAAATCTATCAAAGACTTGTAATGCCATCTGTAAATAAATGACCTCACTTTAGCTTCAGAACAATCCTGAGCTGAAATCATTAGAGAGCAAGGAAGAATTTGGAGAAACAACACTATATACTTGACCTATTCTTATAGATATTTGCTGCTGGTCACTGTGGAAATAGGATAATCAGGTAAGATGGACTTCCCTACAATGCAGGCATTGATATCAGCTGAAGAGAAGAGTGGTTGCAAACAGACTGCTATGTATACTAAGGCTTTTCACCAAGTTTCCCCTTTGACTAATCCCTTGTCCACAGGACCATCTCCCTGTGTAACTGTAAAATGGTAACAGTAAAATTCTGATGTTCTGTCTTTTTTCTGCAGAGTGTGTAGCAAAAACTGGAATGATTTTGCTTTGTGGAGAGATCACATCCCAGGCTATAGTAGATTACCAACAAATTGTAAGAGAGACCCTTAGGAGGATAGGGTATGATGACTCTTCCAAAGGTGAGTGAGATCCTTCACGTGTTCATTCTTTGGTCTGTTATGCATCTGGCTAAAGTCACATTTTTATGGTCTTCCAGAAAATAAAATTAATTGTGTCTCCAGGCCTATGAGAAAATCGCACAGATGTTGATATGCATTTTTTAGTGCCTGGTACTGAAGGAGCTATTTTAAGGTGGCATACTTATAAAAGACTTATTCCTGACAATGCCTGGTACCTCTTGCTTCTCTGATACAGAATAAGTAATGTTTGCACAAATGTCAGAAGGTGGTTACATCTGCAGGTTTGTACAGTGAAAGCTTTAAGATTGATGTTCCTTGTCCTTGGGATGCGTAAGCCTGTGACTCTTGAAGCACACAACCAAGGGAATTCTTTACATATTCTTAATGTATTTCCCAAAGTAGGGTCCTTTCAGCACCCCTTACATGATTATTGTCCTTCAGTCTTCTCTTTTCATGCATGATATATACAGCTTTTCTCTAATTTCATTGAACCCTAGAGCCTACTAAGAGAAAAACCGAATACCATTCTGGTAACATTTTCCATGCTTGTCTCCCAGCTTTAGTTCCTAAATGGTTTGAACCCTAGTCATCGTAAGCAATGTAACAAGTTTTGGTGGGGTAGCTTGTAGGGTTATATTTATCCTCTCAGCTTTGAAGCTAGTACCACTAACTTGCCCACATCTTGAGACTGTTATATGAACGTGCTGACTGGTCCTAGTAGCAATGCAAAACATGGTATAGGGAGCTTACATGCTTAGAATTTTAAAAGTTTTACCCAAGGTAACTAGATAATCCATAAAATCTTTTCTAGCAATTTGTGAACTCTCAAGAATATATGACCTAACTTTACAATAAACTCCCCTCACCAGGACTAGACTACAAGACTTGCACAGTTTTAGTGGCCTTAGAACAGCAATGTCAAGAGATCAAGCATGCTGTCTCCCATGGCAAGAGTGATGATGACATTGGAGCAGGGGACCAGGTAATGGGACTTAATTCCAGGTACTTACTCAAATTATGCACAAGCAATTAGAATTGTGTTGGGCTAGAGTCTTTCCTCAAAAGCTGTTGTGCAAAGTGTAAGAATTAGCAGCTAAATGCTGTGCACCTCTTAATCCCCAGAAGTGCTAAGGAGTAACACAGTCTCCAGTGAAAGTGGCTTTTCCCATATCTAGTGCCCTTACTGGATAGAGCTACAGTTAAGTTTTTTATCAGCTGGTGTCAGTTGCTGGTCTTTCAAGTCCTTTAGTGTAGCCTGGTTTTACTTCTTCTTAGGCCTTAAATGCTGTGTTATTTTAGCTGTCATGTGTGGGGAGAAGAATAAGCAGTCTTTATGAGCTTTATGTCTATTGAGCCTTTGCAGTGGATTCTTCTGGATGATTAAGGCAGTCATTCTTGGGAATCAGACCTTGCTGGGGCTGTGATGACTGTGCATGGTGATACATAAATGTCACTTCATGCTGGTTGTGGGTCAAAGTGTATTCACTCTGCTTGTTAATGGTTGCTCTTTCTAGGCTTGACTGGTTTTAAGATACTACTTGGCAAACACAGGTGCGGAAATTGAAGGAGAACATAGAAAAAAGTGGCTTATTTCCCATCTTTCAATGCAGTTCCTTGTTTTTCAATGCAGGGTTTGATGTTTGGTTATGCCACTGATGAAACAGAGGAATGTATACCCTTAACAGTCCTCCTGGCACACAAACTGACTGCACGCATAAAGGCTCTGGAACAGAATGGAACATGGCCCTGGGTTAGACCAGATGGGAAAACACAGGTTTGTAATATAGATGCATAAACTGTAAGTGTGAGAAATTATAGAAATAATATAGTCTGTCTGCAGCTAAATTAGAATTCATGCTTTTCAAAAATGGTGCTGTCACTTTCACGTTCCAAGGTGGTGTAAGTTTCATAAGGTACATAACATACTCAGTATTTTTGTATGTTTCTTTTTTACAGTAATTTAAAACATCAGGAACAATACATCATTTCTCATTCAACTTCCCTTCATCTGTTTATTTTTTGCTATAGAAAATAACTGTGTGGTTCACTTTCAGTTTTCAAACTCGTTCTCTTGGCCTTGAGAGTTCACTGTCCTTTTTGTTTTCCTCTCCAGGTCACAATGGAATATAAGGAGAGTAATGGTGCACTGGAGCCCATCCGAATGCACACACTTGTGATTTCAGTGCATCATGCTCCAGACATACCTCTACAACAAATACAGAAGGAGCTAATGGAGAAAGTTGTTAAAGAAGTCATTCCAGAGAAGTATCTTGACGAGAGGACAATTTATCATCTCCTTCCAAGTGAAAAGTTCATAGAAGGTGGTCCTAAGGTATGGTACTTTGAAAGAGGACAGCCTATACAGACTTGGATTCTACTTTGTCACATGCTTCTAAACATTCTCTTGAACAAAAGTGCAATGAGCTGATATACCTTTAACCAAGAAAATATATACATTTTTAAGAAGGCTTCAGTAATTTCTACTGGAATTTTCCTACTAGATAGCCAGCATCTAAACTGAAGCCGAACATGTTTGGACAGCCAAATGTGTGGATTCTTGGATCTTTGTCTTGCTTCCAGAAAGTACTTTAAATGACCAAAAGCCAGCCCTTCAATTGCACGCTAAAATGCATGACTGAAAGTATCTCTTTCACAGTAGAAGTCAAAACCAGAAGTAACAACAGATTTGATCTTCTACATTAAAATTCTTCAGAAAGCTGAACAAATTTCAAGGGAGACCTTAATATATCGAGTTTCAGTAGTCATTAGAATTTGACACACATTTTGCTTTTGAGGTGCTGATAATAGGTAAGCAAGTCATTGCTGCAAAAATTGTGAGAAGTTTTGTTACACAAAACTCTAGTTTTGTATCAGGAGATTAGTAAAGGATTAAAACTACAATGTGTGTTTATGATCACACCGGAATGATGTAGGGATACTACTTCCATAGAGGAAAAAAATGTCAGCTTTACACTTACATTACTTTTTTTGGGAATTGAAGTTAGTGGATTAATGCAGTTTATCTTCTTTCAGGATGGAGTTTCTCAGTGCTCTGGAGATCATTTGTCAGCTTGCAGTTACCAGATTTGCTAATCTGACAGAAAGGCAATGATTCTCTGCTTGTTGAACAGGTTGGATCAAGTTGTAGGAGGCAGACAAAAGTCCATGCAAGAGGGTATGACTCTATTACTGGGGGCACAGGCAGGTAGGAAGAAGAAAGGAGAGTAGTACCAAGTGGTCCTTGTGCCACTAAGGTAGGAAGAAGAAAGGAGAGTAGTACCAAGTGGTCCTTGTGCCACTACTGAAATATTAAGGTGAACTCAGCTCCAATTTCTGTGTACTCATGCTGGCAGCACTGAGCTGCAGAGCTGTGAAGCTCCTACTTCCTCTTTAGTACGTGTATGTAAGTGAAGTTTGTTAACTTTTTAGGTCATATGTGATCTGTTTCTCAGGAAGGCTTTTTTCTCTCTGAATTCTTGGCCCCTGTGAAGTGTTAGTGAGTGAAGTCACTGGCAAATAATCCAGAGATAGTATTTCACAGTTGCTGATTTGAAGGGAGGACACTTTTTGTGATGTTTACAGTTGTGCCACATTCTTATCAGTTTTCAAAGGTGACTGCCAAACAGACAGCTTAATACATGTCTGAAAAATACTCCAGTCAGATAGACCTCATTCATTAAACGGTTGCATGTGAAGGCAAACACTATGAGTCATATCTGTGCCCAATAGTGGATTGGGTGTGGCTTGGGTAAACTGTCCTGTCTCTTCAATTTATTCAATTGTTTGTTCTGCAGAGTGATGCTGGACTGACTGGCAGGAAGATCATTGTTGATACCTATGGAGGCTGGGGAGCTCATGGTGGAGGTGCATTCTCTGGAAAAGATCCCTCTAAAGTTGATCGTTCTGCAGCATATGCAGCTCGCTGGATTGCAAAATCTCTGGTGAAAGCTGGTCTCTGTAAAAGAGTATTAATCCAGGTAAGAGTGACTTGAAAGTAATGCACCACAGTATACCATAATACACCAAGAAATTGTGTCTTATGTGTGGTCACCCCCTTAGAATACATACTACCATCACAGCCCTGCTTCAGTTTCAGAAAAGCATTTCTTATACTAGAATGAGGCACCAGAAAATTCCTCTTAGGGATGTGTTACTAAGGTGCCCTATGAGGGAAGCCAAAGTCACAAGCCATGATGGTCCTGAATCAGTAAGTGTGTTCTTAGTAATGTCCTTTCTCTAATTTTGTTGCTATCTCTCGTATAAGTACTTCTTTGCATCATCCTTGCTTTTACTTCCACCAACTTTAGTGATCTTCTGCACACATATGCATGCCCAGCACTCTAATCCAAGATACACAGCACATTACAGACAATTCTGTTAGCAGTGTCTAAACATAGTTGTGCAACCTATTATATGGTCATATTAGTTGTAACTTAAACCATTTTAAACTGAATTTGAAATTACTTAAAGTTACCATGAGCTGTCTACTGTGTCTTCCTAGTATACTACTATACTGTAGTGAGGTGTGACTAAAAGCAAAATTCAATTATTTTAAGAGTTTAAAACAAGAACAACTTTCACCAGTCTCACATACTTAGAAGACATGCAATTCCTTCCTTGTGCATGAATATTTGGGACTACTAAGTCTAAGAAGTTGAAAGAGGTGTTTTATTGACCCCTATACAGTTTTGCCATTAAACACAGTGTGAATGCTACACAATTGAGGTTTGTCTAGGCAGTTTGCAATACTACTTTATCCACATTTGTTACAGTTTGAGAAAACACATAAAAATTTATTGTCATTTAGACAGTTATTCTATCGCCTGATGACCCCTCCCCACCTGAAAAGGGGAGTTGGGGAACACAAAGAAAGACGAGGATAGAAATATACATAGATTTAATAGGATAAGAGTAAATAACAATAATACCAAAGAACCAGTACTATTCCTGACACTGATGTAAGACATACTCGACCAATTATATCAGTAGGAAGCTGTGCTCTCCCAGCAGTGGACAGCAGATGTTGAATGCTGGGAGTGCAATGGCTTTGGGAAGAAGTGTAAGCCTCAGGGGTCCAGCACTGGGGTGAGGAGTTCTCTGGATTGTCATCATCGAGGGAGAGAGAACTACACAGCAAACTCTCTAATTTATATTGAATGTAACATCCATGGTATAAAATAATGCTGTTGGCCAGCCTGGGTCCAATACCAAGGCCTTGCTTCTTCTCCTCCCTCCATCTGGCAAGGCTTGAAAACACTGAGACATTGAATCCCGCATAGCCTAGCTGGCTATAAATATTTTCACGACACTAGAGTCTTCCAATAGTGCAGTTTTCTCTGGCATTAAAGGACAGGACAACATTCTTACTCTGAGAAGCTGCTACATAATTACTTTAACTGAGTACAACAAATTACTGCAATAAAAAGTAGCAATCATCTGGCTGATGTTTTGCTGCAAAGATGTGTTTAAAACCTTTTGCTTTCTCCATGGACCAGAGAAGATGGATAAACCACTGGATGTGGTAATGATCAGTGACACAGTATCCAGGCACCCTGGTTAGGAACAAACCCCCTTTGTTTAGATGTTGTACATATATTTGATAGCTGATTAAACTTACAGTTTGGAGTTAGTCAAGGAAAGGGGAGACTTGGAATGAGCCAAGCACATGTAGTGATGGTTAGAAAATTGTTAAGGTTATTTTTTTTCTGAAGTGACAGAAGACAGACTTCTGATTTCTTGGTATGCACATTTTGAGTGGCATTTTTGAACACACACACAGACATCACTGTCTTAATTCTTGAGTTAGGGGGGTATGTTGTTATTCCAGTAATTCCCAGAGACCCTCCTTAAATACCTGAGCCTGACCCTAGACAAGGCAAGACTGGTTCTGTAAACGGTAGAGATATCAGAAACTAGCAATGAAGGTAAGATCAGGGGAAACAGGAGGATAGGAGAGCAGAAAAGCCAATGTCCTGTGAAGTCACAGAAGACTAGATTAAAGATTAACAAAAGGAAGTATGTATCAAGTGGAAATGTGAGTGTGTTTTCAGTCCATTAGTGTCTGTGTTACACTAAAACCTTGCCAGACTCTACTGAGACTGACAATTGAGCTAGCTTTGCTATGGATATTGTTTCAATGCTAAGCACCTTTTCGTTCTGAAACAGCAAAATGGATAGTAGACGGAACTGCAGACTATTCAGCTGTATACTGTCACCCATGAAGGCTTTATCTAGTGTGATATAGAATTGTCAGTTTATTGGTTAATAAAAAAGAAAGTCAGCATGATCTCAGAATTAGCTAAAGGGAAGATAGTCACCATTAGGGCAGGTTCTAACAAAAATCAACTCCTGCTTAATAAGAAATATATAGATAGAACTGAGATGCTGGACTATTACTTCTTGAAATTTGTAGAAAGCAGACACAGTGAGGAAGACCAGTGAAAGCCACAGAATAGTTTGTGTTGATTAGTCAAATTCATGCAAAACATTTTCATTCAAATGCACTGCGATGGAAGAAAACAAAGTGTATATTAACCTATACAGCAACAAGACTATTTTAGAAAGGGATTGAATGATGAAAGCAGGAGAATGCTGTGTTGTGTAGCGCTGAGGTAAAAAGAAACAAATGTGATTCTTGGGTGTCAGAAATGAGCTATAGACCTCCTCTGTCCTCTTTTGAACAAAGTGAAATTACAGGGAATACTTCCTGGGTTACTTCGTCTACTTCTGATAGGTATGTTTTTAAAAGTGCATGGAAATATTGGATGAAATTCCAGGAAGCGCATGGAAATAACTCGCTATAGGAAAATAAATATGTGAGTATTTTAGGAACATGGAACTTTTAGTCATCGTTTCCTAAATAATCTTTTATCTGNCAAAGGCATGTGTCCAATCTCAAAGGCATGTGTCTAGCTGAGGCTGAGGGATGTGTAATGGCGGTATCTGAGGATGATTAGAAAGTACCTCTTTAGTTTTTAAGGAATGTCACATCTGAATTTGAGTAGGCTGAGCATTCTCTGAGGAAAACAGATCATTTTCTACCATAAAAGACAAGTAATAATACCATACCTCTTAGCTTTCTTTAAGCAGAAAAGTTGTGGACAAAATCTTCCCCTGATACCTAGGATAAGCTTTTCCATTCTCTTAAGCAAAAAGTAGGAAGGACTGTTTTAACGGTGCTTGGATTGTATGCCTGTGTTCTACAGCTATCATACGCTATCGGTCTGAGTCATCCTCTTGCAATCTCAGTGTTTCACTATGGAACGTCAGACAGATCTGAAGAAGAACTGCTTGAGATTGTTCAGAAAAACTTTGATCTACGCCTTGGAGCTATCATAAGGTTTGTGTGCTATTAGTATTTACTGAAGGGAATCACATTTTTAATGCTTGTTTTAACAGTTTAACATTGAAGTTTCTAGCTTCTAACTTCATGAAAGTCACCTTCATCACATATCTACAATTGTGGTAGTTTCTGCTCTTCCCTAACCCATGCAGACTGTAAAATATACAAGGGCCAGTTAATAAATCTGGTCACAAAATGTACTGAATAAGTATTTATCTAGTCATAATGAGTGTTAAGCCTTTTTCTAAATAGTGACTTTGTGCGTCTATATAAACCAATTAAACCTCCAGTTAAGTCTGCTAGATCATCATTATCTTTGTCTGCTTCTTTTGAGAAAGACAAGATCATTGTCTTTCTGGCACATAAAGCATTAGAAAATGCTCTATATTACACTTGCAGTAACAAAAACCACACTGATGCTTGCACAGTTATAGCTGAACTTTATTCCAATTGTAATGTTTCTGCATTGTAATGCTTATAAATCATAACTGCATACTTAACAACATCTCTGATACATTTGAAGAAAGCTGATGGTTCCTAGTCAAGTCACAATTAAAATCATCAGCTCACTGCCTTTTCTGCTGCATATCTGGGCGATTCGTCAAGAGAACACCTACGTTTCATTGTCTTTATTCCAGGGATAACACTGACTATTCTTCTGATGTTTCTACTGTTGGAGTGAAGATTTTCTTTTTTCTTTTTTTTTATTAAGGGAGCTGGATTTGAAAAAGCCAATCTATCAAAAAACAGCATGCTACGGACACTTTGGGAGAGAAGAATTTACATGGGAAATACCCAAAAAGCTTGTCTACTAAGCTGTTCAGAATGTTTCATGTAATTGACGGGTAGTTTTATAATCAGATATAATTTCAAGCTGTTCAAGAAAAGGCTGTATCTACTCTTTTTTAAATTACAATCTCTAGTTAACAGATTACTGAAAATTATTTGCATTTAATTTCTAACTTTCATAGTGGCCTGATACCTTAAATGCATGTTGCTCTATCTAATCTACTCTTCAGCTTTTCTTCGGTAATGTGTGAACAATTGGCCGGGATCAGATACTAAATGCACAGATGGCTGTGGAAGTTGAAGTCATTCCTGTTCTGCCAGGGAAGGCTGCTACTGCTTATCTGGTTAGCTTTGTACTCAAGTGTATTAAGTTGTTTGAGGTAAGTTCCAACAGTGCCCTGGGACAGTCAAGCAGTAATAGCACAAATTGCCATAATTCTTTGGTCCAATCCCACAACTACAGCTTTAGTTTATGATCCTTCTAGTCCAAGCAAAGTAGTAAAACCACTCATTTTGGAATGCTGTTTATTGTAACCCTAAATATACTTATCTATGAGGTAGTACTAGCTATCTGTTTGCTTTTAACATTAGTTTTTATAGGCGTATCTGTGAAAACTGATATAAGTGCTATGTTGCAATACTTTACTCCTTCTCAAAATTAAATTTTACATATCTGCATGAACTGGAATTGGCTGTATAACATTTCAATTAAGTTTATTTTGGCTACTTCTGCAATGTTAAAAAAAATTTTAAAAAACCACTTGGAGGATACTACCTTCCTTTGACTTTTCTGGCTGAAAGCACAAAATAGAGGGAGAGAATTAATTTTGAACTTAACTTTTCTTCAAGGGATAGAGAGGATGAAAAGTCTTGTAGAGAAAGTAGCAACTCTGGCAAACAAATTTATCATCTAATTATAAACTAAAAAAGAATGTTGGAATGCTGCAACTGCTGTTACTTAAACCCAGCAAATTTTAATAGACAATTAAACAATACAGATAACCCATCCCCAATACGGGAAAAACACAGGTTTCAGTGGTAAGTCTAATCAAGAGGTTGAATATAACATTAGTCTTGAGCAAGATTGGAAAAGCTGCTTCCTTTCACATAAAGACAGATTCATCCACTGCTCCTTTGACGGACAGCTGAAGTGAGGTAACTGTACCTGCACCTTACCTGGCCAGGTACAGTTAACACAATCTAGCACAGCAGTGTTATAGTCTTGTGACCTACAAAACCTTTTTCTTTTCTACCATGAGAAATCCAAAATTGTTTGCTGAAATTGTTCAGTGGGTTTTTTCCCCCAGTTTTTTATTTAATGACACCTTTTTCATTATCACAGGACCCTGACTCTGTCTTTACCTGAAGCTAATCCGGTTTAGTATGCATATGGCCATGTAGGCATAAAGCATGTCATTAACCTTTATTAAAATCTGTTCAAATTGGTATTGTCTGAGAAGTAGTAATGTACCTTGCTAAAATTTTCTAATGTCAGAATAACTTCTGCTTTTAGTAACACAGGGGTACAATGTTTAAATGGCAAGGGATTGCAGAGATCACTATACAGTAAACTGGCTATAATAAACTAACTTACTGAATTCTTTTGAAAGAAAGTTCAGTCAATGGGAATATATTCTCAATAGTAAAGCTGTCTCAATTACAGCTAGTATCAATTCTACTGTCATGATATTTCACCCTTCCAAAGTTGAATTGTGCTTTGATAAGAAGCTGTGATGCTTTGTTTGTCACAGGAAAAGTCCATTTTGGTAAAATCTCTTATTAGTTTAACAAGGAAATTATCTATTCAATGCAGGTATCTCTTAATCACTGCTCATTCCCACTTCCTCATTTTGGGGAGGAAAAAAAAATAAAGAAGACTTGCACCTTTCTAACTATTAGATAGCTGGAGCCTACAGGAGGCAAATTGGACCGCAGTGTCTTTCAGACCATAAGAACACATTTCTGCAACACTTCTTTCGCCTTCCTGTCTGGCTTCCTATAAATAGACTTTAGATCAAAGTTACAGACCTGTTCTTCAATTAGTTCGATGGTCTCTGTCTCCAGACTACAGACCTTTCTTTCCTCTTGTTGTTGATTTGTGTTTCAAAGGAGGCAGGAGCACCAGTTGCAGAAACCCCTAGCCAGAGACTGGAACAGGTACAGCATACATCCAATCTTCAGAGATCCTCTCTACAAACTTAGCAAGCTTTCTAATAACTAGTGAATAAATTTTATTTATATAAGGTAGCTAATTTGCCCTTTGTGAAACTTGCTTCAAAAATGTCAAAAGAGATATGCCTTGTTTGAATCAAGCAGAGAAAAGCTACCTCTACTACATTTGTACTGTCTAATATGAAGTCAGAGACAAAACTATTGCTCCACAAAATCAATTAAGTCAATTTTTTTCAATGATGCATATTTTTTATCATTCTAGAAATGAATCACTTAAACTGGAAACTCAACAAAAAGGGTGCCCAAATCAGACATGAGCATTAAGATGGCAGTTACTGCTGAAAGTTTAGTTACATTATAATGTAGACTACNAAACCTCCCAAAATATAGTGGCTCATAACGTGTAAGAAAAAAAGATTTACAATTGCACAGTAGTTTATGCATTGTGTTTTGCATCTTCATCCAAAGTAGTAGGCTGTATGCAGCTGATACAAAAAAAAAAAAAGGTACACAAGTGAAAATCTGTATTGCAGAAAATTACTTGGGTATATCATACACTGCATGTAGAGGTATTACAGGCTGTTCTATTTTCAACTAGTGAATTTGGATAGTCACTTCCAAAAGCTGATGATTTTTGCTGGATTACATTAGCAGAATTAAACCTAAATATTTCAAAAAGGAATAGTTTAACTCAAACTTAGGTGAGCCAATTAGGGAAGAAAATTAATCAAAAAGAAGTGCCAGCTTGTCTCTGAAAGTGCTTTTCATATCTTTCTGGTTCCAAGAGAGATGAAGGGTCTCTGTGTGCAAAACGAAAACAATAAATTAAGAAAAGTCAAACCTGTTCCTTATAAACAATATGGTTCCTTTTCCAGTGGCCTTGTTATGAATGAGCCTTTGAAAAGGAATATGCAGATGAATGACAGGACCAGGGACAACAAGGAGAACAGTATGGTGTAGCAAGGCTAACTAGCTTTGTGTTTGTCCAAAATAATTCCAGCCTTTGCCTGAAAAAAAATAATTTGGAAAAGTCAGAAGCCAAAAAGGGATTCAAGGTAGGATGTTCTTGCTGTGAATACAGTCTGCTCTTCTCAAAGTGGGGACTGTGGTATGACTTACAATAACAAAACAGGTTTTCTTATAGGGAGAATTGAAAGGGGGAAAATAGCAGCTGACTTCCATTACAGATAGAAGAAAGTTCTCTACATAATCTGATTTCAATAAACCTTTTTTTTTTTTTCTTAAAATAAGACATATAAAAAATGGTATCTTCATAAAAATCTACTGGCCTTTAAGACCACACTTTTTCACTGGTAAGGCATTACACAACTGTGAAGGATGCACAAGATACCCCTGTAATTTACTGTTGCATGAAAAACAGCAAGTTCTTAGTTTAGGGAAGCTGATTGCAAAATACTACTTTAAAATACTTAACTACTCATCTTGACAGGAGCAAGTAAGAATGGCCACATGAAATCCTATGGAATTTGGGGATGCCTGGGATGATCTGAGTGATGGCCGCTGGCAGGGAGCACACTGCAATAGAGACACACCGTTGAAGGAGAGTCCGGCTAGCAGTACTCTTCCTGAAACAAAAGGTTTTGAGATAGCCTTGCTTTCAGTGATCTGCTCTCCCAGGGCATACAGGCTTATGCAGCATATCGGCCTTACCTAGTTAGTGATCTGCCACTGTAAACATACGGAGAAATCAGCCTTAGACCTAAACACGTAAGCTGACGCTTGACGGGGATTGCAGGCGTTACCGGGTTCTCTACGTGACTTATAGCCGCTACCAATATTCACGTATCGTCTGTGCTGCAGCACATCTCTGAGGCAACAGCACAGCCTTCTGTGCCTTCGGGTTTAGGCGGGGAGTACAGGAAGAGCGGGGTAACCGTGCAAACGTTAAAGCCACGCTCTGTGGCAACAGCGCACCCGTTGCCCAAGTGCCATCTATATTCGCTCAGCTGAGGTACCGACATGAGTAACGTCACCTCTTGGCGACTGCCAAGCTCCTGAGTGTTAGCAGCGGGAAAAACACTGCTGCCTACTGACGCACTTCCCTTCTCTCGGCTCATGCTCTCACACCCGAGCAGGGCCCAGTTACTCCTTCCCTCTCCTCCTCCCCCAGGCCGCGCCGGTAGTCCATCACAGTGAGGCCGCAGGGGGCGCCTGGGCCTAGTCCTGCCCCCTCAGACTTCGGCTGCTGCGGCGGCCGCCCCGCCCCGCCCCGCCCCGCTGCAGCCAGGCCCGCAGCCGCCGGGGGCGGGCTGCCCTCTCGGAGGGGCGGTCCGTGTGTCCGTCGCACAGGCTGGCTTGCGGCGGTGTACGGCGGGGCGGTCTGGGAAGAGGTAGAACCGTGAGGTCATAAATGACGCAGTGCTCCCGGAAGCAGCCCAGAGCAGAACGAACAGTGGTAGAGGAGGCGGCCTTCTGCTGCTGCGGTCGGTAGCTTGGCGGAGCCGCTTCCCCTCACCGCGCTCCCCTTCCGGGCGCCGCCCCCGCGTTCTTCGCCCGGCCACCGGGCAGTGCCTGCTGGGGCTATGTCTCTCTTCCAGTCCGCCCTGGACTTCCTAGCAGGCCCTGGCTCCCTGGGGGCCGCCAGCCGCGACCAGAATGATTTTGTGGGGCAGACGGTGGAGATGGGCGACATGAAGCTGCGAATCAAGCGGGTGATCGCAGAGGGTAAGAGCGGGCGGCTGCAGGCCGCGCCCGTGACCGGGCCGTGTGGGGCGGGGCGGACCTGCCGCTGCCGAGCTGGGCTGGGTTTCCCCTCCGGCCCCGGGCCTCCCTTTCCCCCATACACCGTCTCCCCTTTCGTGTCCGGGAGGGTTTCCTTCTTGGTGTGGCTTTGGCAAGCGAACGGGAGGGAGGGCTTCAGTCGTCCAGCCCCAGGCCGGCGGCTTCCTGCTGGGCGGGCAACCGGCCTCCCCGAAGGGCTTGTCGCCGCTTTCGTTAAGGGTCGTGGGTGGCACGGAAGGTGTTTGGCGAGGATCGCGTGTAGAAGCAACACTTGCTCTCATTGTTATTAGCCCATTTTAAGGCATCCCCATAGAGAGCTAGTGCGTTACGTGGTAGCATCTTCGCTTGCTTTTGATTTAGAATACTCTCAATGTGTAACACAACTCCTAAAATAGTTTATAATCACCTATAATCTGCTTTATGGAAATACTGGATTGCAAATTATTATGTTTTAATAATATATATATTTTTTTAAACATCACTATAATTTTATGTTTAAGGTGCAAGGTTGCCTGTGCCATTTTGGTGGTTTGGAAAATTGTGAAATGCAGGAAAACACTTTACACAGAAGTGACAGGAATCTGATCTCACTTTTCACATAGGCTTTGCTGGAGTGCACACATTAAATGTTTGGGCAGTTTACAGTTTCAGTGAATTTTTGGGTAGGCATCTTGCCATGCTATTTCCTAGTCTGTTTTAAAATAGGTGCTATGTTTGGTGTTTGAAAATCACTAAGAACTTAGCTGAAACTTAGATCTTCTTGTGCATGTAGTCAGAGGAATTATTTCTTCAGGCAGAAAAGATATTGAAAGCTTGTCTCAAGACTAAAATCTGAATGTGTCTATGTTAATGCAGTTACATAATTGTGGTTGATGTTACTTAGGTTAAATACCCCAAAGCTCTAGTCAGAGTTCCTTTTCATTGAATTTATTTTTTATGGTTGCTCCTTGTAATTGTCTTATATTTAAGTAGTTTTAAAAATAGATTTATTGATTGTTTTTTCCCCTGAGTAGTTTTTTGTTGAAATGTTAGTGATTCTTCAAAAGTAGCTACTTTAGTTCAACTTACAAAAATTTCATTGTGCAAAACTAGTAGGACATTGGTCTTCATCACTGCTTTGTCTTCATCACTGCTTTATCTTAAAGGCAAATAACTTCTTACTGTAATGCTTAAGCACTTTTGGTATATGGTCTCAGGCAAAATCTGAGGGTGTTATAGGTAGTAAGTTGCGTTTGAAACAGCACTCAACATCAAGCCCTGTTCTGCCTCAAGCCTTTATTTACAGCTTCTTTACAAAAGGTTCAGGCAGAGTTGTGAGTGAAATATAAGTACTCGATACGATGTCACTGTAAGGTAAATGGTAAATGAAAGGGCTAGTGCTGCTTGATACTGTGACATTCCTTCCAGGAGTGACCACAGCAGTTTCCAGAGAACAACAAAGGAAAGAAAGCTACGTTTGAAATGTATCTGCTGGTTATTTCTTGGTTCTGAAATATGTATTTCATACTTTGGTAGCAGCCTAGTGTTTCCCAGGATCTGATGCAGGCTTTCTAAAAAGTCAGGGAAAAGATGCATGGTTAGATGATTTAAAGCAAATGTAGCCATGCTTTAGACCATGTGGTCTAGCGTTCTTCAGAATTTATCTGTAACCTCTGCTTCATGTTCCATGCTTGGTTCAGTACTATGGTTTCGTTTCATTTTGTTTTGTCTAGACTTGACTAACTGAAATTGGGTGAAACTGCTTCCTTCTGCTAGAAATTAAGACTCTCTAGGCAATGTAGCAAGGCTAAAACAGCCCTTAGGGTATATTCAGTATGAATATAAAATATGTATAAAGTATGAAAGTCCTAGGCTCTCCTGCTGTTTTCAGACTTGAATTTAGCTTTAGGGTATTATTTACTTTGTTGCTGAAACGGAATTTATCTTTGAGCTCTGAACCTGTGTTTGACACCTTCTGATACACACTTGCAAACTAGAGCTTATGAACATTCTTTTCCATGCTTACAAATACAGAGTCTGTTTTTCTTCTAAATGAGTCCTTTCATGCCAAATTCCCTACTAAAAGTCAAGTGATGTTTTCTGAATTTAGATTTCAAATCTGTGGTGAACTGTGCATGATATGCCAATGCAGTGAGATTGCCATTTCAGTAAGATCATACGGTGTGCTTCGGTTTTGTTCATGTGAACAGTCTGTGGATTAGCATTACATGGTGTCATACGGCAGCATAAGTTCAGCTCTTCTCATACCCTGCAAACCTTTCCAGCTCTGTGGCGTGCTGCCCATCTGTATTGGTGCAAATGTGCATTTGGCCATGCTGTAAACTGGCTGCACAGTTCATTTGGATGTGCTTTCCTGTTCATTTTGCAGAGGTACCATGCTAGAGGTAGTGCTGGGCTGACTGAAAATGAGATGCTGCAGGAAGCTGAGAGCAACCTAGGGGGATGGAGGGGATGGATGGGCTAGTGGTGATCTCTAGTATGGGCAACAAGCATGGGCAAAAGGATAAGAGCACAGAAGAGAAGAAATGTGGTGACAAAAAATATGCATTATTTGAACTGCTTGGACTGTGTCTGAAACTTTGAGCATGAAGAAAGACCCATTCCTAAGTCAAAAAGATAACAATAGGCTACAGACTTTAATTTCTGGGGAGTTCAAAGTCTGTTGTGAAATGAACCCATGCAGGTGAGTTGCTGCAAGCTGCATTCTGAGAAAGTGAAACTTGTATCAAAAGAAAAAGCCTCTTTAGACTTCAAGGCTCCTTCAATATTAGGAGTGTGAACAGGCAGTATTACAATTTACCAAGGTCATAGGTACAATTTGATGGTCTCTGCAACTCCTGGATTCATAGAAGTGTGGTAAAGTAATGAATGCAGATTTTTGGATGGGTGTAACTCCTAAAACTCAGGACAGCAGAGGTGCAATGAGCACTTGGTCAAGTTTCTGTGAACATTGTTAGTTTGATTTGCTGACAAATGTTTGGAGTTACTATGAAGGGAGGAGAGCTCACATTGAGGCAAAGAGAAGTTGCAGTAGCCTATGATATGAAGGATGAACTGACAGTTACTCTGCAAACCACGTGTTAAGCAGACTTCTTGGAAGTGGAGGGAAAAAAAGATTACAATCTTTGAAAAAGAACCAAAGCGCCCTGACCTAGCAGCTTTATAGTTTGCATTCAGTTTGCTATAAGTGTACCGTAGTTTTTCAGCACAAAGCAGAGCAGTGCTATTTTTTATTAAAGCTGGTGTTTCTTGTATGGAGCAGTTCGCCCATGCAGGGGGTCTCTGAAAGTTGCAAGGTGCTTTACCTCTCCACTTCTCAAGGTTATGGAAAAAAGTCTGTATCTTTGAGTTTGAGTCATGCTTCATTTTTGAGGCACTTTCATCTTGTTATTAGGACTTTGCAATTGACAGGAATGCATGACTGGACTTTAAAAAGTATGCTTATCAAGCAATGCTAGGCAGCAGGCACAGAGCATCATTTCTGTTTTGATTAAGGGTGTTGCTTGTACTCTGGTGGGAAAGCATCTGTCTGCTTTCAGGTAGGATGCACTGTAACTTGGAGTCTAGGATAGAATTATGGTGTTTCAATGAAGTTTTAGTTGAAAAGTAAGTTACTCAAAATTGATCTGGAAGCAAATTTGGTCAGTATTTGGGAGGGGAGTGGACAAGTCATACGAAGTAGTGTAAACAAGAAGTTATTCATGGCATCCCTTTCTCATGATTAGTTAAGCATGTAATGAAACAATGCATTACACTAGCAAGCAGTTTTAAGTTGTGGTTAATATGTCCTTATTTTGATGCTTCACTGTGTGACAAGTAGGAAAACTATCATTTCACTGAAACGGTTTGTCTGAAAAAAATCAGTGAGGATGGGAAAAACGGGGACAGGACAAAAAGCTTTAAATCGGTTTTATTTATAGTGCAGTGAACTTATTTTATATGATGTGATGCATAGGTTTAACTTGAGGAATCTCTTGGTTGAATAAGGAAGGGCCTTCTAAATCTTTATAAAGTGGTGAAGAACTGACAGGAACAATGCTGGTAGGCTGTGGTGGTATAAGGATGAATGTAGAGTGCTCACTATTAGAGCAAATGAGGTAGGCTTACTTCCCAATGTAAAGGAAGTAATCAGCTGGTCTTAACATGGGCTGGAAAGGTGAGGCTGGTAAATGTTCTGATCTAGTGTGTTTTTCCAGGTCTGCTGTGGGGCAAGACTGATTCCAGGACTGACTGTTGTACTTCAGCTACTCCATTTTCAGTTTGTGTGGTTCTCTGTAGTGAACCTGTTATGTGTAAGTTTGGATCTACAGAAAAGAAAGAAACCCATTTTTCTTCTGCCATAATAACTGTGGCAGTAAATAATAATTTGAGACTATTTTTGAGATCTTGAGCTGTGTTTTGAAGATAGGACTAGTGAAATGCTTCAGCAGTGAAAAATGTGTCTTGGATGGGTTTGTACACATACACACACTGCTCACCTGTGTGGGGAAATAGATGTTTTTGCTGATACAAAAAGTTTCAGAAACCTGGCTTAAAGCCATCTACAGATGGGTGGAAATAATGAGTGAAAACACTCTGTATAAAACTACATTATTTCTACAATCCTAGGAAAGAAACCAGAGCAGTCATCTACTCTTAACTTTCATTTTGTCATTTACCTCAGCTAGGTCTACTATACAAATTTTTGTTCATACAGGTGCGTTGATCCTTGACTGACAACATGGCTGTATTGACGGTGACATCCTTGGTGTGGTTACAGTTAAAAAGCTGAAACTGCGTTTTTCTTGTTTTCTTTTTTGCAAATTATACTGCAAATTGCACCAGTAAGAAATCCTGAAGTAAATGGTTATGACAAAGAAGTTTTGTCACTAAAGGTGTCCCTATTCAGAGTATATTAAAGCTGTCTTAACAGACTAGCTCTACAAGTAAGCCAGCAGCAAACATTAAACTACACTCCTTTTAGTAATGAAGCAACAGGTCTAATTTTGCCTCTTGTAGAAGAATTGTTTTCACCAATAACAAATGATTTTATAAAAAGGTAAATTAAAAGTGCCTTCACAATTTATTGTACCTCATTTGGTATCCCAGAAAATACATAGATTTAAAATTGGTATCAGATGTAGTGCTGCAGTAGTAGTGAACTGATCACAATCTGGAATGAGCAGTGTTATATGGAGCTGAACTGTGTTTAGGTGAAATAATGAAAGTACACAATGACAAGCTTACTTAAAACACATGTTTTGACAGGGGCATAGCTACAAAGGATGTAACCAGGCATGATGCTGCTGACTTTTGTTTGGAGTTCTGAAAAGTTTAGTGAACTTAACTCTGTGTTCAGTGATTCAGTACGGTTTTTTTAAAGTACAGCTGCTGAAGTGAAAGTGGATCTATTAAACTACTTGTGTGTACCCTTAAGCTCTCACTATTTTAATGCTGCTTCTCCCTTCAGTTTATTAATTTAATACCTCTGTTTAAATTGTGAGATCCTACTGCATAACTGTTGCTAGGAGCTCTGGTAAACCATACCACCATTGAAATGGCCTTAAAGAAGACTCTCCTCATTACTTTTCCTTTTGTTAAGCAATGCTATGAAAATGTAGTAATTTCACAGATTTAACCAGTATTTTGCTAATACATGAATTGAGTCTTGCAAGCTTTAAATTTGACCTTGGCAAAATCTTAGTTTGGACACTTTGTATGCAGATTATGCTGGGTTTCCAGCTAAGGTCAATTACGCTTCACTTAGAGTAAAATAGCTGTGCTTCAACTTAGGCAGATCTTGCATTAACTTCTGTTGCTAACAAGAATTAATAATTTTTAAATGACGCTCATTGCTCAAAGTTCACTTGCATTGCTCAGTCAAAATGAATTGAGCAATGATATGAGCAATATGATTTCCAATGAGTATTGAAATTAACAACCAATATATGTTTTGAAGGACTTATGAAACTGAGTATAAAATGTCTTTAGATTCCTAACTAATAATTAAGAGGACTGAAATGATATTTTTTGGTTGAAAATGAGATTCATTTAAATGCAACTAAAATTATTTAAAATTCAGAAGCCTTTGAGGTGGTTGTAACATTGTGATTCAGTGTTAAAAAAAAAACCCAGACTTTTCCATCAAGAAACAAATTTATGTAGCTTTCATAAATGTGGTTGAGTTTTAGGCATGAATGTCAAGATTGTTTGTGAACTGAGAGAAAATTTCAGGACAATTCTGAATGTCTCAAGTTTTGGGAGGGCTGTATCATGATCAGTACTTCTGTGAAAATTTGAAGTATGTCTTTTAATTTTTGAAGACTACTGTAGTTTTTTAGCCAGGTAAACTAATTCCTTTCACTCCTTTGTACTCAGTATTAACAGGATTAAGCTTAGTGATAATGTGCAACTAGGTCTACATTGTAAGTGTTTCTTATGTTTTAGGAAGAGCTTGTAGAAAAGCTCATCAGTCCAGTTGAAATAATTGGAAAGGTAGCAATGTTACTAGAGGCCTTCTTCAGAGGTTGGATCAGCCTGGTTGTTGTTCAAACATACGTTTGAAAATGGTGGATTGACTTGATGTGATGAGTTAATTCTGATGCCTTGGTGCTTTCACCTGTATAATTTCCAGGAGGGCATTTTATGCATTTGAATGAAGCATAGTTATATTGGAGTATATATTGTATGTAGGTCTGTGGACATTTGTAGAGGTACTAGGAAGTTGTATGCTTGAAAGGCAGAGTAGACTTGCCCCATTCCAGCCATGGCAGAGTGCTTGGTGGTGTACACAGCAAAGCTGAGTTTACAGAGTAACTGTTCTGTAACCTGCGATGCTTCCATCATTATTTTGCTCTTCCGGAAAACTACCTGTGCAGTAGTTCCATGTACTGACTGCAGTAATCTGTGTGCTGATTTCAGGGCCCTAATTTTATAAACTGAAGCCTGTATTTTCAAGATATGGCTTGAGGGTTATTAGAATAAAATAAGAATAACTGGTTATAGAGGTGAATGTAAAGACTTTGTTCTGTAGAGCCAACAGTACTTTCACTGTGTAGCAGGTCTGTGGGTTCTGTGTAGGGGCTTGCAACTCACTGGGACAGCGGGCTCTGAAATCTGAGATATGATTCTGGATGTAAATAGGGAACTGGCTGGGAAGACTGATCAAAAAACATGGTTTCCTAGCACGTAGCTTCAGTGGTAGGATGACTCGCAGATTCTTTAGCTTGTTTCACCAACTATGAAATCCATAAACAGTAGTCATAACTGATCAGCACTGTCCAGAACCATGTTTTGCTTGCATATGTTTTCATTCAGAAAGGAACAAAACGTCTTCAGGTAATACTCTAGGATGATGGTAAGTGTAAACTTTATTCTGTCTGCAGCCCCTCTTCCATCAGTGCCCAAAATACTGATTGTAATTACCAATTAGAGCAGTTGCACTGGGAGCTTTAGAAAAGCTAAGTGAACTCCAGTTCCCTTAGTAGAAACCACTGAACCTAATTTTATATAATTAATCAAATTAAATGGATAAGGTCTTAAAACTGACTTAATGGGCCTTCTTCTTGTAGGTGGTTTTGCTTTTGTCTACGAAGCTCAAGATCTTGGAAGTGGTAAAGATTATGCCCTAAAGGTAAAAAGAATTTACGTCACTGTAGCTTTATGAAGTCTGTCTTTTTCTTGATGCTTTAGCATGGCAGTTGGTCCTTGATGTGTGCCACTGAACAAGTCAGTTGGAAGGATCCAGAATGATAAAGTGGTGTTTGTAGTATGCTGTACCTGTATTTAGAATGGTCATTCCTATTAGGACCCTGTGCTTTATATGTAAATGCCAAAGATGCGGGTTGCCTTCATTTGGTCTAGAAATTCATGACCTTGCCCCAGGCCTTTAGTTGCATCGGTAAAAAGATTTTATTTTTTTTTTGTTACCTGAAGTAGGATACAGGAATACATTTGCTCTGCAGAAGCAGATTTAGCCTACCAGTTAACCTGCCTTTTTAATTCCAGAGTAAGTTTCATCCGTATTAAAAATAGTGCTGCATGCTTGATCAAATGCTCAGCCTGGCACTTTTCAGAGACACCTATGGATTCTTGTTTTCTGAAGGCTTATAATAATCATATAAGACCTGAAAAAAATTAAGTATTATGGAAAGGACAATAAAATGAAGTAATCTACTTTCTCATATTTTGTTTCAAAAAAATTAAAATCATGTCACTTGTGTTCACCACAAAATGTCTTCACTTTTGGAGTAGGGACGTTCTGTGGCTGTATCCATATAAAAACATCTATCTTGGAGAGAAAGTGAAAAGGGTGGTATGAGAGATGGGAGGGGTAAGATGGCATTACATGACTAGTCACTACTTTGGCTTTTTGCTTTGCATACCACATCCTACAGTAACAAAACCTGTGAACAAAAACATGTAGTATGTGCATTCAAAATGGCTTCTAGAAGTAGCCCCATTTAAAAATAATGGATAAAAGGTTAACCATTGCTGTACTTCCTCTCTTTTGTAAAACTGGTACTTTGTAGCAAAAGCTCAGATTGATTCTAGTAAAATTCTATATTCTACTAGTAGAATGTAGTAAAATTCTTGGATTCAACTCCAAATCCAAGTGATACTTGAAATAGTAATGCTTAATTTTGCTGCTGATTGCTCAGTTACCATTGAAAAAGTTGAGCTACATAATTTGGAGAAGCTTTAGTTGGAGTGGGCTGAAGGTTGTTACTAAAGATTTGAGGTAGAATATGAATCTTTCCTTGTCTGTGCACAGTGCTGTAGCCAGAAGACATTAGTGTTTTATACAACAGAAAACCGTCAGAGCAATTACTTGTGAGTGTCAAAGGTTACAACTATTCAGTTGTCACTAAACCTGAACAGTACAGGTAACTGGAAAACAGGGTGTTATATTTAATGGTAGTATGTCCAAATATAGATTAAGCATTCATTATAGTTGCTTAGGCTTTTGACTACTGCTTATCCTTTAGATTCTGGAAAAAAAAAAAAAAGAAACACCACCACCTTTGCACTGTTTTTCTGTAAGTTTTAATAACTGTATCTTCTTAATTATTCTGTTTTCTGACAGCGATTGTTGTCTAATGAAGAAGAAAAGAACAAAGCCATCATTCAGGAAGTTTGTTTTATGGTATCCTTTTCTGGAATATATTTTAATGATTTAATTGCCTGATATCAAACACTTCTGAGAAACAGAGGACCGCTCTACAGATTCACTTGTTTCCATGCCATACAGTGCTTAAGAACACTGACATTGTGGAAGATCTGGGTTCCTGGTTTGTCATGATTCTAACACCAGCATACAGCAAGTTCCGTTCTTCAAAAATTGTAGGAATTTAACATGTGCAGATAACTTTTGTATCTGGTGTAAACTTTATATACTTTGTCTAGCAAGGAGTGAAATTCTTACTTGGGTTTTCCTGCAGTCCTGTGGCTGTAGACAAGAGACTTTTTGACTATCCAGATAATTTTTAGATCTTAAGTAGAGTTCCCTCATATGCACTGGGTTTATTGTGTTTTTGAGTACTAAAACCTTTGCTTTTACTCTCAATGTTTCTTAATTTCTGTCTCAAATGAGCCTGGATTTAAAAAGTAATACCAGATGTTAATGAAGAAATTTCAGTAGAATCCACGCATCAGAAGAAATAAGCAGATGTGCCTCAATGTTGTTGCTGCCCTTTTCATCTTCGGTGATGTTAGATGATAGGGTATCATGTAATCTCAAAGTCTTTTCAGTCCTTGGCTTTAGTAAATGCAGTATATGCTCCCAGGCGTCTGCTGTAACACCCTATTTGTTTCAAGAGTCAGTGAGTAGCTGTGGTATGCTGCTGTCTCCTTTTCCACTCTGGGTATTCAGCTTCATTTTGAGTTACCAGGCAAAATCACTCAACTTAATTTAAGCAACTCAAGTATTTCTTTTTATCTTTACTGAAATGTTTGGCAAAATCTTACATTAGACACCGTTCACCAGATGTACACTTGCAAAGAACAGACTATCATAGCTTTACACATTTTCTAGCTACTCTGACTGTATCTTGCTAGGAGTAAAGAACTGTATGTTCTTTGCATGTTTTTTCACAGCTCAGGCTCATTAAAGCCTATCTACAACATGAATTAATCTTAACTGTTGCTAACTTTCCAAGCTATAATTGTGAAATTAAATTAATTCCTGCAGCTCTGAGTTGTAAAGAGAGGCGTAAGATAGAAAATAGTATTTTATTTGATTTGGTGGATCCAACTTACCTTTTTTATCCCCATAGTTTTCTTATACTTACAATGTCTTTGCTTTTTCGTTGGTGGCTTGGTAAATAGCGTGTGTTCGTCTCGTAGACATGCCTCCCCTCAGTATATGACCAAGGTGATGCACATCAGGGACAACAAAACCACACATAACGTAATGTAACTTCCACTGGCAGAATCTGAGATCTTTGAACTGGAAGTGAAAGATGACAAAGGTTATGGTATGAAGAATTAATACTAATGAAGGGAGGATAAGTTCCTTGGCATTGTAGAACTTTTATTTGTTTTGAACTTTAGGTTCCAATTTTACATAATTAAAATAACATACTTCTATTGGGAAGGCGGGTGATTCAATGGCCTTTACTTAGCCAGACAGCTAGAGAAACAGCTGATAATTAAAAGGTCTCTCTGGTACTTGTCCTAATGGCTTGTAGTTGTTGTCAAAAGAAAAAAGGAACTAACTAGGTCTTACTAAGTTCAGTTTCCTCAGAGCCTTAATCACAAAGATTCTTTTTTTTAATGTTTTGTTTTAACTTTTTACTACATTACCTTCAGTGGCATCCTTGAAGTCTGGGGTTTTTTTTCAGCTGGGGCATGGAGTTCCCTCTTCTGCTTAGTATTTTAATTGCAGCTATAAAGCTTTCTGTGGTCTTAAGTTAACATTTGAACTGAGATGTCTGTGAACTGCTGTATTCAGTAGTATCAATGAACTTGGCAGTTGTTTTCCTTGCACGTGTTATCTCCAGAAAAAACTTTCAGGTCATCCCAACATTGTCCAGTTCTGCTCTGCTGCGTCCATAGGAAAAGAAGAATCAGACACGGGACAGGGAGAGTTTCTTCTGCTTACAGAGCTGTGTAAAGGTAAACTTTGTTTCTTTTCTTAGCAGTGGACATTATTTCTGACAGGTGTTTTGCATAGGTAGCCTCACCTCTGAGGCTCTGAAAGTTTCTTAAAGTTCAGTGGAGCGAGAGTTCAACCTTTTATGGGTAAGAATCATGTTCTTTGAGACTACAGTTCAACTTCATCTTAAATATGGGATAATCATTAAGTTCTTTGTGATGAATCAGTGGAAGGATGAGGATGACTAATATTCTTAGAGCACTATTTCCTTTGGCACTGTGGTCAGTGTTAAGAATATCCATCTAATAGGGCTGCTCAAGACTGAAAATCTTCATTGAAGAGAGGAGTGTTTGTTTATTCATGCCAAGCTTTCAGAATTACTGGTGTTCTGTGTGTGCGTATGTGAATTTCTCTGATTTCCTGCAGGGCAGCTGGTGGAATTCTTAAAGAAAGTAGAATCCAAAGGACCTATCTCCTGTGACACAGTTTTGAAGATCTTTTATCAGACCTGCAGAGCAGTGCAACATATGCATAAACAGAAACCTCCTATTATCCATAGAGATTTAAAGGTGTGTTGCAGTGTTTGGGGGGAAAAAAAAAGAATGGTTTTTTTAAACAAGAAAGGAGCCTGTTGGGCTGAATCAGTGCTGAGACTGTTCAAATATAGTGAACACTCTTGACTTCCGCATATTGCCTTGCCAAGACTGCTGGGTGTCAGTGAAGGTCGTCACTGAAATACTTGCATCCCTTTGAGCAACAACTTTTCCTTGTGTTTGTGGTTAGTACTACTTGTACTAAATCTGAACAAGCTGACAGAGAATACTAGTATATTGTGGTTTGCTGATTAAGCTAGTCTTTAAGTGGTTTGCTTTTGAAAAAATAACCAATTATGACTTGAGAGTTGCATTTCTGGGGTAGGCAGATTTTCTGAGAAGAGGTAAAGCTTTGAAAGAGAGAAGGAGGTAATGCTGGATTCTTTATGAAAGATTACTTAGCCTTTTAGAAGTTTTAGAACTATCAGCTGGCATTGCATTTGAGAGCTTGCTTTTAACTCAAATTTTAAAACTTGGTTGGCATAATTCATGATAAATTTTGTTTCTTAATTTCTGTAACCTTTACCAAGATGCTATAGGGTTATGCTGTCCCTTTAGAAACTTAGGAGATTTGAAAGGACTTAATCTGTGTTTGAATTCTCTATTTTGAAATTGGGGCTCACCTTTACATGTACGCTATACCTTAGATGAAGGAGCCTTAATCATTGATAAGATTCTGCTGTACTACAAATACATTTGAACCTAATGGAAGGAGGTAGCCTTTATAAACATACACAAAACAAGAGAAAAAAGATTCTTATTCTTGAAACAGTGTCTGAATTTTACACATCTGTTTCCTGCTAGTTGTGATGTCAGCTGAATATAAAAAAAGGAAAAATGGTTCCTCCTTAAATAAGCATGTACTCAATTTACTTTGGAGAAAGTAAAATGAAACCACTTTGTAAAAGTAAATGCATGGTAAGTGTTTTCAGCACTGTTGTTGAAAAGTTAGATGTTAGGCACTAGTATAGCAGCTTAATATAAAAACAGTTGTAGCACTCACTTTTTTCTCAGTACTATTGAGCAGTGTTGTAGGTCATGTCAAAGAAAGTTTAACCAAGCTGGGATAGAACTTGCTGTTGCTTTCTAGAATAAAGTGCTTTATGTTTCACTGAAACTTATATACACCAGCCCCTAGAAAACCTTATAAAAAAGGTGCATCTCTTCTCTGAAAAAAGGGGTAAAAACGTATTTACAAATAAGTTTACAATTTTTTTGCATAGCCAGCTCCATAGAAGTTGAGCTAATGCTGTAGTTCAAGGTCTGTTTTTTCTTGTCAAGTAATGTAGGTTACTGGAATAGATAGCATATGGAAAATGAAGGAATTTGGTTTCATGTTGATTTCACATTCATTTCAGAGGCTGCAAAGCAAGATTAAATGATAGTTGTACTGCAATAAGCAAAGACCTTACTACAGTTGGGAGCCAAATAGGGATCATTTAACTGTGCTGCCTTTTCCGGAGTCTTCCAGCAGCATAAATAACTGCTGGTAGGATAAAGTTTTGAGCCACCCTCAATTAAGACCTGAGACGCTAGTGTTGCTTTTGGGTAGGGGAGTAGTAGGCTGGAGTCTGAACAGGTTCTTCTCAATTATTTTGACTTTTTAGTCAAAGTGTAAGAATTTATAAAGTTCTACAGAGCATCTTAAAAAAAGTTCACCTTCATATTGGTGGATGTGGTTTTCATCCCCTGTTTGTCAGTGTGGAGCATTCTTTGTTCTGACCCCTTTGGACTAAGTTGATGCTTACAATGTGTGTGTATACAGCACTGTAAGAACCCGGCTAGTTACCGAGTTGTAAATATTCTAAGATAGAGGACAATTTGTAAACACTTATATTTTTGTTGTCTGAATTTGATCTTTCAGGATTTGCCATATAGTGCACAGCGTCTGCATAACACAGGTCACAGAGCCTGTTAAAATCTGAATAATCAGCTGGAATGTTTTACATTGTTGGTAACCTTTACCAAAGCACAAAAAACAGAACATATATGCACAGAAGCTTCATCTCTGGTCTTACAGTGACCATTTTTATTGTAGAAATTTAACTTGATATTGAATGCCCACTCTTATTATTGTACATGGAGATAAGCAAAGGTTATCCAACACAGAATGAAATTCAGATTGCTCATTGAGACCAACACTCTAACTACATCATTAACAGAGTTTGTCTTCCTGCAAGGTTAATTTTTATGGTGGAAGAAGTTGGAAGGGGCATGTGTAAGGGAGGCTAGTAGATGTTCTGAAAACAGATGTTTTACAGAAGGAGGTCCAGAGATGTTGTGGTTTCAAAGGAAAAGGGAAGACAAACCTGGTTACCTAAAGCATGGTGTTGTAATGTTACAAATAGGCTTCTTTACACCTTTTGCTGACTCCATACAGAGATACAAATTTTCTTGTAAGCCCTTTTATGGTTGTAACCCCACAATACTTCTGCCTAATACCTATTTTTATTCTCCCCTGAAGTTTCTTCCCCATTTCACTTAGCAATCCAGAAAGGTTGGAATAGTAAAAAGGGAGAGATGGTGAACTATTCAGGCAGCACATGGTCCACAAATTAGCTGGTTTCTGTCTCTGCACAGGGTCACAGTTGCCTCTTTCTGGGTGTCCCTCAGCAGTCTGCTTCTCTACTTATACCTTCCTGTTTTGTATACAGTAGTCCTAACCTGCATTCCACTGCAGTTAAGCTAGCGGTATTAGGTTTTATGCATTAAAACATTCAAATTCCAAGATATTGCTTGGAACAACTTCTGCAAGAGGTTGTCTGAAAAACTGGCCATCCCTTAGGCACTAATGAAATTTATTTTTTTTTTTTTTTCTCCTCCTGGGATTTATTTCCTGCTCTCTTGAATGTTTGCTGCTCATAGTGTTTTGGTGCTTCCTTTTAAAAAATTGTCTGTATTTGCTACCATATACATCTACAGTACTCTCTGAAATCTTTGTGCTCCTATAGACAACATTCTGGGCTAAAGTGAGGTTTTTTTTTTTTATATGTATGCACAAGTGAGTTGTTATTAGCATGTGTGTTATTGTATGAGGAAAACAAATCTTTAATATATTATTGTACCTCTTTTTGAAGGTGGAAAACTTGCTTATTAGTAACCAAGGGACCATTAAACTTTGTGATTTTGGTAGTGCTACAACTATAGCTTACTACCCTGACTACAACTGGTCCGCACAAAAGAGAGCAGTGGTTGAAGAAGAGGTGAGACTATTTTAATGTGATTAATTTTAATATCAACAGTGAATTCATTTAACTGTTACCATTAATCTGATACTGATTCATGAGACTTCTAAGAAAATTGATGACTTTCAATTGTAGTGTTGTTCATAAAGCTTTGCTTTTGAATTTATGCTGCCAGAGTTCAAATGCAGTCTGCAGTTATAACTTGTGTTTTGCAGCTGTATATATATACAGACATTGGTTCAACATTCTGCAATCTGGTGTGAAAATATAAGTTATTTCTAGAGCTATTTCTTAGTGTGCTCTTAACAGGAAGTAAAACACTCATTAGCCAAAGTGATTCCCACCTTCTCATCTTTTTTTTTCTGTCAGTTGAATAATACATAAAGAAGCAGTAAGTGTACTCAGCTGAATTTCATTTGTCACACAATGACAGTGTGTGACAGTGCAAAAGCACTGCAAATGTATTTTTGCAAAGTGTGTTTTTCTTAGTTTATAATTAAGGGTAATGCTGGTAAATCAAATAAAAGCAATGCAAGTAAATGTAATATACATCAACTGGGCTCAGACTTTTAAGTATGAAGAAATACTGTGACACTTAAAATTCATGCGTGCAAATTCTGATACCACTGTCCCTGTTTTGGAATCCAACGTAATTGGAGAGAGATCTATTGGTTTCTGGTGAAGAAAATATTATGTTGTACTACTGTCTTGTATAGTCTACAAAAAGATGGTAGAAAAAGTCTCTTTAGGGATCTTTGTGAACATAACTTAACCCTTTGGATGCGACTGCCCTGTCATTTAGTGTGACAAGGAAGTGAGAAATACCCTCACTTAGAGCGGTCATTTTACATTATGTGCTTTGCAGTTTGGAAGGACTTCTGAATACCACAGTGTGATTTAACTACTAACATCTTTAATCTGGCCTAATATCAAAGCTGTTGTCACTATTGCACAATTCAGTTGATGGCTTCTGCCTTGATAAGTATTTCTGAAATTAATTTTCAAAGTGAGAATGCTATCCATTCTACATGAAGAGCTTTTTCCTTGGTTGAATGCTGTTAGAGCTTATTATTCAAGTTTCTGTTTCACAGAATCATAGAATTTCAAGAAATTCTGTCTCCTGCAGATCACAAGGAATACAACGCCAATGTACAGGACACCAGAAATGATAGACTTGTATTCAAATTTTCCAATTGGTGAAAAACAGGACATTTGGGTAAGAAGTTTTATTTTTATTGCTGTATCATAGCTGCTTATGTCATAGCAAAATTGATTTTGCAGTCTTCACCTTAATTTGTTGATTAAACAAATCATCAAAATAATCCCAGGGTAAACTGTCTTATGTCAAAAATAAACTTAAATAATATGAATTGTGTATATAAATATTTAAAGAATGAGATAGAGTATTTGTGGTTTTCTTCTAGATCTAGCTTGACTCCATTGAGAGAGGCAATGCTGAACGTCTGTGACATTCAGCAGGTATACTGCCTAGATGAAGGTTGCTACCGTAGAGACAGAATACTTAGAGTCCTTATATTCAAGTTTTTGCCTTTCACGCTCTGTGCTGCAAGTAATCCTGGGACAGCCTGTTGCTGAGGTCAAAATGGTTATGTCTAGTTATTGCATCAAGGTAAAATACTGACAGATAAAAAGGATGAGAATGATGCAGAGATCATTCATGCTTTGTACAGAAAGGATGATAAAACTGTTGACATTCAATAAAAGATATGTAGCCAAAATTAAAGGTAAATACTAAATCCCCTGTTGTACCTTTTTCAGTTGCGTAATACTGTAACAGTACTGAGCTCAGTGACCTTGTGCTTAGGGACTTTGTTTATTAGATGTTTCTTACAGAGGCAGGTGTCAAGTCGTTATCTGTTGGCGGTGTGTCAAAAGAGAAATTGAGAAAATGTAATACTGGTGCTTTAGATTTTTTTTTGATGTGCAATATCAGAACTTCATTCAATTTCTTAAGTTATCTACAAAATACTGCAAAAACTCTTATTCAAGTTCTATGGCTGTTGGGAACTTTCTTCTGGCATGTGAAGAAACACCAAGAAAAATAGATTTTTCTGACCTCATGTGCATTGAACACTGGCAGTGTATGAGCCAAGATTACATCCAGATGAACACAAAACTAGAAATGCACTTAACCTTACTCATAAGGGCAGTTGTAATTTACTTTTTGTTTAGAATAACACTGTATCTGTCACTATTAACATTGTGGTTGTCTCCAGCTGTGCCTTTAGAAGATCTGTTTCATTTACCATGTTTTTATTGGAACATGTTGTTTTATGGTTTTGGTCTTTTTTTTTTCCTTAATGCTCTGGGTTCAGTGGAAACATGCAAAGTATTTGGCAATGAAATACAGTGTTGTCTCAGGAGCTGTAACTCATCTTGTAGTTTGTGGTTAGGATAAACAAAACAGTTTTCCAAAGAAAGCAGGTAGGGTGAGTAACAGTTATGTTTGCAGTCTGTGTGCTTGTCACTGTGTGAGCTTAAAATCATAGAGGAGATAGAAATGGTGTACTTCGAACATGATCATAGATGAAGCATTAGTTGTCAACGACATAGACTCCACAATAGGAATGTGATTATATATTGATTGGCCAACTGCTTTCTGTACATTTCCTACCTAAATGTAGAGATACTCAGAAAATAAACACTATACCTGAATACCTTTAGTTCAATTTTTTCCAAATTAATGTGATTTCCTGAACTGAAATTCAACGGAATTACACTGAAATGAGAGCCTTTACCATGTCATAAAGATTTTTCTCTATTGAAATTATCTTTTGGTTTGAAAGGCCCTTCATACGCTCCCATCTTAGAAATTTATGAAGAAACAATGGGCTTTGGAATACATTAATGAGCAAAATTTTAAAGTTGAGTTCTCCTTACCAATATCTAGTAAAAAATTCATCTAGTCAGTGCTCTTCTGTTCAGAAAGTTCTTTGGTGTAATACCTGTGTGTCATACTATAGTTACACTGTAGAACTTTTCATGCTTTTCAGTCAGCTGTTTATTGCCTGAAGCTGGTCAGTGGAAAAATAGTAGTATGGTGATGTGTTTCAAGTCCCTCAGATCCCCTCCCACTGCCCCTACCTCCCTTCTCCTCCCTTCTGCTGCCAAACCACTACCACAACACCTCTTACTACAACTGGAATTGCCTTTTTAGCCAAGTTGAATCACAATTTGTCTTTCGAATACTCAAAATCTATCACTGTTACAATCACTGAGTTACAGATAAAGCAGAGGGAATGATAAACATTCTCTATCAGTTAAAGCGTAGATCAAATCCAAGTAGTCTACTTCCTGTGCCTTCAGCTGATTCCCTTTGTGCTTTTCTCTCTGGGTGGCTGTGGATGCTGTCTTGTTATGGTGTCTCAGACAGCACAAGGAATGGTTTCATTCATCCAACTAAATTTTCCTCCTACTTCTTTGTGAACAGACAAAATTTCTGTGGCAGAGTAGGTGGTATTGCCTGTACTCCCCCGCTGGATTAATTAATGTGGACTGTCTGACACTTCAGTCTATACATTATGGAAACCTTTTTATCAATAGACTGACAAAAATGACTTGCTATGCAATCATTCAGAATTAATGTATGCAATTTATTTCTGGCTCTGGCTTGAGAGACTCAGTAAGTGTTTTGATGAACTAAACCTCAAACCCTGAAGACTTTAATAACATGCAGACTTTTGAAAATTTATTGTGGATAAATTGACAGTGAAGGACAGTTGGAAAGGGTGCACACAGAGGACAGGAGAGAGCAAGTAGATTTCTTCTTTAACATCTTTACTGGCTTTTTATTTGTGGTGGTTATAAAAGCTCATATGCTCTGAACTAAGCTGGGGTTCAGAAGAAACTTCAAGGAGAGATTTTTTCCAGTCTGTTATGCAAACGTGTTCTTGGAAGTATTGAATTCTTTATTATCACACTTTTATAGCCCAGATGGAATGTGGTTCTATTGCAATAGTATAACTCTGCCACTATGTTTCATATATCAACCTCTATGAAAATGTGTATATCAACTTATATTTACTTAAGTAGCAAATGAAATTATCCTAACTAATCCATAACATCTGGACCATTCAGAGATTATAATTCAAACCTGATTTCTGGCTTTGGTGCTTGTTTCCTTGTCAGATTGCATGTCTGAAGTTTGGGCACAGCAAAGTATTTGATAGTTCCCAGGATGTGGTAGTCATGATTTTGTTATTTTTGAGGCTTAAATGAGCCTGTCTGAAAATGATCTTAATTTTTACTTGTTATAAGAATTGAGTAGCCTTCTAATTGTAGGAAACAAAGGGATGATAGTTTCAGACTAATTTTCTTCGTATATGTATCGAAACAAGCATTTTAGAGGTGATGTTGTCCCTCCCACTGTTTCATAAACAAACTGGTTAACACTTAAGTGCTTACTTATCTGATGAATCACATAACAGAATTTATCTGAGTTAGAATACAAAAGACGGAATTCTGTTCCCACAAATAAAATTAGTCTTTTTTAAGCCCAGGATGAAGATAGGAAGTAAAAGTTCTGAGCCTTTCTGTAAAAAAAAAAAAAAAAAAAAATTGTGTTCTCGAGTTGCAGGACTACTCATCTTTGTATACTATGAAATTAATAAAATAGATTTATTGTAATGATTTTTAAACATACAGGTAGGAGAATCCCTGAAACGGAGAACTTCCATTAAAGAGGGGAAAAAAGCAACAAACTGGTTTAGGGGCAGTATAGCTGCTTTTAGCTCTCTAATTGACAGAGTGAAACAAATGTTTCAGTAAGTGTTCTGACTCTAGAGAAACATTAATGCTAATTATTTCCACTGAGTGTGGAGCACTGGGGCTATATACCGTTGGTGCTGAGTTAGCAGTTGGTGATTGAAACCTGTGACTTGCAAGTGGTGTTAGGAAGCTCAATCAATTTCACAGTCCAAATTTCTGGTTTAAATATTGCCTGAATTAAAGACAGCACAAACAAGAAGAACCAGCCAATGGGTTCATGAATTAGAAGGTTTGTATTTATGAACTTTTTTCATTCTGTGATAAATTTCACACAAAGTAGGTGGGTACTGCGGAGTTCCTTTACCTATAGCTGTGGGTATCTTCCAGCTTCTTCTAGGACCATGATACAGGTCAGGAGATAAGATGTAGAGGTACGGGATAAGGTGTTTCTTTGTTGTTGGGTCAACAACCTTGTATAAAGTTGCAACGCTCCTTTGCTGACTGGCAGAGAAGACACGGGATAGAAGTGTGTTCATTTCTCTGTCCAGGGCTGCAGCTGTCAAAGACAGGTGAACCACCAATTAAAGCAACCACCTTCTATTGCCATGGGCAGCGCCTGCCTCTCCCAGCCTCACACCAGGGTTGCCCATACCATGCCTCCATGATGGCTAGAGGACACCCATCCTGGGTGAAAAATGCTAGCCACCACCAGCATTCTGCGTAGTGACATAGCCATTACATCACTAGCGTTAGTGCCAGGAGCTCAGTCCCAGGGCACCCTGTGTAAAAGGTACAGTTATCTTTACCCATGGCTTTGGGGAGATTCTAGCTCCCTGTAAGATGACCAGAGGTTAGTGTTACCTGTCCTGTAGACTGTTGGCAACTCTCCCGCTCAGCAGCAGAGGAGGAAGAGGACAGTTCTGCATTGTTTCACTGTCCAGAAGTCCAACTGTATCACAAAGCAGAAACTCTATCACCATGAGCAGCTCCTGCCTCCATGCCTTTCCCTCACTGCCCTTGGTCACCTGCTGTTTCTCTGCTAGCACAGCCCTTTTTCTAGTCATCCTGGGCTGGCAGTGTCATCAGCTGCCACTGATCACTGTCAGTTCTGCTTGCTGTGACACCACTGTGACATCTGTGTACTGTTTGCTAGGTAAAAAAATGTCTGAGTGGCCAGACCCTAAGAGTTGTGGTGAATGGCGTTTAATCCAGTTGATGGCTAGTCACAAAAGGTGTTCTCCTGGGCTCAGTACTGGGGCCCGTTCTGACTAATATCTTTATCAGTTATCTAGATGAAAAGATTGAGTACATCTTAAGTAAGTTTGTAGACAACACCAAATTGGGCAGGAGTGTTGATCTGCTTGAGGGCAGAAAGGCTCTGCAGGGGAATCTGGACAGGCTAGATTGGGCAGTGGCCAATTGTATGAGATTTGACAAGGCTAAGTGCCAGATCCTGCACTTGGGTCACAACAACCCCATGCAGCGCTACAGGCTTGGGGAAGAAGGGCTGTAGAGCTGCCATGTGGAAAAGGACCTGGAGGGTGTTGGATGGCCGCTAGCTGAGTCAGCAGAGCGCCCAAGTGGCCAAGAAGGGAAATAGTATAGTGGCTCATATCAGAAATGGCATGGCAAGCAAGCCTAGGGGAGTGATTGTCCTACTGAGCTTCAAATGCTGCATCCAGTTTTGGGTCCCACACTACAAGAAAGACATTAAGGTGCTGGAGTTTGTCCAAAGAAGAGCAAAGAAGCTGGTGAAGGGTCTAGAGTACAAGGCTTGAGAAGCAGTTGAGGGAACTGAGTGATTTAGTCTGGAGAAGAGGAGGCTGAGGGGAGACCTTATTGCAGTCTACAAGTGCCTGAAAGGAGGTTGTAGTGAGGTGGGTATCAATGTTTTCTCACAAGTAACTATAGAAAAAGAGGAAACGGCATCAAGTTGTGCCAGGGGAGCTTTAGTATGGATATTAGGAAAAAATTTCTTCACCAAAAGTTACCAAGCATTGGAATAGGCTGCCCAGGGAAGTAGCTGAGTCACCATTTCTGGAGGTATTTTAAAGATGTGTAGATGTGGCACTTAGGGGTGTGGTTTAAAGGTGGACTTGGCAGTGCTAGGTTAACAGTTGGATTTGGTGATCTAAAAGATCTTTTAACAGTTGGGTTAACAGATGATCTTAAGTGTTTTTTCCAGCCTAAAATATGCCATAGGTCCATGAAATATTTCTGCCTCTATCTCTGTGTAGGCTCTGGGCTGTATCTTGTACTTGCTGTGCTTTCGGCAACATCCATTTGAAGATGGAGCTAAACTTCGCATAGTCAATGGGAAATACATCATCCCACAAAATGACACCCGCTATTCAGTGTTTCATGATCTCATTCGTAAGTTTTCAGCATTATTTAATTTGGTGTCTTTATGGTCACACCTCATTATTGACAGTGTTGTATTACTAATACTTAAATATTTTGATATGTGATGGTGAAAAAGGTTAACTGCAACAATTCATCCGTCTTTAAAAAGAATTTAATCCGTTACCAAGCAACTTTTTCATAGATACCTGTATGGCAATTGTATTTGGATATTGATTTAGCAGTTGCTCCGCTTTGTTGACATTTGATTGCTTTATTGCACCAGAGTGCACTGAAGGTATTACTCATCTATGCTCAGAGAAAGGCTCTGAAGGCTTTCTGTTACATTGTCTGAATCTCCTTTTTTAGGCTCCACTTTGAAGGTGAACCCAGAGGAGAGATTGTCAATCACTGAACTTGTGAACCAACTGCAGGAGATTGCAGCAGCTAGGAATGTGAATCCTAAATCTCCCATCACAGAGGTAAGTTGTCTTATAAGGAGTATTATTGATTAGGTCTCCTTTCTGCCCTCACTTATCCAGTAACAGATGTCAGAGCTGATTCCCTGTTCCTTAGTCTCGTGAAAATTTCACACTAACTTGTTTTGAAATTCAGTTAAATTGATCTGTATCGCTTGTAGGATCTTTGCAAATACACCTTTTAAAGCACAGAGCTTGCATGACATGGGAAGCTAGTTGTAGTTCTTACTGCTTGTTGAAAAACTTCTCATGATCTGAGGCTGTTCTTTAGGATGCCAGTGTTGTTTGACATGCTGCATTTAACTTGCACAGAAAAATCTAATATACGTAGGCTCTGCCTACACTACCTTGAAACACATTTGAGTGTTTTCTGTTTCATACTTAATTTGTGCAATATTGCAAGTGAATCAGAATATCTTAACTTCCTGGCTTTCTCTTGAAGTTCAGCTTGCTTGTTCTCACCAAGTGAAAGTAATTTACAAAGCATAACGAGTTGGCTAAAGTGGCAAGAAAATATTCATAGTGAGTATTAATCTCCTCAGCTCCTGGAACAAAATGGAGGCTATGGAAACAATGCTCAGTCTCGGACATCTGTGACTTCTGTTTCACAGAGCTCCAAGCCTGCAGGACAGCAGAACAATATGTACAATGCAGGTAAGTCCAGAAGGAGACATCAGCTTTGTGTAAAACCAATTGCTTATTATCTATATGGAAATAATCTTTTGGGGATTTTAGACATGTTGCACAAGTACTAGCTATTTTACATTTATGTCACTGTTTCTAACATTGTTTTATGTGGTTGTATGTTGATACATGCTAAGGTTTCATGCAGATGAATTTCTCAAGTTCACTGCTGCACAAGTTAAAATTCTGTTTCATGTATGAAATAATTGAAACTAAAATACATTATTGACCTGTAGAGGTGGGAGAGTTTGAAATAAATGAACCAGAACTTGGTGGGAATGGCAGATACCATAAGCAATAATGTTCTTAGAGAAAAAGCAGTAGTGAAAGTACTCTCTAGCTTATGACAAATAATAAAAATGGCTTATTTTAAACCCCAAACTCTCCAAATCAAGGAGGCAAGAATATTTGAAAATGTCTTGTGTAAAGAAGAACATTTAAGAAGAGTTTGTTTAAACTGTTAAAAATTATCTCAGAAGTGCTGTTTTAACTGAAACCTTGTTACTTTGACGGAAGTTACTGAAGTCAGCATATACCTGAATTTCTGCATATATAATATTGGATTTTTGGTGTAAGAAAGTAGCAGTGGCCTTTGCTTTCCAAGAGCTACAACTGATTTTATATCAGATGTGTTACAGCTTAAAAGATAGCAGCCATTCTCTGGCATTCGATATAACTTTATGCTAAAATGAGGCTGTTGGTGTCTAACAGTTCAGGTAGTCTGGAAAAGAAATGCAGAAGCAATTGCAGGGATTTTGACTATGGACCACAGTGATTCATTAATGCTAAGGAGTCCCTGACCTGATGTATTTATTTTAGCCTGCAAAAAGCCTGTATGAGGAAGAAATACTTCTGTAAGCCTCTGAGGTCCACCTTTCCCCCCCACAAAAAAGACTTTTGACCCCATCATAGGTTGAAGTGCATCTGACAGAGTGATCATAGTCTAAAGCTGTTTACTTTTGTCACTTCCAAAAGTCTCATGTTTGACAGCCTCAAAGGGAAAAATGAGTACTGTCTGTGGTATACAATGATATTAATAGGGATCTTGTGCCAGGATGTTGTGCTTAACAAGTACCTTAATTATGCCAGCTGCTTTTGAAGCCCTGCATTCAAATATCACTACTGGGGGTGCTTAAGCAGATTTGTTAGTAATAAGCTGTATTTAAAGAGACTGATATTTAAAAAATACAGTATTTTGCTGCACTGGCAATATGAAATAAATGCTTTCAGAATTTTTTTACCTTGTTTTCTCTTAAATACAGTCAGGTAAACAATGTGTTGTGTAGTTTGCTAGTACTTCCTGACCTCAAGAAGTGCTGTTTTTTCCGTAGGTTGTAGTTAAGGACGACTTTAGAACAGAGTCTTATAGCAAGGCATAGCCTGTATGTGCATTCACTTCCAGCTTTGTAGGCAGCTTGCTTTAGTATGGTGCCCATTACAGGATATGACTTAAAGTACACTTATTTTTATTCAATTATTCTAGGCCTGACCGTTGCGGAATGTGACCAGACTTATGGAGGGTTCTTTGATATTCTGAGGGGTGGAACAGAGCGATTTTTCACTAATATTAAGGATACGTCTTCTAAAGTTATCCAGTCTGTGGCCAAGTGAGTAAAAATTGTGCTGGTAAGAGTTCTAAATAAAGGGTCAGGAGCTTGCTCCAGAAGTGATCAAATTCAGCATACTCTTCCAAATAAGAGTTCTAATAGCTGGTAGCTAGCCCTAACATTTTATGAGTGGTATTAATAGAAAAGTTACTTGAGTAATCATATACTAGAAATGAGAATGTTGGGTGCAAAAGCCTGCCCATAAGTACTAGTTTTCCTGCTGTATTTTAAACACTGGAAGATTGAGATCAGCAGGTGGGGTCTGGAGCAGGGTGGAGAGGTGTGGAATAGGACAGTTACGGTTCAGAATAAATGAATTGAATTGACAGAGCCTCAGTGAATAAGAGGAAGAAAAATGGAGTTGTGAATCATACAAATGAAGGGAATAGAAGTGATAACAAAAACTACAGGGAAATAGTGTATAAGCCCTGCTGTCCAGTTCAGTTTTCAGGTGGATTTCTGTACACTCAAGGCAAAGTGCACTGTTTGTGTTGTTTTCTCTGCATTACATGGAAGAATAACACTATTTTGATATATGTGCTTTCAATACCTGGTGCGTGATTACTTTTTTCTAATTAGATTTTTAATCCCGTTCTAAACATCTCTAGTACCTCAGTATGATCAATATTTGTATGATTCGTACATTCCTAACTCATATTACGACTTTATGCAGTGTAAAAGTTTTTTCTTCATTTTATGAAGAGCAGGTAAGTCACTACAGAATACCATGAACCAGAACCTCATAAGGAATACTGGAACTTGTCCCTCACTATAGCGTTTGTAGCCCTTTAATTGGGATACTCACTGTGGTTTATAACATCTGTTGCCTGCAACTTTTTTCTGTGATTTGTGCATGTTGCTGTACTACGATGTTTGTAATGATCTATAGGTCTTGCACCTCTACCTTTGCTTGGACTTAACACTTTATTTAAACTTTCCTATCCATGGCTTAGAAAGTCCAGGTCTTACTTTTTTTTTTTATTTTTTTGAGGTCACAAAAGCTATGCAGCTTTGGTTTGTCCTTTAGCTTTCTAGAGAAGCAACTGGCACAATAGCATCAAACTTCACCCTGGGAAAACCACACTGACTCAAGAGAAAACATGGAAGTGTACAAGGGGAATGAACTATAGTATGATGAAAAGCGCTGGCTTGTTAGCAGCTTAGCAGAACTGTAGGAATTCTGGGTATGAAGTAACGTGATAAGGTACAACTTTTGGGCAGCTGCTGTCCCTTTTTTCTTTAAAATGTTTTCTTGCAGGCCTCTGTTCTTGATCTCGTCACACCTGCTACCGTTGGTGGAACTGACCTTTCTCCTCTTCAGTCATACTTCTATTCCTTTTGTGATATCTTTTTAAACGAAATTTATTACTGTATGGTAAACCATAGAAATATTCTGCAGATTCCTTGCCTTTAACAGCTCTACTATTTATAAACTCAAAGGTATTTAATTCTTGTCTGAAACTCTGCTGGTTTTGTTTAGACTTGAATCTTGCAGCAGAGAAATTTCTTCTTTTGTTAAATTATTCTCTGCCTTTGACAGAGTTATAAGGTTATAAGCCCTACTTTCCCTTGCCTATGTTCTTCTATTAGATCTTACTCTGACACTATATTTTGATTTGTACACTACATGCTTCTGAAGTACTCCTGCACTCCACTTTCTTGTGCTTTTGTCTCCACAAGATGTTCTGGGTTTTTGTGCCTGCATCAGTCATTTATGTTTGAAGAAGTTTCCTCTTCCTGCTCTTGCATGCAGTTTCTTTGTTAAAGGCCACTGGAAGCTTAATTACTGTTTTTGGTTAATTTCATCCTCTGCCATTTTGCCCTTTTCTAGTGGTGGATTAGGACTGTCTAAAATCAACGTTTTAATATGGAATGGCTTATGCTGTGCCTACACCTTGTTTATATTTCTTTTACCAAACAGCCGTGTGTAGCATTTTGTGATTTGCTTTGGTTCCATAATAAGTGTACAATGCAAAGAATAAAGCAGTAGCTGTACATACAGCTGCATCTGCAGAACTCAACTGGCAGCTTCTGAAGTATAGGATGAGCACATGGTGTCTGATAAGACTGTTCAGTTCATATGCTCTTCTCTGCAATTATTTATTTAGATTATGGTGACTGCCCAAAATAAGTCTTGCACCTGTCTTATTCTTAGAGTTGTTAGGATACTTCTCATTTACTATTCAGTGTTCTGTGGTTGAACTGAACTCTTGGCACTTCAGTTAGAACCCCTTTTTTGACAAAAGTGGGAAAGTATAATTGAGATGAAACATGAGACTCTTGGGTCCGCATAGAGCACCATGGCCTTAAATTTGTGTGGAACATAAGGCATTGTTGTGGAACCCTCTAAACTGCTTCAAACCTTATCTGGCATGACTATTTACTTTGCAGTAGTGTTTGAGCCTCTATCAGGAAGGCAACTGCATGTTTTGTGGAACTTACTAGTGAGAAAAGCTCATTACTTTTACATCTTAGTTGTATTAATTACAGAAAGTCACATTTACTAGAATTGAGTAGGTTGTAACTGTAATTGTTTGACCTGATTTTGGTGTGCATCTCTTAAGGGGTGGGGTATTGTAAGATCCAAATTAGGTCAACAAGCCACAGGCCTTTTCCAGATAAAGGGGACATCCAGAACTTTTATGGTCTCTGGTAAATTGACAGAGAATTGTCAAACAGTGTATGTTAAGTCACAAGGTTCATCATGAGGAGGTCAGTCCTTCACAAGTGTTTTTGACCAGGCTGATTGAATAAGGGTTTATATTTAGGTGACCCATGCACATCCCCTCTATTGACAGAGCATATGAGGTCATCAGACTGCTGTTCATGCTTTGCTCTAATATAAACAAATTCTTAGTTTTCTGTCTTCATACAACTGCCTTTTTGTTTTCTTTTGTCATCTAAGTGTATTTGATCATTGGGTTGGGAAATGAAAGGAAAGAATGGAATGCCCCCAGTACCTATTTATGCTAGTGAGAATCAGTTTCTTTAGTACTGACTTACCAGATAGTATTTTCTAGTTATTAACCAATACTGAGAGAGAAACTCTTTACACGTATTTGCCAATATTTTTTAGTGGTCTTTATTTCTGTAGTTTTCATTCTTTGATAAGTCTGTCATATGTATTCTGAATTGTTACTGTATTTAACAGTTCACTGAAATGGCAAAATATTAATTACTGTGAGAAATACTTAATGTTATGCAGGACCTAAGGTAGTCTGAGATTGTTTAGCATTGAGCATTTCCTGTTCTGCTGAGAGTCCCACCACTCAGCTTATACATTTTTAAAATATTTATGCTATAACAAAGCTGAAATGTTAATTCTTTGTTTGCATCCGCTATAGGGTATATGTGTTTCTGTTGTGGTCATTCTTTGCCTTTACAAATTTTTGTTGTGGCTATAGCTGATACCATCAGGGATGTGAGAATACCTCTTCTGCTGTTGCATACTTGACTGCCTTTCCAAAACTCTTCAACCAACATGAGAAGCAGACTTTCTGGACAAAGTAAAATGTCTCTTCCTTGTTATGCATTTTCCTCACCCCTATCCTGGCTTGCAATAGAAGAGAACCAATTTTCTTTTTGAGTTAAGCCTCTATTCTTCAGACAGCGTCTATTTCCAGAGTTAATGCCTGATGCTTATAGTGAATACCAAGGAATGGTATGCAAAGAAGCTCTTAATTATACTTATTGCTATAACAACCATGGTCAGCTGACTTTGTTATATGCACTTCTGGAGCATTAGAGATGGAAAAGTATAGATGGGTTGCATCTGTGGGGAGGAGTGGACAAGTTACCCAAGTGGACAAGACAAGTTGTTCTTAAGCAGAATGTTATATCATACCTTTGTAGGGCTTTGTTTAAAGCTATTTGATGCAGTGCTGCTCAACTTAAGCACTCCTTGTGTTGGAGTCTGTCATCTCATAGGTAGGCTCTCTCCTTCCTAGTTACCATTGCTTCTCTGCATTGTGGAGTTGTTACATTTATCTGCAGACAGACTTCTTTCTCACTGAATCTGAACTACAGTGGAAGAATTAATGTTTTGTAGTTGCTACAAAAAGTTATGTTTTTTCCTCTCTCCCATAACAGCCTTTATCTTAAATCAAATTTTGGTTTCGTGTTTTTTTCTAATAAGTCATAAAGTCTGAAAACTAAAACACATGTCACAGGCTACTAAGAACAGGAAAGTGAATGAGGGCCATCTTTATTGTCCCTCAGGCCACCTTATTTGCAGGTGTCACAGTCTCCATTGCAGATTCAGGTTAGGCAGGAACAGTTTATGGCTACCTGAGGGAGAACACAGAGCATCAGAGATTTCATCCTTCTAGTGATTTAAAAACTGACCAAAGGGAAAGTACTAGGGTGTATGTGCACTTAAATAGAGCATACTCTGTGAAGGGCCCTGACATGGCAGAGCAGTACCTGCATAGAAGGTAACTTTATTCCAGCAGATGTACCTGTGGAAGCCTGCTAACTCAGTCTGCAGCTATGCAGCCTCTGTTCAGCTTGTCTGTCTCTCGCTCATGAAGCTGCTGTGCTCTTGATGAGTTTTTAAGTTTATTGAAGTCCGTATCCAGTTTGCAAGTGCCTTGCCAAAAGGCTTATATAAACATTTTGAGTATCCAGTCTTCAATGCTCCTGAAAACTGCATGCAAGGCTTAGGATCAACCTTGTTTTGCTTTGTCCGAATAGCCTCTTTCATTGATGAGGTTATGATTACGAAATTTGTGAACGATTAGCTGACTTTCACCACTATCTTTCTTTGCCTCTAAGGTAATTTTGTTTCTGGCTTGATGTTGTGTTAATATTTGATTATGAATCATTTTGTTGGACTAGTAGTTGAATGATTAATTCAGTTTTATGAAGCAAAACCAAGGGGAAACAGGTTGATGTGAATTTCAGTGCTGAATTTCTTCCTGACTTTTAAAAAATGAACTGCAAAAATGGTGGTACTCAGCTAATGAATAGATATTTTTCTACTCTTGTGTAGAGTAGAGATGTCTGGGGGAAGATTGCTCAGTGTTAGAGCATTATTTAACTGTAGAGAATGTTTTGTGCACTTGCATTGTAGCTGTGCTGGTTAGTCTGTCATTCTTTATTCTTTTCCATCCTAACTTCTGTTAGCGGTACCAGGTTATTATGCATTGCTGTAGAATTTTGTCCTATATGCTAATTTGTTTATTTTGTGAATTTACTTATTAATATTAATTGTTTTTAACTTAATTTGCTGGAATGATCTTTTAATATTTAGTTTAATATTAGTTATTGTCTTTAAGTGCAGTTGTTATTTGGCAAGATTGACAATGCCAACCATTTACACAGTGAAAAGTTCTTAACACCTAATTAAAACATCTGATTTTTTTTTTCGGTACTTATTTTGAAAAATGTGAATTCATATCTTATTTCATATCTTTTTTTCACCTTGCCATTTAAAGCAGTCTCAGTTACCAGTGTGACATGAAACACTCCACTAAAAACAAAACACCGTGTGTTCATGTCTTGCTGCTGAAATGGCAGCAAGCTCTGAAATCTTCAGAATAAAGTTCAAGGAATAATAATTAAAGGACGAGGTCGCATGTTTTAGAGATGGAAAGGTTGTGTTGATTTTATAGTTAAGCGGCTACATTTTAATTAAGACTGCATAAATATTCTGAAGCTTTTTTCAGTTGTAACAGGCATACAGACTTTTACTGAAAACCAGCAAGCTTGACTTGACATTCCAAGCTGCACTTCTTCAGCAATGTGTGGTGACATCCATCCTGCTAATAATGTTGCATTTTTAATCTAGACAAATGTGAAAAGCAAAGCTGATTTGAATGGTATTGCTAGTAAGAAGTTTATATCTAAAAATTTTCGAAAGCGGATTCGTGTGAGGATTGTTGGGTTTTTGCTCTTAATGGTTCTGTGCTTGTTTCAATTTGCTACTTAACCCCAGTGTTACAGCACTGAAGAGATAATGGTTCTTTGTTCTCAGGCTATTGTATTAGGTAGTTCTTCGTAGTAAAGTCAGTATCATTAGAATTATTTGCATGTTTTCTTGCCTGAAGCTGGTTGGTGCAAGCAACAAATAACGTTTGACACTTCTCAATCGTGTAAAAGACTACGCTTATCACTAATCTTAGTAAGAAATAATTATTAACTCTGAATGTAAATTGCTGCCTTAATTTGGTTGCAACAGTGTTACCACTTGAGCTACATGAGAAAGTTACGTCCTTCCAAAGGTGCAGGTAGTTTTGAAATAGTGTTTATTTGGCCATTTTGTCTCCTTTATAATGCAAGATTTTTCAAGGCTGAGTTTTTTAGTGCTTTATTTAGTGGGATTCTCACATTCCTTATGGACATTTCTATTTCCCCTGACACCTTGGGTCATTATCATTGTTAGGACACTGATAAATACTGTCTGATGGCCTGGCTTTCAGAGTAGTTGTTCTTGCTTTATCTTCTTCCCAGTTCTTGTAAATTCAATAATCTTTTAATTAATCCCTCCAGTCATTCATGTTTACTAGGCAGCAGTAAGGAATCAAAACATAATTTTCTCTTGACATTTCAAAATTTGAGTTCAGTAGCTTAGGTATGCTCTTTCAAGCAGAATCTTCAAATTTTGTAGTGATATACAAGTTTTGCTTTGAAAGTACCCCTGCATTCCTTAAACGTGCCATCTTGTGATGACATTTTGATATTCTGGAGATAATATGCTACTAGTTTAAGTTAGGGATGCCTAAGCCAAATTCTATAGGTGACATTTGTTCTTATTGTGCCTATTGGGAGTATAGACTTGCGTGATTATACTCAAGAATGTTGGCCTGCACTGGAGCTCTTCAGTTTTTTTCTTGATCTCTTTCTGTCCTGCTACATAACAGATACCCTAGAAACAACAACAAAAAAGTAATAGTGGTCTTAAAATAGTCAATTTTTTTGGCATAATGTGAGTGATTAGAGAGAGATGAAGGGAATGGACCTAGATTTTAAAAAAAATCACTGGGAGATTATTTTTCAAAAAGACTACACTTTAAAACTGTGCACAACTACATGAGAATGAGATTAATAATATTTAATGCTTTACTTACTATAGGAGTTCTGGGGGTGAGTTTTTGGAGGAATGATTTAAATGAGGAAAGGTACCCTCTGTTCATAAGAAATCCAAAAATTGGGCTGCATGGCCATTGGGGCCAGGTAGTAACATGCCAGAGTTAAGTAATTTAAAATGTATGATTTCAAGAAATGGTCTTTGTTTTAAGCATTATGATGTCCTCTGTTAAAGATGTTGAGGCATCCTTACTAGGCTTTCAAGCTGTTAGCTATAATGAATGTTTCTCAAGACCAGGGGCTAGAGGAATGAGTTAAACATTTCCCTAGAGACACTTCTGTTGCAACTGATGTAAATAAGTTAGTGTTCAAATAAAATGTTTGTTCTGATAACCCTTGAAGTGAGAGGTAACAAGCCTCTGATGGAAAAAATTATGATGGTGGTGGGTGTACCCTGAGAGACCTGGGTTTCAAATTTACAGCTTAAATGATTTTATTTCCCAGTATTAACTCTAATGTGTTCTGTTTCAGTTATGCAAAAGGAGACTTGGATATATCATACATCACTTCCAGAATTGCTGGTATGATAGTTATGTCTGTCTTAAGAAAAATTACTGATTGTTCTTAATAAATGAAAAAAGTGAATACTTAATTTGGTGTTTCTGTCTTCAGTGATGTCCTTTCCAGCTGAAGGTGTAGAATCTGCCATCAAAAATAACATAGAGGATGTGCGATTATGTCTGGACTCTAAACACCCCGGCCACTATGCTGTGTACAATCTCTCTCCAAGAACATACAGGCCTTCAAGATTCCATAATAGGGTGTGTATAGTTGTGCATTTCTGTAAAAGGTCTTTCAGCACAATGTCTTGATTATACCTTCAGCTTTTTATTGTGAAATATATGAAAGTAGGCTGCATAATCAAAAAGATGACAAAAGAGTAAGTATATATACAGATTCAAAGCATAATTTATATTCTGATTATCTTTGCTTTCAATCCAAACTTCACTGATTAAAGACTAATATTTAATCTTACTGACTAAAGTCTGTGTTTCCTAGGCTAGTGGTACCTTTGAAAACATATATAGGTACCTTACATGTTTCTGATTTAAATGGTGATTACTTAACATAATTAAAACTTACTAAATTTCAATCTCTTACATTCAGAGAGAATCTACATACGTCCTTTATCAAAGGTAGTACTCCTTTGGCGTGTGATTTGCACAGCCTATTTATTGGACTTTCTCCTTGTCCCACTACATGCTGTTTGATTCCCATATGGCTCAGTCCTACCTGAGTGTTGCTGCTGCCTGAAATATTGGGATAGCTTAGCTGAACTCTGCTAGTCTTTCTGCCTGTTTCTCTGATACTAGAATTACAGTATTTGCCTAGTTCAGTAACAAGGTAGTGAGGACAGCTTGTTAGCTTCTGAGATAGTGAATTTAGGAGCTGAAGTCCACTTCAGTTGTCCTGTAAGTAGTTCAACAGTGGAGACCTGTTACTGTGTTGTGAGTTGTCTAGCACTGGCAACATTAGACCTTACCTCAGTCTGTAGTGATCATGCCCCTTCCTCATAAACCAACTGCCCACAGGAGAGTGTAGAAGCATTATTTGTTACAGGAAATCCCTTTTGGGCCTTATCCTGCTGAGCCACTTTTAACATTACTTCAGTTATCCAAATACACACCAAATATCAGGCTGAGGTAAGTTTAATGTACTCTGTCTAGTGCTTGTCATTTCCTTCTTTTTAGGAAGTATTATCACACCTGAAAAATTATTACTGCCTGGTAGAGACAATCAACTTCTTTATTTGCGTATGGTACATATGAGGTTTAGGCAGATGCTGTTCAGCATGAAAGGCAAAGCTTAAGTATGCAGGGATCCTCAGCAGATACCTCAATGCCATCTTCAGCAATGCTTTTTTAGCACAAGATTGCTGGAAACCCCACTGAGGCTGATATAGTGAACTGATTGATTCCTCACCTTCATTACAAAGGTGTTTAGGGAGTATTTTTTTAATACACCTAGATTTCTAGTCTGTTTTATGATTTGTAGCTGTAATGAATGCTCCAGCATGATTCTTTCACTACTGTTGTAATATATGAGACGTATTGAATCTTCACATTGAATCCCATGGTGAATAGGAATATAAAGGACTGCTTGCCTTTGCTTTTATTTGTTCAGTGGTGACTTTGCATAAGCTTTTGTTAACAAAACATTCAATTTGAATCTCTTGCACAGTGACACTTTCTGAAGCTGCTCTGTTTTGTTTTGTTAATTAAAATACTAGAATACAGTGAAAAGCTGTAGAGGACTGTGTGTGATATTTGTTTTTGTGCCAAGTTCAGGAAAAAAGTCTGAAAGAAACAATCTCATTGAGAATTTTTTGTGATGGTTCAGGTTATTAATCTCAAAATAACCCTTGCTCTCTTTTATCTGGGTAAGAAACACGTTGCTGATAGCAACTTGATCTTCTATGGTCGGCAATTATAGTCCTGGCTAAAAAGAAAAAACTTCTATTCTAAGTTGCTTCTTGGGTCCTGGCAGAACATCTGCTCTTTATGTGCTGCAAGTTTTCACACACTGTATTCTCACTGGATAGCCACCTTTAAGAATATAGACTGTCAGGAGTGAAGTTGATTATTTGGTAGTGTTCTGTAGCACTAATTGCAGAAGGAATATTATGTAAATGTTGAGGCTTGTTGAATAAAGAACAAATGTAAAAGCAAGTCATTCTGGTTTGGTTTTTTTTTTTTTGGTCTTAAGAATATGTGCACAAATCAAGTTGAAAGCTGTTTTACTGTATTCGTTGCTCTAAGAAAATTTCACGTAGAACTGATAGTACTATCTATACTTCAGATAGTTCTGAGTTGCTGGTATTTCTAGTGCAATAGACTACAGACAGGAGTTTTATTGTGTTTTGTCCTATAAAGTGGTGCTTACACTGTAAGACTACTTGAGTGTCTGGCTTAATTTCTACCTGAAGGTGGCATTAAAATGTGAAATTGCCTTGTATATACACAGCTTATGTTATGCAAATGTATGTGACTATGTAATCTTGTTTCTCATCTCTGCTGTCTCTCTTGTTTCAGGTTTCTGAATGTGGCTGGCCAGCCAGACGAGCACCAAATCTTCAGAATCTTTACAGTATATGCAAGAACATGCATTTATGGCTGAAACAGGACCAGAAAAACGTTTGCATTGTGCACTGCCTTGTAAGAAACTGGTTTAAATCTGAAGTGCTTTGCTCAATTAGGCTTTCAATTTTGAATAAGCATGCTAGTATCCACTCCGTTTGTGAACATCACTATCTTTCTTTGCTCTGAGGCCCTCAGGGCAATTACATCCTTCTATGTCTTTATGAAAATTACTCTTTGTGAAGGAGAAATTGCTTCTAGGAGGCCAGTATTTAGAACTAGATAGGGCTTCCTGGTCTTTTGATCTTTAATGTAGGGGTTTGCAGTAACACAGTGAATAGTTAAATTTTTACATTGTAATTTGAGCCATCCAGTTGAGAACAAGCATTGAAAACAAGGTTTAAATGGCAGCTCCACAACTCAAGTACAGTTGAGTCTTTCTGGACTGGCAATGACTGGGGTCTACTTTTAACTGTCATCTCATTCTGTTGATGTCACAAGACTGTAGCACATATACCAGAGGCTGGATTAACTCCTAGACATCTGCAGTCTTTTCTCTATGTAGTTATTTGGAGCCATGCAGTGATGGTCATCCTTGAAAACTTGTACAGCTTTAAAAAGGTGTGAGTACAAAATCATCTTAGTGGAACTTAATGGCAAAGAGACTTGCAACTGCAGCTCTTTCAGTGTGATTAAGCGTTCCTTCAGATAGCTGTATTTGTGTGCTTAAATGAACCAAGTTAAGATAATTACAGGTGCACTAAGAGAAGTTGTTTGATTTATTTTATAAAGGTTATTCCTTTTCAGAATAGTTTAGACACAAATTTCCTTTAGCTTTTTGAGTCTTTGAGATAAATTTATGCTCAAAATCTAGCTTTTTCCACTGTTTCTTATTGCTGCCTTAATTTTTTTTATGCGTGAGGATTGTTTATTTTTGTAACCATGGTGCAATGATTTTTCTCCCCTTGTTGTAGTGCTGTAATTCCAAAGTGAATTTGTAATGCAAGTGTACATAAGCCACTGCTTGTCATGCTGTTTCATTCTGCCCTTGCTTTCATTAATGTTTTGTCCTGAGTGCAGGCATCTCAGGGTAGGGACTGTGTATTTTCCCCCTATCAGTTTGAAATGTAACTAAAAGGCAAGGTCCAGCTCATAGAATCAGTTTAGAAGACTAGTTTAATAACTTCTGGAAATCATTGGCCTTGTTAATTACACCAGCTGTAGTATACTGATTTGCTAAACTCCTTTATAAAGATCTGGCTCTTATGGTGGACCTTCTTTTTGTTCATCCAAGTAATGATAGGATACATGCCTAGTTTTGGAAGAAATGGCTCTTAAAACAAGTTGAGGAAAAACGTGTTCTTCCATACTTGCACAAATGGTTACAAAAAAAATTTTTTTCCGTGTTGTTAGCAGAAAGATTTGAGAGGTCGTATTCTGCCATGACCATTACCTCTTCTGAATATTCAGCCTATTATAAGATAGGGATTATGGAATTGTCAGAGTTGGAAGGGACCTCTAGAGATCACCTAGTCCAACTTCCCTGCTAAAGCAGGATTGCCTAGAGCACGTTACTCAGGACTGTGTCCAGGAGGGTCTTGAAAACCTTCAGGGAAGGGGATTCCACAACCTCCCTTGGGCAGCCTGTTCCAGTGCTCTGTCACCCTCAGCATAAAGAATTTTTTTCCTCATATTTGAATGGCACCTTCTATGTTCCAGACTGTACCCATTGCCCCTTGTCCCATCGCTGGAAATCACTGAAAACAGTCTGGCTACATCCTCCAACCCATGCTTTAGGTGCTTCTAAACATAGATAAGGTCTCCCTCAGCCTTCTCCAGGCTAGAGAGCCCAAGCTCTTCCTTTCCTTATCAGGGAGATGCTCCAATCCCTTAATCATCTTTGTTGCCCTATGCTGGACTCTCTCCAGTAGTTCCCTCTTCTCTCTTGAGCTGGGCAGCCCAGGACTGGATGCAGTATTNGGTCATGCTGCATGGCAGCACAGCAATCTGGAGTAATGGCCAGCCGACCCAGTTTGGTATCACTAGTGAACTTGCTGAGGATACAGTCTGTCCCCTCGTCCACATCATTGATGAATATGTTGGACAGGACTGGGATGAGTGTTGACCTCTGGGGGGACACCACTGGTTACAGGCCTCCAACTCTGAGTTCTCTCACGCAGCCAGGATTCAATCCACCTCACTGCCCCCTCATCTAGCCCACAGTTCCTTAATTTTCTAATGAGGATGTTGTGGGAGACAGTGTCAAAAGCCTTACTGAAGTCAAGGTAGATGATATCTGCTGCTCTCCCCTCATCCAGCTATAACGTCATAGAAGGCTATCAGATTGGTCAAGCATGATATACCCTTGGTAAACCCCTGATGACCGTTTCTGATAACTTCCTGTTCTTCAACGTGTTTGGATATGACTTCCTGGGAAAATAATGGAGCAAGACGTTCTGGGGCAGAGGTGTGACTAATTGTCCTGTAGTTCCCTGGGTCCTCCTTCTTGTCCTTTTTGTAGACTGGGGTGGTATCTGCCTTCCTCTAAGTCCTTAGGCACTTCTCCTGTTATCCAAGACCTCTCAAAGATGATGGAGATTGGCTCAGCAATAATATCCACCAGTTCTCTCAGCCCTTGTGGGTGCATCCCCTCAGGGATGGGCGTAGCTGTGGTCCCTGCAGAAAGCGGTTCAGTGTTTTAATTTCCTCATCTCAGTTTCATGGCAAGCTGTTAATCTTAAGAAGTTTTAGTCAGAAGACTAAAGAGTTTAGTGTGGCTTAGCTCTTCTGCATCTTAGGATTTCTTTTGTAGCTCTGTCCATGGTTATCAGCCAGAAATTGCACTGACTTGTTGTTCAGGTAGCAGCGAAGCATAAGGTAATAAACACAAACTGAAGATTTTGAATGCTGTAAAGCTAAACCAATTATTCACATTCGAGGTGGCAGACAATATGTAATTTCTTTTGTATTGTGTGAAAATCAAATGAAAATATTTCGTTTGGATACACACTTCAAATCTAGTGATTCCACTAGACCTTGAATTTTGTTACACTAAGGAGATATCATATCCTTGATGCTTTTTCTGCTAGGTTTAATAACAAAGTTACAATTCTTTTTTTTTTTGGTAGGATGGAAGAGCAGCATCTGCTGTTGTAGTTTGTTCTTTTCTGTGTTTCTGTCGTCTCTTCTCTACTGCTGAAGCTGCAGTCTATATGTTCAGTATGAAACGCTGTCCTCCTGGCATTTGGCCTTCTCATAAAAGGTATGGTATTAGTCCGTGGGGTATTGTTGAAGCAAGTAGTTACACGATTATGAATATGCTACTTTTTTTACAAGATGCTTCTTGGGAAGGAAAACTATTTTAATAGGATCTATGTTTTTACAAGATGCTTCTTGGGAAGGAAAACTATTTTAATAGGATCTATGTTTGAACAACAGAATACTTGGAAAAATGGATATATCATAATTAGAGAAGGTAGTTATGAATTTTGTGAGCCTTTAAATTACTCATGATGCTCTTATAAGTGAGTCAAGTATGACCTGTAGTGAAGAAATATTAGGAGTGAAAACAAGATTATGCAGTACTTTTGAATGCTCTCAAGTATAGAATCCTCTTCCATGTCTGTAAGACTTACCTCCATGTTTACTAGTTTATTACAGTACTGTGTGAGAGCATTGCAAGTTCTGTGGAAAGACCAATAATGATCTCCGTAAACCTTTTCCTGTTTAGGTAAGAATGCCTTCTGCCTCTTAAAACAATGCATGCAGAGGCAACTTTCGTATACTTTGACAATTGTTTTAAACCAATAATTTGATTTAAATTGGTAAATCTTTCAGCAATAGAGTCTCAGTAGCAAATGACACCGGTAGTAAAGTAGTTTCCTACAAAACCAGTTAGATTTAGAAAGGTGGGAAGTAAGGATTAGTTATGTATAAATGACAGATTTACTTTGAGTATACGTAATGAGTCCTCTACATGATAGTTTATATTTATTAGGATAAATTTAAAGCCTTGAGGAAGCTTTGTGCTACTAGCTTCAGAGCTGCTATGCAACTGGGATCCATTATGTGTAAGACAAAAAATAGTTCTCCTAGTTTGAAGCCTAGTTTGGTCTCTGGAAAGAATGACTAGTTTGTTTTACAAAACAATATATGTAAAGCTACAGACCTCTGGCAGTCTCTACAGTTGTCTGGAAGGTGAGACATGGGTGCAGCTGACTTCATACGCAGTGCTGTATTCAGTTTTCTGGGCAGTATATTTTTCTGTTGTGATGCAGTCACCGGAATTTTGTACAGAAATTGTTGCTGTAGTTAAATTGAGAGGCTAGCTAGTGATCATAAATATTTCTCCATGTTTCTATTTCATTTTACTTTTGTGGAATTCTATCCAATTTAAAAGTCTCCTTGCTAGAAGAGCTGTTAAGTGTTCCCGTGTTCTATTGTTACCTTTTGTCACTGCACAGTGGCTGGATATGAACAGAAGTAACTCACCTGTGTGTTTACCCATTTTTAGAGTTCTCTGGCTAAATGAGTACCTTCTGATTTTGGCAGATACATTGAATACATGTGTGACATGATGGCTGAAGAACCCATTATTCCTCACAGCAAGCCTATCCTTGTCAGATCAATCATCATGACTCCAGTTCCTCTTTTCAGTAAACAGCGTAATGGCTGCAGGCCTTTTTGTGAAGTTTATGTGGGAGATGAGAGAGTAACCACTACCTCCCAGGAGTATGACAAAATGAAGTAAGTACAGGTTATGATTTGCTTTGAAACAGCACGTTATGGTTTTTTTTAAACTAACAAATATGAAGTCTTTATTGTGCGAAGAAAGTATGACTTTGCACGTGCCAGTTGAGCAAAAAGCTTCTTTAGCATATAGAACAGCTCCTCTGTCCCCATCAGCTGATCCTGAAAGAGAAATATTATTATAATAGCAGCTTGGATCTGTTTCTGCAGAAAGGGGGGATGGCACAGTGGGCACTGTGAAGCAGACACGAGCAAGACATTCCTTCCTCTCACTCCAGGTGGTATATACTAGGGAGATTGATCCCTGGTGTACAGGTAATGAACATGGAAATGTTAAGGATCACCCAGGCACACTAGCTGTGAGGGAGGTGCTTATCAGCCCCTGTACAGCTCTGGTGTCTGCTGTTGTAATGCAGCACAGGAATTGCAAATGGTACTAGCATTACTAGGTGTGTATAGTCAGACAGAGGAAAGATAAGAGAATACCAAAGGCTTTCTAACTTTCCTATAAATCCAAACCCATAAGAAGTATAGTGAATTTGAAGACAGCAGGAACAGAGACAGCTGTGGAGTAACGTTTTCCCCTATTTTTCTCTACTGCTGTCTGTCAGTAGGAGTCCTAGTATACCACAGCAGCTTAGCGACAGTTCTCTGGGCACCTTTCTTTGGAACAGCTTTCTTCTTAATATTGTTTTGCTTCCATTTCCCAGCAGGTCCTTGAAGACATGCTTCTCCCATATTTTATTTGAGAACTGTGGGTTTAAATATGTCTGTTGCTCTGCTATAGGCAACTGTTAATTTTGGGTTTTTTAGAGCAGCTTCTGAGTTTCAATTAGTGTGAATTCTTTCTCTGTAATAAGAATTTGAAGCAGATTTTCATGGGTTACTCTTAAACACCTTGCAGAAACCAAGCTAAACATAAGGTAAGACACTATTTTTTAAAAATTAAATTAAATGTTGTTCTGTTTTTTTTTCTTCAGGGAATTTAAAATTGAAGATGGGAAAGCAGTAATTCCACTAGGCGTAAGAGTCCAGGGAGATGTTCTCATCGTAATCTATCATGCCAGATCAACACTAGGAGGCCGCCTTCAAGCCAAGGTAATGATAAATTTTTATGATAAATTTAATGATAAATCCAGCCTACATGGAGGATTTGCTTTTTTTCCTGTTGCAATTTTGTATCATGCTTCTATTTGTTTGCTACTGTTTGTTCAAAGAAATGTGTGGGGCTTTCATGTATTCAGGAATTCAGGCTTTTCTAGCCTAATAAGTATGTCCATCCTTAATGCTGTGCGTGTAGGTGCTTTGGAAATCACTTCAGTAGTGATACTATTCTATTTTTATGGAAACCCTCTAGTCAGTTTTTTGAGCAGTGACTATTATCTGTTAAGTTGCACAATAAGCCAGAGCTTCTTAATTCTGTACACACAAACTGGAGCCCAAGGGAAAGTACTTCTAAATAGAAAAGTGGAATTCCAGGAACTTCCTGTACAAAACGGGCTGGAAAAACTTCAGCTTGAGTGTTTATACTATTCTTACTGGTCTTTGTTTTCCTACATAGAATGCATGTTTCCTTTTTTAATTCACTATAAGTACAAATGTACTGCAACATTGCAAAAAACTTGCTAATGAAGCCTGTCTTCAAATTTAAAAAATGGGCATTGTTCTTTTTTTCTCCAGATGAGTAACCCAAACTAAACTTGGAGATCCATGTAAGAGATAGGAAGGGGGTAGTGCAAAGTTTAGGATAACTTGGAGCATTGTGAAAGTTGCTCCAGAGGTTCTATAGGCAGTTTCTATACATTTGGGGGAAACAAGCATATGCATACATATTTACTATTACTGAAATAATTTTTTTCTTCTTGTGTAAGAAGGTATCAAATTTTGCAGAGGTTCCAGACATTATTAATGTCCACCTGGTGCTATGGGCCAGATCTTCCAGATTATCCTGAAACTAAAAGCTCAGTGAAATGATTCTCTAATGTACAAAAATAACTAGTATATGGTTCAAGGTCATCAGTGAAGAAGGCATATAACTGGGGAGAATTCAGCCAAAGTTTGCTTATACTTGTGTAATTCAGTGATAAAAAGTTTTCACTGAGGTTTTTTTATGTGGTTTCTCTGGCATTTATTCACTCATCGGAAAAGATTAGAATTTTCTCATCCATCTGCTATAACGCAGGATACAGCAACGGTGTCGGTGATGATCCTGGTTTGGAGCTTTGCTGGAACAATATTCAATGTGTTGTTAGCTTTATGTACTGTACATTGCCCCATGAAATTCTCTGCACAAATTCTCTTAAGGAGATGAACCACTGCGTTTCAATATTGCTGTAAAGTGCCTAGAGCTGGGCATTTTGGCTGTCTCCCATTTGCTCACATTTTAATCTGAGATAGAATTTAGTTTATCTTCTAGGAAATTTCTTGTGTAGCTAGCAATTAAGAAAACTGATTTAATAGGGTGTTCACGTTTTCATATATAGTTCAGTGTAGAGATGGATGGATCAGAGAAGCTCTCTCCAGTGTGTGCGTGTGTCTCCTCAGTAGAGCTCAAGACTGGACATAGGACTTCAGATATGGCTTCACCAGTGCTGGATAGATGGTGCCTCAACCTGCTGGCAATGCTTTGCCTGTTACTTGACTTCTGGTTACAGTGTTAAATGCTCATTTATAAGGAAAGCTTTCATAATTCGGTGTTATTATATCATTTTTACTGGACTATGTGACTTGCTTTGTAAAGGATTAGCAAGACTATTCCATGCGTGCTGTAGCTTAATCCAGGGAAAAAATACATTGTGGATTTATCAGTTTGCTGTAATTTGTATTAGTGCAAGACCAGGAGCTACATGAATCTTCTATAGTAGTATTTTCTGGACTCTCACATATGCTGATAAGGCATGGGAAAACAGTTTTTCCCATCAGCAAAAGGAAGAGGTGGGAAAGTTGAATGGTTATAATGAATGAGTTTGGAAAAGTTCTCTAATTCCATCTGGGATGAATGGTTGACATGAAGTTGCACAGGAAAAAGAACTCTTTGCGTGTCTTAAAGCATCCCTCTAAACGGGATACATTAAAACTCTTCTGCATGGACTCCTTAATATATGACATACATTCACTGATTAGTGTTTTGCACAATGAGTTTTTCTGAATGTATGTTATTCAGAAACATAATAAAGGTGCTGCAGTTTTAGCCTCTAGAACAGGGTCTGGAAATGTTTAATAGATTCTGATAGTCTGTTTGAGGTTATAAATTAGATTAATTTATATTGTCTCTTAAACTGCATTTAATTCTCGCAAGATAAAATACACATGTACTTGAAACAGTAGCAAAACAAACACTTTAAAATATTTTAGTACTGAGAATACATTATATTACAGGCAGAACAGTGAGCAATATTGTTCACGTGGATTTAAGCAGTTTCCCTGTACTTGTTTTCAACAGATGGCTTCAATGAAGATGTTTCAGATTCAGTTCCACACGGGTTTTGTGCCCCGAAATGCCACCACAGTGAAATTTGCCAAGTATGTTGACAGCCTTTTGTAAAAAAGGGAAGAAGTTTTCTTTTGAAACTGTTTAACTGTAAACCAACATATGACAAGGGAGGAAATATAGTCCATGTAGGAAGTAGATGACTTTGATTGCAATAAGATTCTTTTGTTTTCTTATCTCAAGGAAACAATGTTTTGTTCATGGTACCAAAACATTTCAGTACCAGAGTACCATGTGTTTAAAATATATGGAAAAAGTAAACAAATACAGCATGTTTGAAGCCTTGTAGTACCTGCTTTAAAGTTTTATCTTGGTCTGTAGTGAATTTAACCTAGTTAGCCATCCGTATCAAGAATCTACTTGTATGCATCTTTCCAGGTATGATCTGGATGCTTGTGACATACAAGAAAAATATCCTGATTTGTTTCAAGTCAATCTGGAAGTAGAGGTGGAGCCAAGAGATAGACCTACCTGTGAACAGCCACCGTGGGATAACATGAATATAAAGGGACTGAATCCCAAGATCCTTTTCTCCACCCGAGAGGAACAACAAGAGATTTTATCAAAATTTGGTAATGAATCTCTTGAACAACTAAAGAACATGATAAAGTTTCTAATATACTTGGTGCTTGAGGCTTTTGTTTAATTTCTGACATTCCTTTAAGTGAAAGACATTTAAATATTTGTATAACTTAAATATTTGTATGAAGGAGTATAAATGATCCTTCAGAAATGGATTATAATGATCTTTGTCTTACCTCCACTGTCATATTTGTTTGCTTTAAAGTTATGAATATGCTATTGCCAGGGATTATAGCAAACGGAATTGTGTCAGCTAGGATTTGTAGGCAAAATGTGTTGAAAGACCTATATTTAGCTAAACTGGCACATTTCACTTAAACTGGTCATTAACTGATCATTTCACTTAAAACCATCTAGCATTTCTCACAAATTAGCTTAACTAAAAATGTTCATGTCAACATCCTATAGCCAAGAAATATGATTGAATTTTGCAACTTTTCATAACAGGCAGATGCTTAATTTTTTTAATACTACATATTCTGTGTTTCATCTGTAGATGACTGCATTAATTCCAGTTCATGCTGTTCAGTATGTTTCTGCTTCTCCTGCTATCAGTAATTAGCTTTGGCATTTTCATTAAGGCTCTTAAACCTTCTCTTTGTTTGCAAAATAAAGGTTATTGTGGTGATTTTGGTACACCATACATGAGATCTTACTCTCTGCTCTTAACATAGTATGCCTTAAATTACATTTATTTTGATACCAAGTAGTTGCTGCTGTTTTATGTTTTGTTTTTTTTTTAGCAAGATATGTTTGGTTTATATTATGATTTGGGTCATTTTCTGTTTAAATTAGTCAAAATCCTACTGTGAACACAACTCAGCTCACTGAAGTTAAGGTGTTTCATTGATAGTGAGGATCTGTAAAAATTACTCATGTTTTTTAAGTCACTTTCATTTTCTGATAGATTAATGAAATGTGAGAGTTTCAAATTCCACTGAAAATATTGCTTAAAACGGGTGGATAGGAAATAGAACAAAAGCGAGTACTGTGAACTGGTTTTGTAAAACTTGACGTGTTAAAATGAAACATTTGCATATTTTCTGAGGCAGATTATTTCAGCACTTGTGTAAGCTGCAACTGATTTTATAGAAGGAGGGTGCCAAAGTGCTCTACCAATTTGGTATTTAGATTTAGACAAACAGCTTTCTCCCAAGCATTCATCTCATTCTTACCAAATAGTGGATGAACACTTAGTAATTTAGGTTTTCTTATTATCTTGAGAAAAACTCTTTTTTGAGAGTTGATAAAGCAGGTAATTCAGTAATCAGTAGGTAACTCAGCCCAACTCAGTCTTATGCAAAAGTCACTTAATGTCTGATCTCAGTAAAGTAAGAAGTATAAGTAGTTGCAGCACACCATATATTAATGCCTTTGAGTTAACTTTGAATTAACTCCTACTTAACTCCTTTAACTCCATGTTTTTCACCAGCTTTACACTTTTTTTTTGTCTATAGGTGTTTGGTCTTTCTTCTGTTCATTATTGCAGATTTTGTTCACGGCTCTTGCATATTTCAGGGGTTTGTTGGTACAAGTGAGGTGTTAATTACATTTTTGTACAAATGTAAATAAAATGCTTGAGTGTTTTGCTATCAATCTGTTTTAATTCAACATTAAAGTTTAAAATAAGGTCCTACCAGATTTTTCAGTTGAAGCCAATTTAAAAGATGTGTGGGAATTTGCCTTTGCAGGGTAATAGGATACTTTGAGACAGTTATCTCACTGTAGCAGTCAGTCTGCAAGTCAATTAGCAGCTGCTGGCTGGAACTGAGTTAGAAGTTTCTCTTGTAAGCATTCTGGCTTAAAATCTATTTTATAGGGAAACCAGAGCTACCTAGACAACCAGGTTCAACTGCACAGTATGAAGCAGAGGCATCCCAGCTGGAACAGTCTTCAGAAAGTGCACCAACTGATACAGAATCCCCACACAGCAGCAGTACTGATGCAAATAACTTCTTTCATTCTCTGGACTGGAAAGGTATAGGTTTTCCTCTGAAGTAACTATTTCTTATGTTTGTCTTTTACACTTTCCAATGAATGCTTATACTGCCTCATGCAGCAACAGTCACTAGTTCACCAGAATATGAGGGAAAAGCTATTTCAAGAGTGAGCTCTGCTTAACAAGTGATCATTCTGCTTCATTTGCATAAACACTGAGTATTGTTTTTTTGGTATAAAGTCAGTCTTATTTTTAAAAAAAATCATAATATCTGCTCTTGCAAAGGGGCAAGTGTGGTAGTGAGCTCCTCTTTTTTGCTTGCCCTACACAAAGAGATGGTAGACAACAGCTAGTCATTTTTTTTATCAATTCTTTTGTGAGCTTTGATTAATTAAGGTCTGATTTCATATGAGCTTACCACATAAGTCTGTATTATCCTAGCTGGCAGAAGAATCCTGGTAAACTAAAGCTGTTTGTTTTTTTTTTTATTCAAGAAGGAAAAAATCAGGAAAGTGGAATAGAGGACAATTCATCTAAAAATGATCGTGTTCAACTATCTGATGACAGGGAGGAGAGTGAGCCTTCAGATGAGGAATTACCTACATTTGCAGGCGAAGCAAGTGCAGTAACTGTTGATGAAAAAGAGTCTATTACTCCAGGACAGTTGTTTTTTGAAGCTCCATCTGCTCCTTTACAAAAATCTCTTCCTGAAGAGAATGTAGACTTACTGGGATTAGACTCTGATGTTTCACAAGAACAGAAACAACCTGTCTCAGAAATAAACTCTTCTTCGAGTAATGCGGACTTGTTGAACAATCTGTTTGTGAGTAATGCATCACAGGTTTCAGAAGAGCCCACTGGAGATCTTCTTGGACAAGGAACAGATTTCTTTTTCAGTGGTCAATGTCCAGCTGCTACTCAGGGTACGTCTTCAGCAGCAGCTTTTTCTTCAGGTTAGTAAATTTAACATTGGTACTCTTTGGCTGGCCAGCAAATCAAAACTGCTGCTTGCTTTGTACTTAGAAATTGAGTACCATGCCTTGATCTGTACACTGAAGGCGTGTTGGTCTATAGCAAGAATTGCATAGAATGGATGTTTCTACTGCATGAAGGAGGGAAATTACTGTATCTTATCCAGGTATTTTGTTATGTTGCTGGTATCCCACCAGCTTTAAACAGCGTAAACGGAAAAGTACCAAATTTCGACTTTAAAGGAGATGCAGTAGTCTTAAAGAATCCACAGCTTCCCCATACACATTACATGCTAGATCCTTTTCTAAATCAAGGTAACTGCTCTTGCTAAGGCATAGAGTTGTTATAACTTCCTGCTTTCTTGCACCTTACATAAAGCAATAGCATTAGACATAGTACAGAGCCGTACTGCTTAAGTCAAATATCTGCATGGGATTTTTCAGTGTTAATCATGTCAGACTGCTAGGCAACTGGAAATCCTCTAGATTACTGTTCAAGCTGGTAGGATAATGGTCCTGCTAAAAGGTGTTTTCTTGTTAGTTTAACTGATGTTTGTTTCATCTGAAGTAGTTCAGTATTGAACTTTATTACTGTGGTCAGTGAGGAATCATTTTACCTTTTTTACATAGGCAAAAGTCTATGAAAGAGAAGCGTTACTACTTTGTATTTCTTTAACTATGCCTGCCTTAAAACACATGGGCAGTAGTCATGTATATGTCTCATTCTACCTTTGAAATAATTTTGAAAAATAATTGCAGAAGTGAGAATATTTGGCCATCACCTCAGAATCCGCTAGGGCACTGTGGCAAGATTATTCCTTCTCTTCAGCTTCTGAGTGAATCTGGCAGGAGTCCCTGGGCTCTTGAGGATTTTGACCCTAGAGGGCAGCAGAAACAGATCTCAACCCATGATTCCAGCTGACTGTCACATGTTACCCCATGCTGACTATAAATACTCTTCCAGTTAGTTTTTTCTTTGCTGTGATCACTAGAGACCTGTTGAAAGCCTTGCTTCTGTGCTTCTGTTGGTTTTCATTCCTGAGGTGACATGTTTTCTGCCCTAGAGTCACCAATGCCTTCAAGTCAAAGTGGTAGTATGAGTATTTTATTTGATATTCTTTTAGTAGTTCAGTAGTCTGCTTTGTGTAAATTCTTTGTAGGTTTGGCATTACAAAGCATTTAAATGTAATATGCAGATGATGACTCAAATTTAAGGTGAGTCTTACGGGAATGAAATTAAAGATGCTATTGAATGTATGCAGCCTTGATAAGGATTTGTGTTTGAAGACATAACTGTTCATATTGTGTATGGCTGAAACACTACTTGTACCAACACAAAAGTACAAGTGTCTAGAGAAAGGAACAGATAGTGGCACTTTGCCACAAAAAATTCTTAGAAGGCTGCTGCAGTTACCAACATGAACTCTGTTTTTTGTCTGTGCCCCTAGAGGAGTAAGGCTTTTTCCATTTTGTCTTTCCTAAAAATTGTCATAATGTAACATTGTTTTCTGCTTCTTTTTTAGCTGATCCTTTTGACCCATTCACAATGTCATCAGGTTCAGAGAATCAAGCTCTGTCTGGTCCAGACCTCTTTGGTGACTTTCTAAATCCAAACTCAGCGTGTACAGCTGGTACACTTCCTTCCACACACAGTTCACTTCCGCCTTCTTCCAGCTCAGATTTCTTAAATTTAGGTAAGTATGCTTCTGGCATTCCGTTTCTCAACAGCTTCTGCTGCTCTGTGCATTTGTCCTTCAGCTTAGTCAGGGTGGATTACTGTCTTAGTAGATCTACTTGCTGTGACTGTTCTGTTTAGCTCTGTTTAAGTGATGGAGATACAAATGCACCAAGGCTTTCCTGTATAATGTCATGCTAATGAGAGAGGATTTCTAGCATTGCTAACCTTCTGTTAGGAGCTGGTATTTCCTCTGAGAGCCCTTAGAACTCTGAGAGTACACAAACACCTGCAAACCTACTTTCTAGATGTCACAATGCTATTTTGATTCTCAGATTTTAAAGATTTTCTGGAAGCCTTGGAAAAGAGATGAGCAAGTCAAGTTATACTATAGCCAGTTCTAAAAGTACAAGCTGAGGCTAGCTTGGACCTTCTTGACCTGGTATTCTGGTAATACACTTAGAAAGTACATTAAGTAATACTCTAATCTTATTTGTTTCATTTAATTTCTCAGTGTCCTTGGTGAAGCTTTTCCTCATACATTTATTTTAAAATCTATTAATCTTTATATAAAAAGTTTTGTGATATGTTTGGTCTTTATTTATTTCTATCCTAAGCATATTATTTCCGAAGTGTTACTAAACAAATCTTCTAAGCATGCTCATTCTTTAAAGAAAAACGTACCCTTGTAAAAATGGTGCAGTGGTAGGCCCAAGAGTGTTGCTTTTAAAATCAGACTTCAAGGAAACGTGTGGGTCCTCTTCATAGGGATGGGAGTTGTGGTCAGTCTGTTACAGCTGTTCTCTGCTGCTGTTTCATCCCCACACAGTTCCCCTGCTCCTGTGTGAGTCCTTCCCATGGGATAGTCTTTCAAGAACATAGGTCTCTGTGGGGTACAGCCTTTCAGGAACGAACTCTTCCAGCATGGGTTCCCCAGGGGCTGAAGCTTCTGCCAGGAGCATGCTGCTGCATGAGGTCCTCTCTATGGGCTGCAGCTTCATCCAGAGCATGCTCATCTGCATGGGGTCCTTCACAGGCTGCAGTGTAGATATTTTTTCCATTGTGGTCTTCTCTGTGAGTTACAGGGAAATCTCTGGCACTTCCTCACCCTCCTTCTTTGCTGACTTTGGTGTTTGCAGAGCTGTTTCTCTTAACACTTTCCCCACTCTTGTCACAGCTGCAATGTTGTGGTTTTTACCCTTTCTTACCTGTATTTTTCCAGAAGCAGCACTGTCTTGGCAGAGGGGCTCAGCTGTGCCCGGCAGTTGGTCTGTTGAAGCTAGCTGTGCCCAGTACAGAGCAGCACAGGCCTCCCCTGCAAACCTCCACTTATAAATTGGAGATAGGAATGATAGTATCACATGCCTCACCCTGACTCCGGGAGTCTTCTTCCCGGAGCTAATTGCATGCAGTTTTGAGTTGCCCTATCTTGTTGGACAGTTGGTCTAGTTGACCCTGCATCTGAGGGATGCAGTCTTGAGTGTTAGCTATAAAGAAACTGGAGGAAAAAGATGCAGTATTTGCATGGCAAAGATAAGGATTTCCTCCTTGAAATAAAAGGCTAGCCAGCTGATTTCCCCCTCTACCATGTATTCAAGCATTATTTTCCAGCTGTGGCTGATTCTGTTGAGAACTTGCTTGCTTCCCCTGCAACATTTTTGTTCTGTCCTATAGATACAGTAACAGCATGTATCTATGTATATATAAGCAGATGGTAACTTTTTTCCGTTCAGTAGATTTGATCAATACTGTTATGTGGAGCATCATCTCAGCCAAAAATATATCTTGCTACAGAGGCTGGGATCTCTGAAGATTATCTAGTTGGCCTGCTTAAAGCAGAGTCAAGCAGAGCAGGCTGTTCAGGACCATGTTCTTGCTGATTTATATTATTTCCAAGAATTCACACGCTATAGCCTCTATGAAGGCACCCGTGCCAGTGTTTGATTACTCTTACAGCAAAAAACCAAATTCTGTTGAAATGGGATTTCTTGTGTTTCAGTGTGTGCCCATTGTTTCTTGTCCTTCCACTGGGCAGCACCAAGAAGAGTCTGGCTCAGTTATCTTTATTTTTTCTATTTAAGTATCTATATGCATTGATAAGATTGGCCACCTCAACTTGTTCTCTTCTCCAGGTTAAACAATGCCAACCAACAGCCTCAGCCTGTCCTCCTATTGGAGGTCCTACAATCCCTACAATGCAGAGAACTCTTTTATGTACTAAATTTAAGTTGTGAAAATACCCAAATGTGAATCCCTGTGCTCTAAATGTTTATCTGCAACCTCAAGGAGACCTCCGTTGATGTTGAGCTGTTAGTAACATTTCAGAAAGTACAGAACTAAAACTAAAGAAAGTATTTTGACATTTTGACTTCAATGCTCATTGTTTTATGCTTACTCTTTCTGATTGTGGTTCTTATTTTGCACCCTGGTAATTGCATTCGTTTACCAGCTGTTTTAATATAACTTCTGCAGCTTTCTGTCAACATAGGGGAAAAATACTTGAAATGGACCTGTCTTCTCCTCAGTCTGGTGTTACATGGTGATTTCCCAATATTTCTCTGTTGCTGTGCAGGCTTTATAAACCCTGTAGAAGTGGAGGAATTTGGGGTGACATTTCATGCTTTTCTATGGTTTTAGCTGAAATTAAATATATATTTGAGCTTTTAATGTTTCATCCAGTCACAGGTACCATTTTTGGCAAGAAAGTTAAGAATATTAATAGCTATAATGCTTTTAATATAAATGAGTGAGTGTGAGTGAAAGGACTTGATAACTAATAAATGGAGAAGAAAGGGCAAATGAGAGCATGATCTCAAATTTGGAGTATATGTTGTGACTGAGCAAAAGGCAGTGCAAATGTGAGGTCTTTAAAGTAAGAAAGAATTATAAACTCTGTAAAAATAGATTAGTAGTAATGTCAGTATTCATTTAAAATAAGCTGCTGCAATGAGATAGTGTGAATCTATGGCTGAAGCAGTAATAAGTGTCTGTTATTAAATTCTAATGATGGATGAGCTATCTTGAGTGGTAAACAATTACTAAACCTCTACAGATACAGGGAGAAAAAACTTTTCAATGAACACAAGTTCAAGAATTAGAATTTTAGCCTTGTATTTATCAATGTGGCTTGAAATTTAAAATCATAGGAGTTTTAAAAAGTAATTTCAATTTGTAGGAAAAGTAGTTCTTAAAGTATAGAGCTGGTCTGTTAAGGCATTCTGTCCTGTAATGTGAAAATGTTGAGCAATTGCTGCCAAAGGGCAGTGAATAACAAAGTTAAATTATTTTTCTGTGAAAAGTTAGAGTAATTTGGCAGAGTAGCTAGTAGGTGGGATGACTTCTTACTTCAGAATGGCTAACTTGATCTTAAGTGGCCACACTTAAAAACAAGCTGGAGAAATGTCCAATTTTACTTAGTAGGTGACTGTTCAGTGAGCATTTTTGAGGACAGAATTGGTTGGTCTGTGTATGTTAGTAGCAGGTCATCTCTAACGTAAGTTAAGTCAGGAACGTGTTTCCCTCTGTAAGAATGAACTGAGCTGATCAAAAGATAGCAGCAGATGTGGAAGATGATCAAAAGACCAGTGAGTTTTTTAGTTTCTGTGATCACTGTGTTCTCAGTCAGGCTTTAGACCATGTTAAAAATTCTTGCATTGTACTAAACCAGCCTCTTGGTTCACAGAAAGTCCTGTTGTCCTCTGTGAATAAAGGGTTTCCTGAAGAGATGACAAGTTAAGTAAAGAAAACCTAATATAGGTTTTGTGTAGGATATAGTAAAACACAGGTCTCAGGAAGCTGGAAAGTGTGATCTGATTACCATCAATTTATTCTTACACCTTAGCTTGGTTTGATCAGTGTTAGTAGAGAACTATGCCCTGACCTCCTGTGGTGTGTTGTTACTGCTCTATGGCTAAGGATTATAAATATACAGAAGAACTTAAAGGACAAGAAGGCATGGATCTGCTTTCCTGTGATCTCAATTCCTTCAACTTTGGAAATATTCAGCTAAGCTTTATATTTCACCCTTTCTTTAGATATTCTGCTTCTTTATCTTACTGTGTCTGTATGAACTCCAGTGTGCCAGGTTAGAAAAACAAGGGATTCAGCATGTGGTGTCATCATATCTCTTCAGAATACGTGAAAGAGTATTGTCAGTAATGCTGTTTGTTCAGGTTCAAATCTATTACAATGCTCAAGTTGTACAACCAGAAAGACTACAGCATAAGAATAAAAGCTTCCAGAAGGTACATCTTTCTTGTTCAGTATATTGTATTCCATTGTTGCAACTTTTCCTGATAGTTGGATGTATGTGAGCTTGTCCTGTTCATAGTGAATTTACTGCTGTACATAGGAATAGGCTATCCCTGCTTTGTTCAGCATGAGGGAGGCGATGAACTTCATTGCTCTTATACCAGCAGTTAAGAAACACCTGACTCCCCATAATGTGTTCTTGATCTTTCAGATGCATTCAGCTGTAGTTTACTTTATTCCTTTTTTCTCACAGCTTGGTTTTATCATAAGTAATTCTGTAAGTGGTTGTAAATTTCCTGATGCCCCTGTAAAAAAAAAAAAAATGTAATAGTAGAGATCATAAGCCAAAATTATTTCTAGAGTAAAAATCAATACTAATATTAATTGAAGGTCTACTTAATATTTGGGAGTAGTGTATGGTACAGCAAATTTCTAAACTGATAAATAGACACTTTTGCATATCTTGACATTTATAGCCAGTGACACAGCTATGTAGCAGATAGCTGAGCTCCTGAGTACTAATGCACATACATACTGTTCCTCCTATGGTTTCAGAGGCAGCGAGACTCACTTAAGTCTGGCGAAAGGGATAAAAATTGTGTACTATACCTTCAGAAGACTTTGGCAGCTACTTTGTGCATTTTATTCTGATGTTTTCCTTCACATGCAACAAAGATGTCTGTTGTAAGACAGGTCCTTAGCAGACATTTGTTCTATTGTATTTGATATGCTGTCTTTGCAGCTGTAAAATTTAAGTATAAATAGAACTAGTGGATTGAGGTGGTAGAGGGGATATTTAATCTGCTTCTAATTATTTCCTCAAATAAGGTACAACAGCTTCTATGTTTTGGTATCAATATTCAGAGGGTAAAGTTGAGAAGCTGTAAAAAGTGAAAAGCAGTAATGTAGTATCATCAAAACATCCAAAGCATCAAAATGTCACTGTTTTTGCAAGGATGGCTGGGTTAGCTTTCCAAACTAGATCTTCAATATGTCTTAGTGCACCAGTAAACATACTGGTTTTGCTGAAATATCACCTTTCCATAATAGCACTGACTGTTGTCCTAGCATGAAAGGCATGGTTACATTCAAAAGCTGTCCTGCTTCACTGTGAGCCCCTACAAGCAGTGCTCAAAGAGAATGCTCAGAGCTGGCTTACAGCTTTGCGTTCCATACGTAGGACCTTTTATCCTGAGGATGGCTCACCTCATACTGTGTGTAAGTGAGAAAGGGAGGAATCATTTGTGAGCATCAGAGGTGGCAGTTGTAATCCTGTGTTGGATGTTACACTTCCTGGAAGTTAGTGGAAGCACCTCTGCATCTTGTAAATAAGACTCTTTTCAGTTGGTGTGGTAATTTTGCTGCTGTGCACACAGAAAAGTGGTTTTCATCCATGGAGCTAGTGATTCTCAATTCTTTTCACAGAAAAGATAACTTTTCCTGTATCCTGCTCTTTTGTTGCATGCATTCATCCATGTATTGAACCTAAAAGAGATATTAGTTTGTTGAGAGCAATCTTTGTCACATGAGGCTTGAGGTAGGCAAACCTGAAGTTTGAGGTGACCTAGCTCCACTTGTGTAGCACCCAGACTGCTGAGTGATATGGAGTACCATTTCATGAAGCACTGCTGCATTCTAGTTATCTGGTGTGTTGTCAGGAAGAGCAGTGTGCCCTGAAGCCATTCCTTAACTAGTACTTGTACTCGGGAGTTCAAGCAGTTAAATTCATAGCATTGCCTATGCATGAAAATATCTTCCCTGTGAAGTGCATGTGTTGTTTCAAATACAATGAAAGAATTCCAGTGGTAAAACCTTCTGAGTCCTGTTTCAGACTACATGTCTGTGTTATGGAGATCAAGCAAGCCAAGTAGCTAAGCACTGTGGTTGACATTGTGCCACACAGTTCTATTGATATTGGCAAAATATCCCATTACTGTGATGGTTTTCTTAAAAGATTAGTCAAAAATTTATTTTTTTCTTCTGTAGGGGATTTGACACTGGAGCTACCTAAAATATCATCTTCTACAAGCCACCCAGATCTCTTAAGTGGGTGGGATTCTTGGGCGGATTCCTCAGCAACCAGCAATATAGCATCTCCACAGCTGAAGCCTCTTTTTGAAGGTATTATGAAATTCTTCCATTAGAGCAAATAAGGTATACTCCAGACTTGGTCAGTTTAATCACCTGAAAATGCTGTAATATGACTTTTTGCTTTGTTCCTTAAAGGATTCCATGCTCTTGTGCTTAAATGCTCCTTTGGTAAGGCACTTGCATAGTTTATCAAAGTGAGCTCAAGGCAGAGGAACCAAATAATTAGTTATGTATAGCAATGGTAATTCTTGTGATGGTAAAAGATGTCACGAAGCAGAGGTTTACATGAGGTGTTGTGGAAATAGTACTTTTATTCTTTTTCTCAATTTCAAAATGCATCAGTACACGATACATTTTCTTATTACACAGGTCAAGCTTTCACCACAGGGAGCCAGTCCAATGTGTCTTCAGGTCTGTCTTTCAGCCAGGCTAAATCTCGCGAGTTTGATCCTTTTGCTGATCTTGCCAATCTTGGATCTGGTCTTCCAGGTAAGATCTTACATTTAAGAGACTGTATTTAATGCCTCTGCAGTGCCTTTCCTTTTAATTGTTAACAACCAGCTTGAGGCAGTTGCTGAGAGCAAATAACAAGAAAAGACTGAATCTTTACAAAGATCATGTGAAGCATCCAGAATAACATTTCAGAAGATAACCACATCTGTGATTTAGAAATGTTTCAGAATCCAGTTGAGAAGGTAAGAGAAACCAGGGATTGCTGATTCAGTAACTGAGCATGAGGTTGCTTGTCTAGCATTTATTGATGGAGTGCTGTGAAGGGTATAAAATGAAAGTTGATTTAAAATGAACGTTAGATCCAGAGTGACAGTTTTTTTGCTTTTAATTCAGTGCTTTTCTTTGAATTCAGTAGGCCCTCCTAGCTTTGTTACTGAAACCCCTCACATTTGTAAGATAAACACAAATCAGGCCTGTACTTGTACACCAATACCATGAGCATTATGAACAGTGGCATGCACTAGAAGTTATGGAAGGTGATACACGTCACAGAGTAGTACTTGTCCCAGCATTTTATATTCAAACCAAACTCGGGAGCGAGCCCTGCAGCATTCTCAAACAGCAGAAGAACTAAGGGCAATAAAAAGAGCTGCGGTCTGTGCATTTCAGGACCACACTCTCATAGTAAATGGCTGTTAAATGTGACATTTAACATTTAACAGCTACCAGGACTCCAAGGAATGATTTGAAACAGCCTGCAGTTGCTGAATTGCAGAAATGTGCTTTTCTCTTAGCTTAGAGATGACAGAGGTTTTATCCTGTTGCCTTGGCAATTAGCAATGTGTATTTAATTGAGTATCCTCTTGGTGTAACTATCTTATATAAAACACAAGGCAACATACAATGCTTGGCTTCTTTACGTTGTCTGTGGATAACTACTTGGAAAATTCTAGTGTTGAAACAGTAATAATAAGGCTGCTCTGCAGTAAACAACAACTTACTAAAATTTTCTAGTATAATAATTCCAGGTTAATATGGACTTGTTAAATCTATGGATGGTGTGGCAGTAAAGAAAATAAATTTATCTTTGATTTGGATGTGCAGGTGTAGCACATACTGAACCGATGGAAGAAATTGTACTATTTTTAGCAGGATTTAGATCAATTTGTTTTTCAGTTAAGTTTCAATAGGAAAAATTACTGCATTAACAATTAGCCAGAGGTCACTGTGGTTACCACTTGGACTTTGGTAAGGCCTTCGACACCGTCCCTCACAGCATTCTCCTGGAGAAACTGGAAAATCACGGTGTAGACAAGTGTACCCTCTGCTGGATTAAAAACTGGCTGGATGGCCGTGCCCAGCGAGTTGTGATTAATGGAGCAAAATCTGGTTGGCGGCCAGTCACCAGTGGTGTCCC
>VXBJ01004819.1:0-13724 GCA_013400055.1 Nycticryphes semicollaris | reverse complement strand
CCTCCTTGGGCCTGTTGGCCACACTTCTTTTGATGCAGCCCAGGATGCGGTTGGCTTTCTGGGCTGCCAGCGCACATTGCTGGCTCATGTTGAGCTTCTCATCAACCTGAGAGCCAAAGTATGCTTGCTGAGACAGTAATTCAAGTCCTGGAGAGACAATGTTATCGTCTGAGATGAGAGCAGCCTTGAGGAAAGGGACTTGAGGGTGTTGGTGGATGAGAAGCCCAACATGAGCTGGCAGCATGCGCTCACAGTCCAGAAAGCCAACCAGATCCTGGGCTGCATCAAAAGAAGCATGGCCAGCAGTTCAAGGAACAGGATTCTGCCCCTCTACTTCACTTGGGTGAGACCCTACCTGGATGGAGTACTGAGTCCAGCTCTGGGGCTCCCAACATAAGAAGGATGTGAACCTGTTGGAGTGTGTCCAGAGTATGGCCACAAAGATGATCAGATGGCTGGAGCAACTCTCCTGTGAAGACAGGGTGGGAGAGTTGAGGTTGTTCAGCCTATAGAAGAGAAGGCTCTGGGTAGACCTTATAGCAGCCTTCTAGTATCTGAAGGCGACATACAAGAAAGCTGGAGAGATATTTTTTACAAGGGCATATTGTGATAGGATAAGGGGTAAAGGCTTTAAACTCAAGGAGGGTAGTTGTAATTAGATACCAGGAAGAAATTTTTCACTATGAGGATAGTGAGACACTGTCCCAGGTTGCCCAGAGAAGCTGTGGATGCTCCATCCCTGGAAGTGTTTAAGGGCAGGCTGGATGGGGCTGTGAGCAACCTGGTCTAGTGGAAGGTGTCCCTGCCCATGGCAGGGGGGTTGCAACTAGATGGTGTTTAAGTAATTTCCAACCTAAGTCATTCTATGATTTTAATCAGGGTTGCTGGCACTTAGCATTTTGTTGTTGAGATTTCCTTCTTCCCCCTGCTGTGTCCCTCTGCCCAATTTCATTATCTGGAAAAATCACTAGCAATAATGAGTTTGTGAATGTCAATTTATTGATGCTTATCTCTGTACCCAAAAGTACAGCTTCTGAGGTTGTTTTGTGAGGTTTTCTTCTTAGACACAAGATTATCTGTGACCTTTCCAAATCATCAACTACTTATTCAGAAAGATGTTTTAATCTAAAGAAGTGTAAACCCCCTAACTTTATATAATGCACGTGATGACAAATTGATTTACCACAATGTTGTGTGAGTAGAGATCTGTGGGTATGATCCATTCTGCTTCCATTTTATCCGTCTGTGTTTTTTCCTGATAGAGATGTAGGACCTGTAGAGGATGGGCCAAAAACTGCTGCTGTAAAAGCTAAATGTCACCATGTGGACCATGCTCAATGCAAATGAAGAGATGCTGCAGCCAGCATTAAGTCAACACAAGAGAAAGATGTGGACTTGAAGACATGGTGCTGCCTGCTCTCTGGTGCACAGCAGCGTTTTGCTCTGCTTGCCAACACAGAATGTTCAGGGGATTCTGGAATTGGATTTTGGCCCTGTAGCTGTCATCACCAAACTCTCTCGTGGCATATAGTTTTCTACCTTGAAAGGCACAAGTGCACACAAATGTTTTCCCATCAAATTTCAGTAAAATTACCTATTTCCTTGTAATTTTCCTGTTCCCTTACGGTGGGATTTGGTTGAGAGGTGTTGCTTGAGATTGGGTATTAGCACAAGTGTATGCTGTGTCGTTCTTTTACAAAAGTTTTATGTTGGATATGTGTAGTTGAACTCCACTAAATTTACCCAAGAGAAGGTACCAGCTATCCTTCCTTATTCATTACGCATTTCATAGCTTTTCCCTAGTTCTTCCAATTTCAATTGCAATCATACATACCATTCATGTGTTGTTTTCCATCCTAGATACTGTATTAGATTTTTTGTTGTTTCATTCCTGTGCTGGACGACCTTGAAAACCTCTGATTACTTCTCATGTTTGTTCTTGCTTCTGAATGTAAAGTTAATAGAGAAGTTAGAAACACTCATTTCTGTGGTGAAGTTGTCTTTTGACTTCTGTCTAGCCATTTTTAAAATTTGTTGATGACTTTTTTATTATTTTTGGGGTTTTTACCCTTTTTTTTTCTTTAGGAATGGTTTCGAACTGGACCAGAATTCCACCACCACTTTTCAAAAAAGTTGTCATTGTGCTGATAGATGCTTTGCGAGATGACTTTGTGTTTGGATCCAACGGTAAACAGTTCATGCCATATACTACACAAGTTGTTGAAAATGGGACATCCTACAGCTTCATTGCTGAAGCAAAGCCACCCACTGTCACTATGCCGCGCATTAAAGTAAGTAGTTTTTTTTCTTCTTAGGGTTGTTTCATTTGAGAAAATTTTGAAGGTTGTGTTGTTTCATCTGCTTAAAGTTTGCATAATGGACAGACTTACTCTGTTACTGCAGCCTGTGGCTGAAACTCATTTTGCTGTAACACTGCATGTGGTAGAGTCCTGATTTGCCATGGTGCAGAGTTGCTTTCTGTAGAAAGGGTCAGGTCAGGGATCAAAAGAAAGTAGAGAGGCTGAGTAAGAGGAAGAGGTGGCAGCTTCTACTTAAATCTCCTTGCCTTGCTTTGTTGTTTTATTTGGTAGCTGTGGTGGGAAGGCCTGTGAGAATCAGTTGAGGGCAGTTAAGTGGAGGCTTAAATGATTGACTTAATCTTTTCATTTGTAATCATGGGAATGCGTCACGTTTTCCAGTTGCCTTTTATGCAAGAATTTTGTTAGTACTTCTCTGTGTTCTTGTAACAGCTGATAGGAAATCCACTTTAGTGTAAACTTGTTGTGTCATAGAGCTGCTTTTTGCAGAGCTTAAAAATAAAATTTTCCCAGGCTGCAGGTAACTAAAAGATTAATTGTGTCTGTATCATCAAAATACTTGATTATCCTGGCTTCTCTGTGATGAATCTAAGTGACATTTTTGCATTGAAGGAGTAGAGGGAGTGAGCTATGGTGTGTCAGCTAGAAGGCCAGTGGGAGAGTGAGGAGGATACAGTCTGGTAACTCTTGATAGGTGGACTTTATTGCATATTCCAGAAGATTATTAATTACTATTTTGAATGTGGTACCATTTTTACTGTTAAGTCAGTTTATTTAGGCATTCTAAACTTTTTATTGATTTAACTACTAGTGAATGAAGCAAATTTCAGCTGGCATACAAAGTCATTTTGCTGTCCACTAATTAACAAAATAATATTTTTACCTTTTTGTAAAGCAGTTACCTCTGACATCAGCATGTGATGTGGCATGCCAGCGTATGTGTTCTTTTAATTTATTATGTTTCTTTATTGAAAGCATAAATTCTCTGCCCTCTGCTTCATTGCTTTCTCATACACTAATACTGGCTTTTAAGTACTGGAAACTTTTTGGTTTCTGTTAATATGTCACTTCTATTTTCTTGTTTTATGTAGGCTTTGATGACAGGTAGCATACCTGGTTTCATTGATGTTATTGTGAACCTCAATTCTCCGGCTCTGTTGGATGACAATCTTATATGGCAGGCGAAAACAGCTGGAAAGAGAATAATCTTTTATGGCGATGATACTTGGGTTAAATTGTTTCCAAAGCATTTTGTGGAATATGATGGTACAACATCCTTTTTTGTGTCGGACTTTACAGAGGTGAGAGGCTTTGTATAATTTCAAGTTAAATAATGTGAATATAAACACATAATGGCATCTTCTACAAATGAAGCAGTAAAACTATTCTTGTTCTGAAAAATGAACGTGGCAATTAAATAGAAATTGGATTTATATCTGTTTTCAGTATTGGCAATGTGGAGCTAAAGTGTTTCCATTCCTCATCATGTGCTGTGGGAATTGTTTGGGTGATACAGTAATGAATAATGTGTTGCTGTGTAACTTTCCTAAACATATGTTGTTCTTACAAAACTTGTGGTAGGATGTTAGACCACATGTTTTGTTTAAATATTCCACTGCCCATGTTTTCAGTTTGGTATCACAATTACAGGAGTATGTGCCATCTTTAAAAGGCCTGTTAATATATAATCTTGGTCTCTTAGAGGTTAATTTATAGTTGAAACACAATACAAATAGTGTTTCAGTATGTTATCAAAGTGGGAGTACAGAAAGTTAATAAAAAAATAATGATAATTCTTATTCTGGGTACACATAAAGAGCAAATGGTTCAGTAATTTTACTTCATATTTTGAACCTTTATGATTTGGAAAACCTTAAGTCATTGACCTGCTACCACTGCAATACATATTTTGTTATCGTATTTAAGGAAGTTAAATAGGTCTAATGTGAATTGGAAAGTACTTTTAATTGGTTACTCTAAGACGGCTTGAAGAAGCTTCAACATGGAGTGGAAAAATGCAGACATGCTTCTAGATCTGTGATTATATGGCTCTCAAGCTCTATGCAGTCTTTATGCTTTCTCAATATAGTCCATTAAAAAGAAAGCTTTTAATATTTTTTATATAGTTATATCCAGAGTTAACAAAGTGGTGTTGCATAATTTTTTTAAGGATTTTTAATATCCAGGGAGAAATACATGCAACTAAAAATAAATGGTCACCCTAAGCAGAAGAATGTGTGTTAGGCCCGAAGAAGCACTTCTAAAATAATTTTTCTTTCTTGCTATGTCATCAGTTCTTTTTCTTACAGCATGAACAATCTTGTGTTTGCACAGTAGCAAAAATTGAGTTGAAACAGTTGTTAAAAGTATCTATGGAAGCATGGCAGACCATTTTCTCTGTGTATAATCTGATGCCTTGTAACTAGGAAAGACTGAAAAGGCGTGAAGAATTTGTTTTGTAAGACAAGATTTTTTTTGACTCCCTGGTATTGAACTAATCAATCTGATTTTTATTCCCTTGTTAATGTTGTGAGCAACTGTAATTCTCATCAGCTTCTAAACAATTTTAATGGGTAGTGTGATCTAATTTTTCTATGCTCTTTTTACAAGCGGGAAAATTTTTACCTTTTAATTGTTTTCCTTTTATTTCTGAGGTTGATGATAATGTTACCAGGCATTTGGATAGAGTGTTGAAGAGAGAAGACTGGGATCTCCTAATACTGCATTACTTAGGGTTGGACCATATTGGACATGTGACTGGGCCAAACAGCCCATTAGTAGGACCAAAACTTCGTGAAATGGATAATATTCTGAAGAAGATTCATATTTCTCTCCTTTCAAAGGTAATATACCTCCTTCTTGGATCAATGTCTACTCGGTGTAGACTAAATTTAAAATGCTTGCTTGTTTGAAGGTAGTAGCTTGTTTATTTATTCCTAGACCAAAGCAGATATTTTTCGGTTCTTTCCCTTCCCTAGGCATTCCCCAGTTAACAGTATTGGGCAGTTTTTTTAAGGATTTACTGGCTCATCTTAGACATCTGTTAACAGTCTCTTCTGAACAGCTATGGGAAATAATTACTCCTTGGTGTGTGGGAAGAGGAATGCATGCCAAAATTCTCTTATCACTCACAAATTAAAGTGGTGGTTGATGTACTTCAAAATAATGAGATTCAGCAGAAGGAATAATGGACTTGTAATAGCTAATGGCTCTGATCTCTACAGCTGTGAAGGCATACCAAATTTTTAGATATTGAAAAGATTAAAGTGGGAATGGTGCTTGTAGACAGCATTTTTCTTCTGCTAAGTGTAGCACATGACTTACCAAATCTGAATCTGTTTTTAGGATTGGAAGTATAGGATGTCACTTTTCTGGATAGTCTGGATGTTGAAATACCAAATCCTAATTCCAAGTGGCCTGGAGCTTTTCTCTTGTTTGTTTTTAGCAATTGCTATTCAAAGTAGCTGCTCACAAAATTTCAGGAGTATTTTTATACGTATGGATACTATGATATGAAAAGAGAGGTTAAATCCTGCTTGTGGAAGTTATAGTCTCAGGAATGTTGCAGTGGTTTTGCTGCAGTTTGTTAGTACGTTTTACTTTTGCCAACTATATGCAAGACTTTAGCTGAGTTTTAGAATGCAGAAGTAATAAAAACATTTTACTGTTGGCTACAACATGTATTTGTAGATGACTAGAGATGACAGATCTGCTTTGTTAGGGAATGATAATAAGTATTTTCTGCCTTCTGTGATTCGTTAGCTCAAGATTGTTCAACAGGCCTCACTTATGCTTCTGTTTCTTTCTTCAGAAAAATAAACATAATTTGATATATGTCATGTCAGATCTCTACCCCAAAACACTTGAGAGACTAGAGACAAGAAATAGAATTATCTTTTTATATGAAATGTCTCATATTGATATTTACAATATTAATAATTTAACATCTATATTATATTAACTCAATGAAGCTGAAGAAATGAATGGGGGGAATGCTTCTCTGTTAATGCTACTGCTCCTGGACTCCTCATTTTCCTCCCATATTATGATGACCTTTATTTAATGCTTCAGTCAGTTTCTTGGAACTTTGTAAATGAGGGGGTTTTTTACAGCTTTNAAGTTTGTGTGCTTTAATTGTTAAAAATGAATATTACTGCATAAAACTTAGTTGCAGGCATCTTTTGTAATCTGCCTCAGTTGTCATGAGCCAATTAAAAAATGGAATTTATTTTGAGAAATACTAATGTATGAAAATTATAAAGGTAGTAAGCATTATATATATGTATCTTATTTGTACAGTAACTTAAATTTATTTCTATGACTTGCAGGAAGAAGCTTCTCTACCCAATTTGCTAGTTGTTTGTGGGGATCATGGGATGTCTGAAACAGGTAGTCATGGTGGTTCTTCAGAAGGAGAAGTGCACACACCACTGCTGTTTATCAGCTCTGCTTTCAAAAAGCGAAATGGTAAGTATCAAAGAAGTTTGAAGTTTTTTAGAACATCTTTAGTTTATATTATCTTTAGAATTCTTCCTGAAAAGTGGTTTGGTTTGTTCTACAGATATCTGGCAAGGCCCATTCTGTGTGACCTAAATGTCTGGTTTTAGCCAGAGTTTGCATCTGTACTATGTTGAAAGGATGACAAGCTTTGTAAAAACTGAGAGAATTGAGTATTTCATAGATATCTAGTTTCTTTAGTGGCATTGTCCTACTTGAGTGTTGAGAGCTAATGAGATCTGTTGTCAGGATCTTGGGATACTGGTAAATGGGTAGGAATACAAGTAAAATCCTATCTGAAGTGAGTTTCAAGTTTTGTCTTTCTTGGCCAGAATATTTTCCTGGGTTCTATTGTTTCTCAGGCAGCTAGGATAGAAGAATAAATAAGTTTCTCATGCTGAGAGTACAAGGAAAGAGGATGAATTGATCTTGTGAAAAGCTGAGAGGTGACAGCATTGAAATCATGACTCTTGATTGCTAAGTGTTAAGGAAAGAGTATGGAGCATGACTATATTTCCTGTATCGGCCAGGCAGTTAATTTTAAATCATCAATATAAGTTTACCTGTTTCTGAAAACAATTTTTTACTTCTACAATATAGCTTAAAGTAAGAGGGAAGAAGGGAATGGTGTTGCAGAGAATCTTTAGACTAATTTGTAGAGTCTTGTGTAAATAAAAACCTTGACTGAGTGAGTTGGTGAAATATACAAGTAGTGAATATTTTCTTCAAATTAATACTTCCCTCTGCCTTTCATTCTGCTTCTTGCTCATTTCCATGTGATTTTCTTACTTTTAAAGCCTGTTTGCAGAACCTTGCCTTGTTTATCTTGGTGAAGGTTTCTGCAGCACAGTGGAGGTACCTTTATCTGGCTATCATGTATAAAGCTGTTATCCAGCTGCAATAGAAAGCGTTGCTTGAGGAGTCATTTACATCTTTTCAAATATAAAAGCAAAAAAAAGTCAAGAGCTGACCAAATCTCTCAGGTAATTTTATACTTTGTAAGTGTCACCACTATGTGTTGACAACCAGGCCTCTCGAATGTAGATTCTATAAATGCAATCTCCTGTTCATTAGGATTAATTTCCGTTAGGTTTAAATTAAGCATGTGGTTTTTACAGTACAGTGAAATGTACTTACGTGTCTTTCAGGACCAGGTTTGTGAGTTCTAATGATGCCCATGTAAATACCCAGCAGCTTGCTTCTCATTGCTACCATTATTAGAATTTTAGTGACTGTGCCTTATGATCCTACTGTAAACAAAATGTACTGTGGTTAATTTGGTAGACCTTAAAATAGTAATCCTGTGGGCTTTTGCATTTAATATGTTGTCAGAATCTTGCATGTATAGCCTTGTACAGAGATATGTCACCTGTGATTGACTAAATGCACTTAGTAGTTTGTCGGGGGTTTTTTTAACCTGTTAAGAACCTGACTTTAAAGATGAAATCTGAAAACTGGTGACATACAGACACTCACACAAAAGAGGCTTTAGGGATTATAGGTGGCACTCTATGCAAATATGGGATTAATCAGAGCTAGATGAGAAATTAAAGAAGTTCTAATGCTCTTAAAGGGAGCCTTGACAATAAAAGACTGTATATAGAATTCTTTCAGTAGTGGACTTAGGTCAAAATACTCAACGCCTGGAGATATAAAGAGAATGAAGTAAAAGCATAATAGAAAAACACTGTTATATAACAAAGCACACAAAAATGCAATTGGTAAGACAATCTTAAACAAAAGGTTACTTACATCAGAGAAGTCATTCATGCCTGTAGGTGTCTGTAGCACTAAAGGCTAATCCTGATAACTGCAGTGAAGTAATGGGATCATGCACAGAACTTCTTAAAAATCACTGGATTTGCCTGCATAGAGCCAGGGGCCCCAATGTTCTTTACTTGACTTCTAATTCTGTTTGCCTAGCAACCTGGTATTAATTAAATCTTGAGCTGTTCTTGTTATATTGAGAAGCATCTAGAATGCTATTAGCATTATTTTAGTTTCTCATTCTACATTCCTGTATTAAATTAGTCTACTGTAGTCTTTTTATTCATTCTAATGTAAAAGTTATCAAACCCTCTTATGATGTAGGCTGCAACTTGATATTAAGGACCATTTCTTTTCTTCCTTTTACTTGTATAACATTTATGTGGTGTTTACAGTAGTTGCTAGTGTTGAAAAGTGATACTGCGTGAGAACTGAATAAATTTTGGTCCTACAGCAGCAGATGAGAGCAGCTTAAAAAGGTCACTTAGCTCTCTGTAGATCATTTGAAGTAGTTGATCTAACACCAATGAAAAAATTGTGAAACTAACAAGATGCCAGCTATCTCTGAAGAAATACAATGGGCCTGTTCCTGTTACTTAAAATACTTTTTTTCCTCTCTCTTTTTTTTTTTTTTTTTCCTATTTGTATTGATTCTAGGTCCTGTAACTCAACCTGAACTTGTGCAACAAACTGATTTAGCTAGCACACTGGCAGTAGGCCTTGGTTTACCAATTTCAAGAAACAGTGTTGGGAACCTTATATTGCCAGTTGTAGGAGGCAAGACAATGAGAGAACAGCTACGTTTTGTGCACTTGAATGGGTTCCAGCTGAGCACACTGCTGCAGGAGAATACACCTGTGTATGAAAAAGGTAAATCATCTAAAAAAACCCACAAAAATTGCATATACAAAAGGAGATTTTTTTATAATATGGTGAAGGGTATAGCATGGCACTATAAATGAGCCTTTCAGTTGAAAGCAACGTTCAGAGAAATTATGCTGGTTTTACTGTAACCTACTCTGGTACACTGCCCGTGAATAAGTTTTTTAATGACCAGTGCTCCTACTATGAGGCAAAAGAGCAGAAATAATGTTAAAAATAAAACTGTGTAGTTAAATCTCGGTGCTATCTGCTATATATATTGCATCTGCTGAGGTATCCTACATAGGCTTTCTGAGCTATTTGGAGGAATAGCACAATGGAGTGAATTTTCTGGCTTAAATGAAAAGATGCTTCAAGTAAAGCTGGGAAATTATTTAGGGTAAGTTATCTTTTCATTTCATTCTTATGTATGAATTTGCTTGGAATGAGAACTTAGAGAACTGCAGAGTTGTTTATTAACAATACACATATGTGTACATATATAAGTGTTTGTGTATTTGGAGGAAAGAATAAAAAACAAGTGGAAAAAATAAACCAAACATAGAAAAATGTAGTATTTCACTAGGAAGGGTGATACAAATTGCAGTATAACAAACCAAGTTCATATGATAATTATGAAAAAAATGGAGTCAGAAGATGAAGGAGAATATTTTACCTGGACAGTAGAAGATGTTGTCTTGAAGTGGCTGTGAAGCTTGAAGTCTTTGTCACTTGATTTATAATGTGTTGAATCATTAAAATAACTGGATGAGAATGCAGAGCTGTGTTACAGCTATGAATAATTAAAGTGCATAACAACATGAAGTTTAGCAAGATGATCATTGTAGGTGGAGAATTAATTATCTTTCAACATCATGGCTTCTAATCATACTTAAACCCTGTCCAGAGTCTAACAAAACAAATGCCATTTATGGTAGCAACATGCCAATATCAGGACCTGCGCTCCAGCTAGTCTGCACAGATTTCCTCAACCCATTTGTGTTAAGTGAGGGAACTTACCCTGTTGGTGGAGTTCAGGATACAACTGTGTTACTGAAAATTCCAACACAAACCTCCATGTGACAGTATTTCTACAAGTACTGGGAAACAGACATTTCAATCAGCTTCTGTTTTATATCTTCACTTCTACTTTATTTTTGTCCAGAAACAGCTTAATTTCAACTTGTAGCTTTCATCTGAGAAATGAAATCAAAATTGCTGAGGATAGAAAGATGAGAGATTCTGATGCTACTTGCTTGTGAATGCAAACTTGGAGATGCAACCCTACTGGAAAGGAATTGGAGGCAAAGCATCCACGATGAGCTTCTCTCCTTTCCATAATGGAGAATTTCAGTAACATGGAACTTGATCCAAGTCTCACAGTAGCTTTTGTTGCGGAGTCCTAGGATGAATTTTCCCTGTTACTCTAAACTTCTTAGAGGTCTTGTTTTTCTTACAGTATCCTAGATATGTAAGGCTGTAGCTTAATGCTTTGGTCAGGATGATTAAGATTGTCAGGAAAAAGAGATGTGCTGTTTTAGTGTTGCTTGATTGATATGGATAGTTCAGGCCCTGGAATTGCTAATTAATGTCACTACTCGGTGACTAATGCTGCATGTAGTTTAAAAGCATGCATGAATGGTCCTTTATTCTGTGTGGTTTCTAAGTGAGAATAAATACCATCCCACCTATCCCACTACATGGACATATATATATAGGCATATCTGTTGTGATTCCTATAGGAAAGGGAGTATCTTGCAAAGAAGTCATTATATTCAGTAATCAGGTTCAGCTTCAAAAAGGATGCCCATTTGTAAAAAGGAGGACCGACCACTCAGTCTCACCCAGTAAGGTCATGGAACAGATCCTCCTGGAAGACATGTCAAAATACATGGAAGACTGGGAGGTGACCACAGATGGCCAACATTGCTTTACCAAGGGCAAATTGTACCTGACTAATCTAGTGGTCTTCTGTGATGCAGTGGCCTTCTGTAGCTGCACCTGGGAACAAGAGAAAAACTACAGATGTCATCTACCTAGACTTCTGTGATATGCCTTTGATACGTCCTCCTGCAATATTCTTGTTGCTCTAATAGGGAGATAGGGGTTTGACAAATGCATGCTTAGATAAATAAGAAATTGGCTGGATGGCCATGTCCAAAGAGTTATTATCAAAGACTCAATGTCCAAGTGGGAAACAGTAACAAATGGGGTTCTAGTGAATGCTGTCCCTACCCATTGGGGCAGGGATGGAATAGATGATCTTTAATGGTACCTCCCCTTCCAGCCTGAACCATTCTGTGGTTCTATGATTGTACATTGGGAAGGTGACCAGGGAGAGTTGCTCTTTCTGTGAGAGAGCAGTAACACTGCACGGACATCTACCTGGGGGTGGAAGATGAAACAGGTGAGAACTTCTGGGTCAGGATTAGTGGACAGACAAAAATGGGTGTTATTCTTACGGGTGTCTGTTACAGACAGTCTGATTGGGAAGAATTAGTAGGTCTCCAGACAGCTTGAGGAAGGCCCATTCACTGTATGGAGGCACAGCCTTCTGGTGTGTCAGCCACCCCTCTCAGTTTTCTGTCATCAGCAAACTTGCTGAGGGTACAACCTGTCCTTTCATCCAGATCACTAATGAATATATTGAAGAGGAGTGGACCCAGTACTGACCCCTGAGGAGCGCTACTTTTTATGGACCTCCAACTACACTCTGTAGTGGTGATCATGACCTTCTGAGCTCCATCTTTCAGCCAATTTTCAATCCACCTCACTGTCCATTCATCTAACCCACACTTCCTAAGCTTACCTATGAGGATGTTATGGGAGACAGTGTCGAAAGCCTTGCTGAAGGCAGGGTAGACAATGTCTGCTGCCCTCCCCTCATCTATCCATCCAGCCATTCCATCATAGAAGGCTATCAGATTAGTCAGACATGACATTTTCCCTTGGTGAATCCATGTTGACTATTTCCGATACCTTGCTTTTCCTCCAGATGCTTTGAGATGACTCCCAGAATGAGCTCCTGCATCATCTTTCCAGGGATGTAGTTTCCCAGGTCCTCCTTGCCCTTAGTGAAGACCTTTCAAAGGTGATGGAGAGTGGCCCAGCAATTACTTCTGCCAGCTTCCTCAGATATTCACTTAATATATATATATATCAAAGATGTAAACGTGAGTTTGACAGTCATCTTCCATAACATGAACAGAATAGGTTTGGTGGGCAATAGGACGTGAAGAGGTAGATGATAGTGAAATAAAAATGCTAAAAGGAATGAAGAGGGACACTAGGCAAAAGGCATGAAAAGAGAGCAGAACAGGAGCAGAAGATGAGAGAACGTATTTAGTTTCCAAAATACAACGTGAACTCTGTTCTGTTTAATGAAATAGTATCACGTCAAATCTCAGTTTGATTAAAATTTATTTTACATGATCCTTTCTGGATTTCCTCAAGAGTATGACATTAAATTCTAGGGAATTCATTGTTCAAAGAGCTACGCAAAAGAAATGAAACTCTGCATGTGCACTGGCAACTATCTCAATATACAAGCATTTGCTGCTGGCTGAGTTTTTCTGTGTAATGGATATCTGCAAGCCTACTATATAGCAGGATCTGCGTGCTTTGGAGTCTGTTAGAATTCTTGGAAGACTAGACTGGACATTCTGGGTTAAACATTGCTTTCTAAAATTCTCACTTTGAATTCAGCTTGTAGGTCACAAAGTGTCTTGCGATGATAAGAGACTTAAAGGTGGTAAGCACAATTCTTTCATACTGTACCAGAATTGTGAACAGAAGTACTTCATTCATCTTCATTGGCTTTGAATAAAATTAAAAATGTTTCTGGATTTAACAGAATCATGAATTGTCAGAGTTGGAAGGGACCTCTAGAGATCATCTAGTGCAGCTCCCCTGCTATAGCAAGATTGCCTAGAGCACGTTATTCAGGACTGCATCCAGATGGGTCTTGAAGGTCTCCAGGTGGCACAGCCTTCTGGAGTGTTAGCCAGCCCTCCTAGTTTGGTATCATCAGCGAACTTGCTGAGGATACACTAGGTACCCTCATCCAGGTCATTCATGAATATGTTGAACAAGATGGGACTGAGTATTGACCCCTGGGGGACACCGCTGGTTACAGGCCTCCGACTTGACCGCACTTCATTAATTACNTTACAACCCTCTGAGTCCTATCACAGAGCCAGTTTTCAATCCACCTCACTGCCCCCTCATCTAGCCCACACTTCCTCAGTTCCCAATGAGTATGTTGTGGGAGACAGTGTCAAA
>VXBJ01004818.1:1014321-1029139 GCA_013400055.1 Nycticryphes semicollaris | reverse complement strand
GGATATTAGTAAAAAATTCTTCATCTAAAGGGTTATCAAACATTGGTGCAGGCTGCCCAGGGAAGTGGTAGAACTGCCACCCCTGGAGATTATTTAAAAGATGAGTAGACATGGTGCTGAGGGACCTGGTTCATAGTGGTTTTTTATCAGATTAGGTTGATGGTTGGACTTGATAATCTTAGAAGTCCCTTCCAACCCAGACAACTCTAGGATTCTACATCAGCAAGGCTTTCAACATGACAACATTTTCTCCCATGACAATGCCCCAGTATATAAACTGATGAAGTCTAGGCTAAATAAATGGACACTGAGATGACCTGAGAACTGTCTGTACTGTCAGGCTCAAAGGGCTGTGGTTCAGCAGCTTAAGGTCCAGGTGAAGGCCAGCCATTACAAATAAAAGATCAGCAAGAACACCAAATTCTAAAGGAAAAAGAAGAAATTCCAAGTTATTTAAATTTTAGTGGGGCGTTTAACACGTCTCTCCATCTCAACGCTGCTACACAGGTCAGGCTCACTGATGAAAATGTTACCTTTTCCTTCCCAAACCATGCTGTTGCTATTGACCCCTGTGGACATCAGTTATACAATACAGGTGAGAGGGTGAGGAAGAGGGCAGCATCAAAATCACAGGCAAAATACACATAAAACACAAAAAAATTCAGTGTAAAAATCCCCCCACCCAAACCTGCATACTAACAGCAAGAGCTCGCAAAGGAGAAATATATTGTTTTTCCAAGCATCAGAGGTATATAACAATGGGGAAATGCACTTGATGAGGTACAGGGGATTAGATTATGAAACTTACTCAACACAATTTTAAAATAGGAAGATTTAAAACACAACTAGCAAGAGTAACTGCCTCAAAGTAGCGCTGAAGTTTTGTCAGCAATAGCCTCATCCAGTGGTAACACAAGCCTTGCCATAGGGTATTTTAAGTCCAGAAATAGCACATTCCTCGCTGCTGGTGGAAGGAGTGAAAACTATAAGGCTCATTTGCCTCAAAAGAAAAGCCTTCTCACTTCTCCTGAGCCACAAGGGGCACGCAGACAGCTATTCTAACTCAACAGCACTGGAGTTTCTTAAATGGGCATGTTTTCGGGCTCATACTCCCCTCATTTGTAAGTGCCTCATAATGTAAGTCTAAATAAAAATACTGCAACCCAAAGCATTACAAATATAGGAAAATTACGTTTACTGTTGGACAAAGTCAGATTGCTTACCAAAAGCTTCCCAGCAGAAAACAATCCTGATTTTCTAAGGGATTACTGAAAATACTATTTTTAGTGGAAAAGACAGTGCAGGTTTCCTTGCCTAATCCCTTAAAGGCCACGTGAGGCTTTCTGACACGAGGAGAACAGCCTTAGTGCAGCTTCTCTTTAGCTCGTCTTTAAAACTGAAGTGACACATCAAAAAGCCCCTGTTTTATACTTTATTTTTCACTTTTGACTACACAGTTGGTTGCTCTTTCTTCCCCTTTAAGCAGGAACACGAACAACACTTCTCTGCTCATGTTATTGAGTTTGTTCTCAGCTGCATGAATAATCGCTGCATAATTTATTACCCCCTGTAATACATGTGAATATTTATTGTGAGAATTCTGTGTATCCTCAATTCTGTGAGTTCTTGCTAAGGATCCACGGCGTTGTTTTCTCCTTAATTCTAGTCCAAAAAAAAGCCCTGTGTCTCAAGTTGTTATATTCAGTTCTTACAGGGGCAGGTGTAGATTTAGGATAAGGAAGATCTAATTACCCAGCGCAGCGTTAAACACCCCACCTCGCATCCGGCGGGTAAGAGAAAAAAGCAGCAGCAGGTTGTTGCTTCTCTAGAAGGTGCCAGGAGATGAATCTGGTTTAATTAAAAGGGTTTGCTAACGAGTTTTATGTAAGAGGCAAGGCCATACAGACCAACAAAAGACTGAGCGAGGACATGGTTTTAATTCTAAAAGAACAACTTCTTCAGGTTGAGCTGAAATTGTGATCCCAAAGGAGCACTTGGAACTAAAAATAGTTCCCAAACCATTTAATATTTCAAGATAACAACAACTATGTGCAGGTAGCACACTAAATTGTAGACTATACATCAAAAAAACAAACGCTGAAACATCACACAGGCTTCAAATATATCACAGATCTGGAATTATGCTACACCAAGGATATTAATTTCCTATTAATTTTTTGGTACCTTATAGTAGAAGGCAGCAAAGCTTTTTGGTACAATTCTTTGGTGTAGCTTTTTGCTTCCTTACTAGTTCCTGATTTTGGTCGAGAATACTTATTTGCACTCAAAAATCAGGAGTGAAAGGCCAAGTCTAAAGAGAAGTCACCCACATCACACAGATACAATACGTGCTTTAAATTCAGACGGCGACAATCCAGGAGGGATTGTTTTTAATCCCAACAGAGCCAACAGACACAGTTTGACTGCATTTACCAAAGGAAACTAGTCCTTCATTCCTCCTGGCTTTCCATGACCAGATTCATGTCCCAAGGTAACTTCACATATAGACAGGAATAGTATGTTCTCTGATCTTGAAATTAGAATATTTTAGCAAATTGCCCCCCAAGTCCCTCCCGGTTCACAGTCCAAAAATTCTCTATGCTCATATCCATGGCCTAAATTACAAGGCAGTTAAAAACCAAGTTACCCACAGACTTCAAAGCAGTGATATAGATTAATGTAGGATACCTCTCTTGAGTAATGATTTAAGTAACGACCTAATCAACTAATGCATTCAACAGCACACAAACAATTCTTCTCTACGTGAACATTTTGCTGTGGAATCAAACCAAAAAGGCAATGTTCTGGGTAACCTTGCTCCATCACTGACTATAACGAGTTTACATGTAATATAACCTCAAACAAGACACTCCAATAAAGACCATTTTAAGTAGTCTCCTGCCTATTGCAAAGCCTTCACCACCACCCCCCTCACCACCCCCCTACCGTATTATGATGCAAATTTAGAGTAGTAAAACCAGGTGGCAAAAGTGAGAGCATTTCTAGTGACATCTATCGGTCATTGCTAACAGTGGCACCCCGGAAAAGAGAAAAGTTCTTCAAAACTTGAAATAATAAAATACCGTAATTTATTGCAAATACAAGTTCTGATGATTAGAACTTCCCATTTGAACACAGAAACTCATCTATATTCAAAGGCATTTTATCATTTAACCTGGCTATTTCTCCAATTTGTCAAATTTCTTTTGAATTTTAATCTAATGATCCAATGTGCTCGTAAATCTTTTCATATTGGTGCTACTGGTAGCTTGAATAGGTACATAAAGTCCATCATCATGGTCGTTAATGGAAATACTGGAATAGGACAGGACAAGTCTGTGGAATGATGACACACCCTTCTCCTTTGACAATATTTTAAGAGGTTTCCTCAGTTCACTTATCGCTGAATAGCATCAAATCCCTGCTATAGGCAAGCAGTTGGATATAGCTTTTCTCCTCTCTATAAACACCTCTCGCCTTACCATGGAAAAAGGTTATAATTTCCAAACCCAGGGCTATTTTTTCTCCTCTCTCAGTACTTCAACGACGCAGCTAAAAACGTATAATTACTACGCCCGCACACACATACCCAAATTGAAAAGAATAATCTCACTGTGACTTAGATTCACAATATCAAGACAAACTCTTCAAGTCCCAAATGCAAACTCAGAAGTTTCATCACACACCCTCACTTCAGAACAAAACACACCACCCCTTATCTTCCCGTCAGCCTGACCTAAACACCAGCCTTTTCTTTTTCCAATATTCCCTACAAGTACTTGCCTTCCTGACAACTGCTCTCAGCACTCAAAATCATTTTTAAGATGCTTTCCTTAGAAGAAAAAAAAACATTTTTTCCCACATTTTAAGTTCTCTTCACTGCTTCAAGCAAATATTACTTTCTCCCAGAGCAGCCACTCTGAAGTTCTTGTGGGAAGACTACGATATACCAGCTATCAACATTTTAATTGAAATTGCCATTTGATTGAAACAGGAAAGAGCAACTACTCTGGAGCAGATTCATATTGACCAAATATTGTTACACTTCAAACATTCAGTTGTAAAAAGGCATTTTGTGGACAGACATGAAGCACATCTCAGTACCAAGAAATAAAAGGATGGACACATAAAGCAAAACCACTAACGCAAAGTAAGGTTGAAATGCAGCAGGCCCGATAACAAACTTTAATCCCAAACTTGCTCAACCAGGAGGAAAAGGGCACTATGATTCTAGAATTCACTTCACAAATGGTGAATAGATGGAGAAAAAGCTGAGGAACACAAGGCATCACCATACGGAGCTCTGCATCACAGCTTGAGCCCACAGCACAAGTCAATTTATAAAGCTTAATATTTGATTGAAAACCAAAGCATAGAATCATAGAATTGTCTAGGTCGGAAGGGACCTTTAAGATCATCAAGTCCAAGCATCAAATGTATCAAACAATAAACAAAACCCTGATTTTTTTTTAAAATCAGGTATTTTGGTTTCAGGTTTTTTTAGGTGGGTTGGTTTGTTTGATGGGTTTTTTTTGTTTTGGTGGGTTTTTTCATTTTTAAAACACCACTGAAAGGGGAACCAGGGTCCAACAGAGTAGAGGGGTATTTCTACCTCTAGCACAACCCCGGCAGTGCCCACTGCCAGCCCAGAAAGCCAACCACATTCTGGGCGGCATCAAAAGCAGCGTGACCAGCAGGTCACAGGAGGGNAAAGCAGCGTGACCAGCAGGTCACAGGAGGGGATTCTACCCCTCTGCTCTGCACTTGTGAGACCCCACCTGGAGTTCTGTGTCCTGGACCTGTTTGAACCAGTCCAGAGGAGGGCCACAAAGCTGATCCGAGGGCTGGAGCACCTCTCCTGCGAGGACAGGCTGAGAGAGTTGGGGTTGTTCCGCCTGAAGAAGAGAAGGCTCTGGGAAGACCTTATAACCCTTTCCAGTACCTAAAGGGGCTACAGGAGAGATGGAGAAGGACTCCTTATCAGGGAGTGGAGCGATAGAAGATGGGCTAATGGTTTAAATTGAAAGAGGGGAGATATAGATTACAAACTAGAAAGAAATTCTTTGCTGTGAGGGTGGTGAGACACTGGAAGAGGTTGCCCAGAGAAGCTGTGGCTGCCCCATCCCTGGAGGGGTTCAAGGCCAGGATGGATGGGGCTTTGAGCAACCTGGTTTGGTGGGAGGTGTCCCTGCCCATGGCAGGGGGGTTGGAACTCCATGATCTTTAAGGTCCCTTCCAACTCTGACCATTCTATGATTCTAAGTCATCTGTGACCCCAGGCAAGGGAACATCTCTGTCACCTTCCCCGTTGGCACCTGGGGACATTCCTGCCACCCAAAACCCCGTTTCCTTGCACACTGTCCCTCTGATTCACCACTATTTGTGGCTGCCACGAATCTGTTTTTCTGACAACTGTATCACACCCTGTGCTGAGTCCTTTTAAGCATTAACTACCGCACTGACATTTAAGAACTGCATATATTTTTATCTCAGTTTCCCTCTGCCCCTTGTCAAAATACATTCTTTAAATGTAAAAAAACCCTGTACCTCAACAGGTTTTGTTTTGACCGCAGATCCCCACATGACTGAGCACCACGACAGTGCCAATAAGAACTGATATTCTGATTACAGAAAAGCAGGACTATATTGCAAGCAAGCCCTTAAAAGCCACCTGCTGTCACATCGAGATGTAAATGAAAGAAGAGAACTTACCTGCTGGCAAGGAAAGTCCTGAAATATCTGTAACAATAAAGACAGACATTTAGAAACAGAAGTTAAAAAAAAAACCAGCTCTAAAAATTTCATTGGCCTAATCATTTTTCTGCAAGGCTCTACTTGTTTAATAAAGCACATTAGCTGAAGCAATTTGCTAGCTGCTAGGCACCCCACACGCAAACCACAAGCATTTTCCTTGTCTCACCCTGTTCATTAACAAGATTACGTTTCGCCTACCTAACCTAAGGACAAAGACAATACCGAGTGCAATTACTACAGCAGAATACAGGTCACTACGCACAAATTAACTCTTACATAGGGATTTCATCATTAGCACCGAGGTAATTTCAGAGCTGGAAATGTCAGGGTTAGTCTTTGAATACAGAGTGGACATTACTGTATGTGTTATTTATCCTTAAACCTTCAGAGAAAAGGTAGCTGAGCTTACAAATGGGTAAGCATGGAACACACAAGATAAGATTAAGAGAAAGGAGACTGATTTTGGCACTGAAGCACGAGGTAACTGTTGCTGAATAGTTTTTACACCAAGTGCCAAGTGTGTCTTGAGCTGCAATCAACTTTACAAGAACCACTGTTTCAGAGTCTTAATAGATCACTTTAAAAGTTACACCCTAAAAAATCCATGGGTTTAAATGCTTATACACTAGATTTTTTCCTAAATAGTTATTTATTTAGATTATAACTTGTTATATTCCTTCCGATGCTTCTCATACATCTACTCGGCATCTCACTACACTCGACTGTAACTGGGACTCAAGGTGCCGACCAGTGTTCAGTACAGAAACTAAAACCCACAAACAACTAGAAAGCAAAAATTAGCCAATAGTCTGTAGAAATGAAGATGGGGACACACACACACACACACCAAAAGGTTAACGAGAGCTGAAATAAATACAGTACAAGTACAGGGGTGATGAGAAAGGGAGAAGCAGTAAAGGAAATGGGTAAGAAACTAAAGAAAAAGGTCTGCACAGTTACTCGGTTAAAAGGAGACAGCAATATTGAGTAATAAAATTGTTGTGTTGGGTACAAAATCGACATGGAAACTGAACTTTAACCAGAGGCGCAGCAACTGGAACAGATTCAGAGATTATCAGGGCAGATGGTCACTGCTTTGCCACTTATTAGAAGAAATAACAAGGCTTAACAGATTTATTAGCCCTGCTCTCACCAATACATCCTTAACATCATGCTGCCTTTAGCATCAATCCACATTTGCGGCTGCAAAACATGGTAAAACTTGAAAGGAAGGGAAGGGGAGGGGAGGGGAGGGAAGGGGAGGAGAAAGGATTTTTTAGAAAAGAGACATTTGGAAACCTTGTGTGATCCTTTAGAGATGGCCATTTGTCAGTCTGGTTTTGGTAAATTTGGCTGAAACCACATCACAACAATCCAGATCAGTGCATTAGGAACAGAACTTTTATTTCCGGCAGAAAAATGCATTGCAGCGACAACCAATTTGGAAAGTTAAAAGAAATGTTGCATTTTTCTGTTCATTTCTATGGGTTTAATAGTTTCTGTGTACTTTCTTTTATAAAGTCACCAAAGAATTCCTGCTCGTCACTAGGATGTACAACAGGACCAACTGCAGCCACCTGAGTAAAACAACTAAAATTGCCGAGTAGAAAATACCATATTTGATTTTATTTTTATTGCAGTGATAGAATCTAGTCTCTAAAACTCATCCATAATTAAAGAACAGTGAAAATTTTAAATCACTACCAAAAAATCCCACCTAAGTTATTAGTACCAGCTGCATTAAAATTTTATTCTAATTTTGGATGTTCTGGAAACGTTTTATCACAGCATTTATTACTCTTGAAGCAGGCTATTTGGTTAAGTGTGCCTGCAACAACAGACTTCAAGTAAATAACGGTAAACACAACCAGCAGAAAAATACTTTATCATATGCACACAGAGAGGCGGAAACCATTAATTTACACACCAGAAACTTAGCTGTGCAATTTCAAACACCCCCAGGGAAAGCTCTGCAGTTACGACACACAAACATTTAGAACTTAAGAAAGTCCTGATCCTTTTCCAGTGTTTGTCCTCAACACCTGAGCCGCTGTTTCTGCTGGGATCTCTCCCTCCGCAGGCACCAGCACTCGCACAGATCCCATTCCTGCACTGGGACCTGCCGGGGTACCTCCAGCATCAGCACCGTTACTATATTTAAGTCAAAGACTGTAATGATTTTTTTTATTTCCATGTTCCACTGCAAATCAGTTTCATAAATGCATTAACCAAAGAGCTGCCGCACCTCTGGGACAAATACACCGAGCTGCTTCCTGCAAGTCCATGCTCTTCTAATACAATTGAGTGTAAGAGAGCCTGTTTTCTATGATTAATTGACACACACTAGATTTAAAAACAAGTAGGATGAAAGAAATTGGAGCCTGAAGGTCGTATCAGTCTTCTCAAAATTGTATAAATGCACTTAGCAAGTTACTTGCATCATATTTTTTCAAAGATTTCCATTAAGCACAAGGTCCTCTATAGGCTAATCCATCTTAATTCTGGCAACACCAGCCACAACAAAAATATCAACTCATAATTGCGTAAACGAAGCAAACGCTGTCACAATTCCAAAGATAAAAGGAGTAATTCCACATTTTCATGTGTTATGTTTGTGCATTCAGACACCACAACAGTAAGTGAACATTCATTACCTCCGTGTATTTTTATGAGCTTCAGAGTCACATCAGGAACTTTGATGATATTTCTTACCCTTGGGTTTACCCTGTCTCGCCAGCGTGCTCTAATCTTTTCTGGCTTGAAACTTCTTAGCTTTATTCTCCAAATACCGTTTTCCATTTAACATCTAACACTGAAAACAGATTAGTGCATTCCGGCAACGTTTTAAAACACTTCATTCACTGAGAAGTAAACCGAGACGACGCAGTTCGGCAGCTACTCATTTCAGATCTCATTTACAAACTTGCTGCCTTCGCCAGGCAAAAACCTTTCCCTTTTTGCAGGGCATTACAGCATCCACAGCTCTAGACAGGAGAAAGTCATTAGTGCTGAGATCTGAAGAGAGAAAAGTTCAGCTCCTAATCTGGCTTGTGACGGCAAGGAGAGCTCTGGACTGACTCTTCTCCTGCGACTCATTTCCTCAATGTATGTAAATGCTGTCACACAAACCCCACTTACAGCTGCACGACATGATCCAACCTTACGTTTCCTAACTGCTCCAAAGCAGTTCTTCAAAGCAAAATTAAAAATTCATCAGATTTCTTGTGCTTCTACTCCTACTGATACTTTCCAGTGATCTGACATGTTCTGTATTTATATCCTTCAGGTGTTACTGTGTAGGGAACAAACTGTCGGCTTGAACAGAGAGAGAGGAAAATAATTTTTGGCCCATCATCTTTACAGACGTCAACGTACCTTGTAAAGGGAAACCAGTTCCCCAGGAAAACTGGTTTTGTCCCAAATGGATATTGGAAGGATGGGGCCGATGGCCTCCAGAGGTCCTTTGCAACCAAGGTTTCTGTAACACCATATAACAGGTGACAGCAAAAGAACAGAAAACAACATCAAAATACGAAAGTTCCTCAGCCAACAAACTTGCCAAGTAAACCAACCTACAGGAATTCACTTGAGGAACCCAAAAATCCCCCTGTATTTTAAAGAAATAAGACTACTCTTACTGCTGCACCCCCAGAGATGGTTTTGGGCAGTATGATCAGACTGATAGGGGGTTGGAAAGGACCCCTCTGGAGATCAGCTAGTCCAACAACCCTGCCAAAGCAGGTCCACCCAGAGCAGGCCACATAGGAACTTACGTCCAGGTGGGTTTTGAATGTCTCCAGGGTTGGAGACTCCATCACGTCTCTGGGTGGCCACTTCCAGGGATCTGCCACCCTCAAAGGAAAGATCCTACTCTTGCTTAGATGGAACTGCTTATGTTCAAGGTTGGGCCCATTTCCTCTTGTCCTCTCACTGGGCACCACTGAAAAAACACTGGCCCCATCTTCCTGACACCCACCCTTGAAGTATTTGTAGGTGTTGATCAGATCCCACCTCATCCTTCTCTTCTCCAGACTAAAAAGACCCAAGTCCCTCAGCCTTTTCTCATAAGAGAGATGTTCCAGGCCTCTCAACATCTTGGTGGTCCTTTGCTGTGCCCTCTCCATCAGTTCCCTGTCCTTGAACTGGGGAGCCCAGCACTGGACACAGTGCTCCAGACGGGGCCTCCCCAGGGCAGAGCAGAGGGGCGGGGTGACCTCCCTCAACCTGCTGGCCTCATCTTCCCGATGCACCCCAGGGTGGCACTGGCCTTCCTGGCCACAAGGGCACATTGCTGGCCCATGGACATCCTGTTGTCCACCAGGACTCCCAGGTCTTTTACCTTAGAGCAGCTCTCCAGCAGGTCAGCCCCCACCCTGTCCTGGTGCAGGGAGTTATTTCTCCCCAGGTGCAGCTCCCTGCACTTGCCCTTGTTGAATTTGATCAGGTTCCTCTCTGCCCAACTCTCCAAACAGTTCCTCAGATAGGCTTTGTGGATCTTGTCACAAAGAGTTTTTTCTATGCTTTAAGGATGCCTTGAGTACCGGATATCTCTAACACTGGATTTGTTTTTATGGAACTATGCATTTTGCATTGCTGAGTTTCCTCAAATGTTTTCTTGGAAATACAGCCGCGATTTAACATCCTCTTTCCAAGAGTAACATCGGATCATCAAAAATGGCAATATTTTGTGAGCTTCGTGTTCCTACCTCAAGGTAAAATGAGAATATGGCTCTGTGGACAATTCCAGAGGCTCAGACTCTCACCCATCTACAGCACTGATCTCCTTCCAGAGCTGTGGGAAGCGGCCGACCACTAGAAACTCAATCCCGTTCTCCTGTAACAGGAACTGACTGATGCTAACAGTATCCCCTTGAAATGAATTCAGATCCTCAGTTTGTGAACCAATCTTCTCATTCCAGTGCGAGTAGAGGCTCGGAGCACACAAGAAACCACAGACCACAGTCTCCAGGAAGCCGAGTAGCACATCTCGTCCCACAACAATCCTTCCAACTAAAGCAGGAATATCACAAAATCAACTTAAGATGCAGTCTTTCTATTTATCTATTGGTACCAAAGTTATTTAGGAACATGGACCTGTATTCACTTTCAGCCTTTGTGCTGCTGATGCTGAACGATGCCGTCTTAAAAGGCTGAATTCAACAATCTCCCTTCCCATTATTCTCTGGCAAGCGAAAAAGAGCACCGGATGTTCCTCTAATCTTTAATGAAGTTGAGATCTCATCATCCATTTCAAAATATTTTCCTTTTTTTTTTTTTACACACACAGTAAATGATTAAACAGAAAACACAAGTCACCTTTCAAAAAAAGAAAAAAAAACACCCACCACTTTGTAAAATTGTATTTATTCCAGCAACTCAAGGATTTATTCATGACCATCTGAAGCGAATCGAGCAAAGACCTTGGAGATCAGATGAATTCATTCTGTGAGCACACCCACTATGGAAAAGCTGTTTAAAAGTTGACAATATGATTAAGATTATAGAAATGGCTGGTTAGATTGTGCCATATGTACATTTTTTTCTCCCTTCCCTTATTTCTAACCTAAATCTGACCCACTTCTAATTTAGCAGTCTTTGGAGCTGAATGGTAACAGCCCTTTATTACATCATTTCACATTAAGGCAATTCTAGGGCAATTTTAAAGAGCAACTCAAATCAAATATTTTCTTCTATTAACTATGTAGAATGAGAGGCAGAAGTAGATGACTATAAAAGCCCATTTTTCTAAACCTTTGATCATCCTTTACAAGTCTTTGAACACAAAAACTATTTTTACTTTTAGTAGCTTCCCCAATTTGCAGCCACCGATACCTGACATGATATTCTTAAGGCAATCATAACAGCACTAAAAATACTATTTGCTTACTTAGAGGTTCTCCCCCTCCCCATTGACATATTTATTGCATTTGCCTCTGGCGCAGCAGCTGAATATCCATCATTAAGTGTAAATTTTTAGCTGTTACCATGGAAAAAGATTGGGGGGGGGGAATGATTATAGGACAAAGATCTCAATGCACGAAACTTGCCAGCATGTTTATTGGGCCTGGTCAGATCAGAAGGCATTCAGTGGGGAAAAATAACACATCTTCTGTTTACCAACTCTACTTCACAGGAGATTCATGGTGCACTGCAGTCCTTCACTATCTTTCTTTGAATCTTGGCTTCAGCTGCAAGTATTAGCAATAATGATTTAACATTTTCATTTAGATCCATTGAAAAGCCAAATGCAAAGTCCTGCACGTGCAACACAGCAACCCCAGGCACAAACATAGGCTGGGCAGAGAATGGTGGGAGAGCAGCCCTGAGAAGGACCCGGGGGAGTGATGGTGCATGAGAAGCTCAACATGAGCCATCAGCGCACACAGGGCGCCCAGAAAGCCAACCACATCATGGGCTGCATCAAAGAAGTGCGGCCCACAGGACACGGGAGGTGATTCTGTCCCTCTGCTCTGCTCTCGTGAGACCCCACCTGGAGTTCTGTGTCCAGCTTTGGAGTTCTCAGGACAGGAAGGACATGGGACTATTGGAACAGGTCCAGCAGAGGGCCATGGAAATGATCAGAGGGCTGGAGCACCTCTCCTGTGAAGACAGGCTGAGGGAGCTGGGGTTGTTCAGCCTGGAGAAGAGAAGGCTCCGGGGAGACCTTTGAGCAGCCTTCCAGTATATAAAGGGGGACTACAGGAGAGCTGGAGAGGGACCCTTTGTCAGGGAGTGTAGCATTAGGATGAGGGGTTAACGATTTTAAACTGAAACAGAAGAGATTTAGATTATATATTAGAAGAATTCTTTCCTGTGAGGGTGGTGAGACGCAGGAACAGGTTGTCCATGGAGGTTGTGGAACCCTTATCCCTGGAGAAGTTCAAGGCCAGGCTGGATGGGGCTTTGAGCAACCTGGTCTGGTCGGAGGTGTCCCTGCCCATGGCAGGGGGGTTGGAACCCGATCTTTAAGGTCCCTTCCAACTCTGATCATTCTGTGATGAAAGGTTAACTAACAGACAAGAATGAACCCCTGTGAGACCCTCCTCAGGAAACGTGCGCAGCCTCTATATTTTTGAGAAGTTGTGTTTAAGAAGTTATTAATTTTAATGCAAGCAGCTGCCTCTGAAGAGCAAAAGTAACACCAAATTTAGGTAAGGAAAAGTTAGAGGATTGACTCAAGTACTGCACAGAACACTGATTTTGATTTTTTTCTCGGTAGATTACATATTTGGTTGACAAAATACGTACCAGGCACATTTACAGTGCAATCATCACCGTATCTGACATATTTCAAATAGCTTTAAACAGGCACAAGTGTAACATTATTACAGCAGCAGAAGTGTCAGCATCAGCTGACTTGTCCTGGACCTCAGGAACACACTCAGTTTGTATTTGCTTCCATAACTGATACCAAATTGACAAATTGGTGGCTAATTAACTGTTGTGTTCTTCTCCCTGGCTCCCTCTATTTATACCTGCCTTCTACTTCCCATCCACCACCATTTATAAACAAAAGCAAGGTTTTAGCCTCCTCAGTTTACAGCATCTACAAAAGTCTTCCAGTGGTTTCCAAACACAGTTTCCCTGCTCCCACTGAAACTCCTCCTAAATCACTCACCTTATGCTTGTTAAATACTAGTTTTCCTAAATTAAAACAAAACACACACAAATTCTGAGTATAGATGCTGAAGGAAAACACTGGTGGATTACTCTCATCTCAGCTGAACTCTGCTCTGAACTGAAAGGAGACTTCAAATTCATTTACATCATTGAGCAGAGATAACAACATTTTCTCTCCAGCCACCAGCAGCCAAATTCTAGACGAAATGCCAAACAGTACGAGATTAAATGAATGAGATCTGGGGGAAGGTAAGTTTAAGGAGGTTAAGAAGAACAGAAGAAATTCCTCAATCTTTACTCAGGGCAGGTAGGATCAATCTCATTACACACCGAGTCACAGAACACATGGTGTCTGAGTAACTCAGATAAAGAATTTATTCTCAGTACCTCCGCAAGTCCTATATACACCTTTTGCCTACGGGGAAGAGAGGTGTGGATAGAGACTGGAGTAAGGGCCCCAAGAATTGGCTGTATTTCACATCACAAAATGGGTAAATGAAATATTTAAGTCTGTGGGTGACACTGAGCTCTTACGGGTAGGCAAAAGCCACGTCAATGGGAAAAAATGGAAAAAATACCCAGAAGGATGTCAGAAAATGAAACAAGTTGCTAAAAGACAGCAGACGGACGTGATGTAATGTATCTAGGGGAAAGATATTCTGAGCAATACCTCCTTAACCACTTCACACTTGCACTTTCTCCAGTTCCAACTGCGGGAGGAAGGCTGAGTCACTGCTTTCTCTGAAATCATCAGCCCAAAGAGCAGAAGCTGACCAAAAAAAAGGCAATAAAACAACGTGTACCGTTAGGAAGGGTACTGAAAACATGGTACTTTAAACACATTACTGTACACAAAGCAGGAAAGCATCCACATCTTGTATTTCTTTCTGGTCTCTGCACCAGAAGGACTGCAGGGTGGACTTCAAGAAGGTCCTGAGCAGCTGAAGGGATCAAGGGATGGAGTGTAGGCCAGGTAAGGCCAGACTATGAAATCTGGGCCCTCTCGGCTCTGAGGACACGAGGCTCATATTGAATATGACCAGAGCTTAAAAGCAAAGTGGGAGGGGGGGTGGGGAGGGAGATTGGGATTGAAAAAAAGGGAAGCTGCTGGAAAATAGCTCATCAGAAAGTGACTCGGGAATCCTGGTGGACGCTAAATTGCCCATGAGGCAGCAATGTGCCCTTGTGGCCAAGGAGGCCAATGGCATCCTGAGGGGCATTCAAAAGAGCGTGACCAACAGGTCAAGGGATGTCATCCAGTGCCTCTGCTCTGCCCTGGTGAGGCCACAGCTGAAGTACTGTGTCCAGTTCTGTGCCTCCCAGTTCAAGAACAACAGGGAACTACTGGAGGGAGTCCAGCGGAGGCTACAAAGATTATCAAGGGACTAAAGCAACTCTCTTGTGAAGGAAAGGCTGAGAAAAGAGAAGACTGAGGGGGGATCTC
>VXBJ01004818.1:995010-1012425 GCA_013400055.1 Nycticryphes semicollaris | reverse complement strand
GGATGGTGTTGGGTTTTGGTTTGTTTGATTGGGGTTTTTTGGGGTGGGGTGTAATTTGAGACATTTAGTTATCCTTTTAAATCAAAAGCAAAAAGTAAAGAAGATTTAGAGTAACAGACTAACAATGTAACAAAATAAACCACTCAAAAGTTTCTTTTGGGAATATCAAAACAGTATTTTCCAACTTTTTGGGGTTTGGTAGGCTTTTTCTAAGGCAAGTTCTTAGAAAGCTGGGAGAGTCAATCCCTTCATGTTCCACCACTTTAAAATTATGCCGTTTCCATGGTTATGGCCCACACATGGATTCCATTGTTACAGCACTTCTTCACAAGCTNGATGGAGATAAATTTTGCTACAGTAAGAACTTGTTTTCAAAGCGAAGGGTAGCATCCTACAATTATCTAAAGTGGGCGTTGAAGGAGGATGGAGCCAGACTCTTCTCAGCGATTCCCAGCGACAGGATGAGGGGCAATGGGCACAAGCCGGAACACAAGAAGTTCCATTNAAAAAAGAAAAAAAAAAGCTTAAAACTTTGGGTTTTCTTTCATTTGAAGCTACAGAACATTCCAGAGGAGTGACAGGAGGTTGAAGACAATTGATGCAGCCAACAGGGAGGGAGGGAGGAAGTAGGAGGCAAAAATTTCAAGGACAGCTTTTCAGTAAAGAACACACACAAAGTAGTTTGTCAAAAGTTTAACAGATTATCATCTTTGCGTATACATTGGACTTCTGTAAAAAAAAAAAACATAAATAAAAATGGCCAGTTCTAGTTAACACTTGCACACATGAGAAGACTAACATACTTATTCCCTAAAAAAAATAAAATGTTTTCTTGATCTCAGCAGGGATTACTGCAAGGCGTTCCAAGCGAGCCGACAGCAGGTTTGTTCTGTACAGAAATCTGCCCCAATAAACAAGATGAAATCTATTTTTACTGAAAAAAAACCTGGGTTTTCTTAGTCTAACAGTAATAGTGTGGATGGAGATAAATTTTGCTACAGTAAGAACTTGTTTTCAAAGCGAAGGGTAGCATCCTACAATTATCTAAAGTGGGCGTTGAAGGAGGATGGAGCCAGACTCTTCTCAGCGATTCCCAGCGACAGGATGAGGGGCAATGGGCACAAGCCGGAACACAAGAAGTTCCATTCAAATATGAGGAGAAACTTCTTTCTGGTGAGGGTGGCAGAGCCCTGGCAGAGGCTGCCCAGGGAGGGTGTGGAGTCCCCTTCTCTGGAGACCTTCAAGCCCCACCTGGATGCAGCCCTGAGGGATGTGCTCTGGGCACTCCTGCTTTAGCAGGGGAGTTGGACTGGATCATCTCTAGGAGGTCCCTTCCAGCTCTGACAAGTCCAGGATTCCATGAACACATGGGTAATTCCACAAACATATGGTTTAGGGCATTTGCAGGTAGAGCTAGAGAGTGTCTGAAAACACTCCTCCAGCAAGACGGGACAGTTTTGGACCTGAACAGTGTAAGACACAACAGAAGAGAGAACACCACACACTGTGGGACAGACAAACTTCCAGTAAATGTACCAGCACAGGCACAGGGAAGAGCCCTTTCATGCCATCATCTTCTTCCAGCAAGTCTTACCCTTTTACCAGGAACACAAATTTCAACACTTCCAACTACTATCCTCTTTGGACACACCACGTTCTGCAAAGTGTAGTTCTAGTGGGTTGGGTTTGGGGTTTTTTCCCCACTTCGTTTGATATGGGGTTGGCTGGGTTGGTTATTTTTTTTCTGGTCTTTTGGGGTTTTTTTGGAAGAAAAAGTCCAAAAATAAAAAGCTTTCCAAATCCTAGGTGACAAAGGAATGTCATTTCAAGAACCATCTACAGTGAATAAATTATTTGTAAAAGAACAAAGCAGGCACAGGGCAATGAGAATTAGCAAAGAGAAAATGGCAAACATTATTATTTCTATTGTCACACAAGCTTATGTCTTCTTGTTTTTTTAAAGCCAAAGAGACACAGAGCCTGAAACAGGAATTTAAAAAATAAAGAAAACAAATCAGGAAGGGCAAGAGAGTCATTATAAAGCTATATATAGCTCTGATGACATGCATGATGAATTTAGATTTAGATCTAGATCATTTAGATGAATATGCTTTCATCTAAACTGACAGAATTTTTCTTGCTGTGTTTCACGAGGGTAGTATTTGCGTCCGGTCAGTTCCCTCCTCCTTCTCCCCCCCTGAAGTCAAGACGCACCAGAAGAATAGAGAAAAATCTTTGTCCCAGCTTCTCCTCTATTCCTGTCCCCTTCCAGATGGGAAAGAAACGGAGGACGAATAGCGACAACAAAAGAGATGACAAGTGAAGTGGGGAGGAACCCCAGGCAGGAAAAAAAACGCCCAGCACAAGGAAAAACACACACATACACCAGGACAAAGAAACCAAAAGAGCTGGATTGACGAGAACTAGATTTGGAAAGGAAAAACAGGGGGTGGTGAGGGAACAAGGCGACTGACAGAGGAATTTCAGTACACAACACGAGACAGGCTTTCTTCTCCTAATTGCTTCTGTCATGTAGCCCTCGGAGAACGCCCCTCAAAAGACGCCGGCGTTTGTGTAGAAGGAAAACCCCCGACACGTCTGTTCTCCGCAAGAACACGATGATCAAACGGGAGCCCCGGCTGCTTTGACAGAACACACCCCGCGTGCAGCCCCCGTATTCCGTGTGCTGCCGATTCCAGGTACGGCCATTCCTGGTCTCAGCCAAGCCAGCAAAGTCCAAGAGGTTGTTTCTCACACAGCAGCCCAGAATCCAACACATGATTAATAGATCCTCGTATCCACAACCCCACTGCAAAATTCCAGCTTTGGCATCATTAAGATTCTATCAGTCCCGAACTGCAATTTAAGACAGTATTTTTCGCCTTAATCTGCTGCTCTATTTAATCAATTTAATGCACAGTAATAACTTAATTTGACAAAATTGAATGTGCTATTTCTCTCTGCCTCTGGCATGAAAGAGATTAAGACCACCAGAAATACTTGCAGAAAGATTTAAGATTCATTACATCTTAGGTGGCAGATAAACATTAGATATGCTATAAAAATCCATAGACTCAATACTGTGTCTAAGAGTTGGGGGTTTTAAGTCACCACGGCCGTTATCTCCCCAGCAGCTAACTCAACCTGCACCTCCTACACAAGCCAGGACTGTGATTTTTAAAGTAAAACCTCATAAAGTACTGTTTCATAACATAGAAAGGTTTGGGTTGGAAGGGACCTTAAAGATCATGGAGTTCCAACCCCCCTGCCATGGGCAGGGACACCTCCCACCAGACCAGGTTGCTCAAAGCCCCATCCAGCCTGGCCTTGAACACCTCCAGAGATGGGGCAGCCACAGCTTCTCTGGGCAACCTCTTCCAGTGTCTCACCACCCTCACAGCAAAGAATTTCTTCCTGATACCTAACCTAAATCTCCCTCTTTCAATTTAAAAGCGTTACCCCTTGTCTTATCCCTTCATACTAACACACTCCACAGGCATTAGGGAGACAGAACAAGGCCAAAGACAACTTTTAATTTATATACACTTTATAAACCCTGTGTAGGTTCCTGGCCAAAACCAGACAGGATAAAGGCATGGGGCAGAAGAGAACACCTTCTAGGTCCAGGCCCTGCTCACATGAGACAAGAAACAGTTTGCATCCCTACCCAAAAATCAGGTTTGATTTAAACTAGTAAGATTATACATAGAAATAACAAAAGAGGTCCAACACGACCGTTGGAAGGTGTAAGTTAACAGACGTTACAGGAGACACATCTGCCCACGAGCCCTGCCCGTGGCTCCAGAGCTGAAGGTACCCAAATGATCCTGGAGCACAACTGGAGGTGGAGTCTGGATGGGACTGGATGGGACCCAGGAACCATCTCTCATCATCCCAGGGCCAAAGCGATGGCGTGACGGAGCTGTCTGTGCTGCAAAATGAACATTTCTGCCTTCAGGGCTGTCAAACTCATTTTCCTCACAAATAACGAACGAGCCAGTTTTAAGGGCAGGAGCGAGGAAAGGAATCCTGATGGAGTGCTGTGCACAAAACACACTCTTTACTTTCATAGCTAAAATTCACTAGGTGCCTCAGTAGCTCTGACTTACCTTATAGTTATAAATATTTAAGTACTACAGACTATTGCAGATCTATTTTAAATTGATTTTAAGTCTGCCATAGTTTTGTATCTTGACATGACTTTCTAGAAAAAAAACATAATTCCAATACAAAACACATCTACTATTAAAAAAAAAGTCTGAAATGTACTATTTCTGCTGATGTTAAGGAACAGTGCTGTTTCACTTGAAAAATACATAAATAAATATTCCACTAAGCTTTTTTTTTTTCATTTATGCAGAGGATTCATATAGTGTGCTCACTTGTGCAACTACATCTTACTTGAACTTGCTTTGTTCATACGTAAAATGCAATGTTAATGGTGAACACAAACACTCTTGATGTAGAATAACTTATTAGCAAGTTTGTCCTAACATGCATTGGCAGAAATAAAGAAAACCATGATGTAGACCTTTAAGAATAAACAGAGAAGGGCCACAAAGATCCTCATTATCCAACTGCACATTTTGGATAACCCTGTGTAGGTTGGACTCTATGAACAAATATATCCTGCAGAGCGATAAAAATTCAAGACCACAACGAAATACACAGTAGAAACGATGCTTTTTACCTCAGCACTGAGTCCTAGGAGGCAGTAAAACCTACGTCTTTTGTACCACAGTATAGTCTGTGGGAAACTACAGCCACAAGAATAAAGCCTAAAGCAAGAAAAAGCATTGCTAGAACTTTTTAAATTTTTTACTGATATTGTAGTTTATTCAGTACCCAAGCGTTCTGTGCCTGAAAAACCAATGTCAGCTCACCTCTTTGTTATTTCACACAAGGATAAATTATTTGAGGACTACTCTCTAAAAAAGCTTTTCTTTTTCTGAAGGAAGGAGGAGAGACCAGCCATAAAAGGTATCCATCTGGTTTTCTTCGCTCCTGATCCAACCTGGACAAAGTCACAGACGCCACTGAATCCCTCAAAAGTAAGAACACAGAATGAAACCTGTTCACAGTAACTACCTAGAACTGAACTGACAGTTGTTTCACGCACTTTCAACCCCAGTAAGATGAAAACGATGAACATTTTTTAATTACACTGTGATCTAGTTCTCAATTTATCCTGTCAGGTACCCCTAGCGCACCCTAAGTTATTTCAAACACATTGTTAAAATACCCTCTCTCTCCCATAATGTGTGGAATACATAAGCAATGCTTATTAACAAAAATTAAAATTAAAATATTGAACAATATTGAGTTCATCAAGATCTCTTTTCCCCATTCTTCCCTCTCCGAATTGCTGGTGAAACTCACCCTCAAAAAAACAACCAAACCCAAAATCATTATAGTTCAAGCTTGAAGACTAAACAAGAAAGAAAATGGCTTAAGGTCCACATGAAAAGCCTCATTCAAATTTCCAGTAGTTATTACAGAGAGACTCATTTTCAGTGCGAGCTGTTTCAAGATCTAATCAGGTTCAGAGGGGACGTGAACCTAAATGCGCTCAAAACCACTGAATTAATTCTGGCACAAAATCATCCAGCTCCTGCATACAGATACCAGTATTTCAGGGCACAAATCTCTGCCTATACGCAGAAGGAGATCAAATTAGAGAACTGTGGTGTCTACTTATTCCATATTCAGCTCTGATACACTTTATATTTATTTCATCACCCTGCAAATTAAGCATTTGTGACAGCAGAAAGGAATTTCGGGCCGCAGAAGCTAACAACGTGTCACGGAACTGGAGCTGAAGTAATTTCTATTTTGTATTTGTCTGCTGCAGCCCCACACAAGAAACGCACAAGTTCCTAGTAACAGGATCCTGAAAGATCAGAGCAAAGTGGAGGAAGCTGAAAGAACAATGTTGGAAGGGACCTTAAAGATCATGGAGTTCCAACCCCCCTGCCATGGGCAGAAACACCTCCCACCAGACCAGGTTGTTCAAAGCCCCATCCAGCCTGGCCTTGAACCCCTCCAGGGATGGGGCAGCCACAGCTTCTCTGGGCAACCTCTTCCAGTGTCTCACCACCCTCAGCATGAAAATTTCATCCCTGTGTGTAGTCTAATCTCCCCTCTTTTAGTTTAAAACCATTGCGCTGTCCCATCACTACAGGCCCTGTAAGAAATCTCTCTCTACCTTTCTCACAGGCCCCCTTTCTATATTGAAAGGCCACAAGAAAGTCTCCTTCCTCTTACAGAGATCATCCAAAAAGCTTAAACCCAACAATGTAAAATTAAGAGTCTACCAGCTAAAACTCATTTAGGTTCTCTCAAATCCAAAAATTTCAGGTCTCTCCCACACAGACTTTTGTAAGAAAGATAACTTCCCATCTGCCTGGAGACATCAGACAACATCAACAGATTTGGCAGTTACACACAGCTCCAAAATTTACCAGAAATTAATGAGATACTGTTTGAAAAATCACAAAGTGCAGTTTTGAGGCTGGGCAGACACCAGTGACTCATCCTGAGGTCTCTTGCCAAAGCACTAACATGAATGTGAGAACACTTAAGTTTTACCTTTCTGACCTGTCCTACACCCAGAGCATCTATTTTTCAGAAGTCTGAAGAAAATTACTACCTTGTTTGGCTTTAAGAAGTTAATACTAAGAGAACAGAGTTCCTATTCCCCTATCTCTTCCCCAAACTATAAAAATACTAAGAAACTAAGAACTTTATCTCTTTTTAGGCTTTCAAGATTCAGTCTTCACAGGAAGACTAAACTTAGCTTAACTTAAACCTAAAAAGACTTAACTCCTTGTTTTCTTCTCAGCCTCCATCCCAAACCCTAAAACGAAACCCGTTTAAAATGTAAACACGTTGCTTTTGCAGTTGGGGAAAGTCAATAAAGTAGTTTTGTCACAAAAGGGTCCCAATGTGCTCCTTTCCACACAGGTCATTAAAGGGACATCTTGTTTCCTTAGACACTGCTGGTGGGTGGAGTCAACCTACTACACCTGATGCCTTAAGGCCAACAAGGATCTCCCTCTTGACATCAGCTTTGTCAAGGACATCTCAAAGGGGAAGAGCAAACAAGGAACCTCCAGTCCACCTGTGGAAGAGTTAAGACAACATCACTGTGGTAAAGTAACTCTTACCAGCTCATCAAAAACAAGACCTCCAGGTAACGAGCAGCTCTTTTCAACTGCTGAACTCAACAGTTGAAAAGTCCACCAGGGGGGTTGCAATTCACATCCTGACCAGGACTGGAGACCTGATGGACCTCCAGCCCAACAGAGTTATTCAAATGGAAGACAATCAGTCCTAACATTGATTAAGAACCAAACATGCATCTAAATGTGTAGCATAAAACATTACCATGAATGTAACAGCCACGTGAAAATACTGTTGGGGACAAAATTATCTCATTTGAATAAGCCATCATAGATAATGAAATTTAATTCACACATAAAAATTGTGAGAATAAACCAAGAGAAATCTATGCTGGGAACATTGATGGACTGGGTTACAGCCCTGATTAAGGGCTAAATACTCATATTTGAGATAGAAAGCTCCAGAAAACTGAGATCTGACTTTGATGGAAATTGAGCTCCATAAGGTGGACAGTGTGAGTGATAGAGTGCAGAATTTCCAAATATTTTACATCCCAATAACATTACTTTTAGATGAGAAAACTTGTTCGCAGTAGCTTAGGTCTTAATTTTCTTCTACCCTTATTTTTCCTTCACATTTACAAACACTTCAATGAGTAATTTGAACAGCAAACCAAGCTTGTCTCAAGTCTTGGAAATGGGTTAAATACGTGAACCACGTGTGTAAAACATGCAGTAATTTGTAATTCAGATGCCTTCCTTTCTGAAGCACCGCTGTGTGTTCGAGTATGGAGTCGGAGATCAATTAACCACAACTCAGAAGCGCCTTGAAGCTTAAAAACCAGCAACGCACAAATCAATATTTAATTTGCAGTCAGCGTAGGAGTTAAAAATGTAACAGAAGTTATCTACAAAGTGCGTATTATAAACCACAAAGTGAAATAATTATCAATATGCACTACCAACAGCTTCAGCAATAACATACTATGAATTTTTCAACATAAAAGCAGGGGATATTAAAAAGAAATAACAAAAATTTGGGAACAACCACCCCATTTAACCTACAAATGGCATGTACGTGCTGTTATTTGCATAATCCAAAAGGAACTCTTTTTTTTCTGCATATTTCTCTTTCCACCGCAGGGAATAAAGTAGGCTTGGAGAGGTTTCCTTGGGCTTCTCACATCCCTGACTGCTTCCCTCCTTCAAATTTCTGCATTCTTCAGAAATTTGAGATACCACAGACATATCAAGACCCATCCTTGCTTCAAAACACGTTTTAGGCAATTTTAAACGTGCAACAAAAAAAAATATGCAAAATTGCCAGGGTTAGCCTGAAATATTATTTTGAAGAAATAGGAAAAGAGCTCATGCTGAAATAAAAGTTTACAGTAAACTCCACCCAGCCCACTCAAATAACATCGAAATCTTTTTCCCCAACAAAAATATTTTTCGGTTCAGATGCAAATGTAGCAATTAAATATTTTCTTTAAAAATATAAACCAGCTGAAGCATTTGAATGAAGAGGGGATTATGTGCTCTTGTACTTCAGAACAGAGGAGCCTTCTGATTGAATCACAGAGTGGTCAGAGTTGGAAGGGACCTTAAAGATCATGGAGTTCCAACCCNTCCCTGATAAGGAGTCCCTCCCCAGCAACCCTGTAGCCCCTTTAGGTACGGGAAGGATGCTCTAAGGTCTCCCTGGAGCCCTCTCCAGGCTGAAAAACCCCAGCTCCCTCAGCCAGCCTTCATAGAAGAGGTGCTCCAGACCCCTAATCATCTTCGTGGCCCTCCACTGGATCTGTGGCCTTCCCGTGCTGAGGACTCCAAAGCTGGACACGGAACTCCAGGTTGGGTCTCATAAGCACAGAGTAGAGGGACAGATTCACCTCCCGTGACTTGCTGGTCACACTTCTTCTGATGCAGCCCAGGGTGCCGTTGGCTTTCTAGGCTGCCAGTGCACACGGCCGGTTTATGTTGAGGTTCTCATCCACCATCACTTCCCGCAATCCTTCTCCTCAGGATTGCTCTCCAGCCATTCTCCACCCAACCTGTATTAGTGCCTGGGACTGCCATGTNGGGACAGATTCACCTCCCGTGACTTGCTGGTCACACTTCTTCTGATGCAGCCCAGGGTGCCGTTGGCTTTCTAGGCTGCCAGTGCACACGGCCGGTTTATGTTGAGGTTCTCATCCACCATCACTTCCCGCAATCCTTCTCCTCAGGATTGCTCTCCAGCCATTCTCCACCCAACCTGTATTAGTGCCTGGGACTGCCATGTCCCTGGGGCAGGACCCTGCACTTGGCTTGGCTGAACTTCATGAGGTTCGCACGGGCCCACCTCTCAAGCCCATCCAGGTCAATGCAACCCTCCCTCTCCCCTTTAGTCCTCCTACACTTTGCCCTCAAAGAATTAGGGGACAGAGAAAAGCATTAGCTGCTAAAAGACTAATTAACTCTGTATTTGTGCATTTCAGCTGCTTTTTAGATCGGTGGTGCTCCCCTGAATACAGTCAGCACAGATTTTCTTTGTATGCTGATGCTTTCAAGTGGGAGTTTTAGTTCAAAAAGCAAAAAAAAGCAACTTCTGACCCATATTACACGTAATGCTTGTCCACAATTAGCGCAGGGATGGCAGAATATTCTGTGCAGGTTTTTCTGCTGCCATCACTATGGATACAGAGACCATCAGTACATTGAGAATGGAAATTTGCTGCTTTCCTTATGTCCCTCTTTCTCCTTTCCCAAGTGAGAGTTGCATTTATATTATAGCTCCAAAGCAAAGTGCTTCTTACCAAAAGCAACATCAAAAAATATTAATTCCTTGGATTAGTAGTAGGATTCAGTAATTTTGATGTCACTTGAACTCTGGATTTAGTACAGAGCTCTAACTCTTCTACTTTTTGAAGGAAAAGATTAAGAGGCTGTAGCAGGGGGCTACAAAGATGATCAGAGGCCTGGAACATCTCTCATAGAATGGTCCAGGCCAGAAGGGACCTCTAGGGTCATCTAAGTCTGACCTCCCCACAGTCAGCAGGGACACCCACAACCAGACCAGGTTGCCCAGGGCCTCGTTGAGCTTCACCTTGAATATCTCCAGGGAAGGGACCTCAACCACCTCCCTGGGCAACCTGTTCCAGTGTTCAATCACCCTCATAGTAAAGAACCTATTCCTAATATCCAGTCTAAACCAAGGAAAGGCTGAGGGACTTGAGTCTTTTTAGTCTGGAGAAGAGAAGGCTGAGGGTGGATCTGATCAACACCTATAAATACTGAAAGGGTGGGTGCCAGGAGGATGGGGACAGTCTTTTTTCAGTGGTGCCCAGTGAGAGGACAAGAGGGAACAGGCAAAAGCTTGAACATTAGAAGTTCCATCTAAACATGAGGAGGAACTTCTTCACTTTGAGGGTGGCAGAGCCCTGGTAAATCCTGCCCAGAGAGAAGTGGTGGAGCCTCTGTCTCTGGAGACATTCCAAACCCACCTGGTCATGTTGCTGTGCAACCTGCTCTGGATGGACCTGCTTTGGCAGAGAGTTGGACTAGATGATCTATGTCCCTTCCAATCCCATATCATTCTGTGAGTCTGTGGAAGTTTCACACCTTATACATGTTTATACTCACACACCTCCCCAAGCAAATCTTCCAGGTAGCTTTAGTCTGGCTCCTCTTCAAACTTTATGAACAGGAAACTCCTGAACTAAAGCCCAGATTTCACCACCACCACCAGATGTCTGTCCTATCCTATTCATTGACTACCTAATCTACATAATATACTGGAGAAAGTGGACCTCTGAAACTGAAAAAAAAATAAATAAAAAAGGAAAGGTCACCCAAAAAATCCTCCCCTCAGAAAGACATAGGGATTAGCATTTAAGGACCACCTTCATACCAGGCCCTATCTGGTTCGGGTTTAGCACAGAGCTAGAAACACAAGGCTCAGGCTGGATACAAATACATCCCGTGCTCAGGAATTTTGAGGATATCAAAGAAGGATTAATACACAGCCCTTAACACCATGCAAAAAAAAGTAGATGTATTTTAAGTTAACGTCCTGTTTGCTTGCTTGTTTTTCAAAACCAAAAATTATGCAGAGATTTCTAAGATAAATTATTTACCATTGTAAGAGCCCAACCCAAATTGATACGTAAAGTGATTTGCAAGAGTCAGCACATGTTCAAGGCAGCGAGTACAACAGGAATTGTTCTGCTTAAAGAAAGATACAAGACGGTTCAGAATATCACTACTAGCAAAACAACATGAAAAAACTGTAAAGACAAGAAAGTTAAACCACACTGAGCATTAGGAAAAGCCTAGAACTCCTTTAGGATCCTAGCTCTTGTAAAGATTATTTAGAACAAATGAGAAGGGTGAAAGGAAGAACTCTATGATTACAGCCGCCCCAATTCCTTTGAAACTTAATACCTACCATGATTCTGCCAAGTTTTATCGTCCTGTTCTGAAAGTTAAACTGAGGAGACTGATCGTGGGAGAGGGAACTGACAACACAACCACCTGCTTACAATACGTACAAAAATAACCTGGAATGTCAACCTTGGACTCTGGGTGACAGCCATGACTTTTTAAATGCCCTTTCCACACTGTAAATACTGCTTTACTAAAATAAGAAGTGGCTTTTTTTTTTTTAATGGGAATCTTGGTTAGCAATCTAAAGCCTGCACCTTCCACAATACAGCTGGCAGCAGACTGTGTTACAATATCCCTTCCACACATTGTATTTCAGTGGTACCTGAACAGCTATTTTCTCACTTCTGCTCAGCATCAAGGCTCCCTCTTGGTACAGAAGACTGTATCTCATTTAATGCATTCATTTATGGGTGCAGTTATAGACTCCTATTGCCTTCTCATGCCCTCTTCACCCTCCTTAGTAAGGAGGGTGCCCAACCTGTGCTTGTCCAGGGAATGCAAGTTGCCTGCTTTATTTCTTCCTGCAGAAGGAAAGTACTGATTCACAGCTACCAATAAGAAACAAAACACAAGAATCACATCATTTCTGAGAATTACCTACTCTATAGCCAAGATAGCAGGCTATATAATCAAAAATAAACCTCTATTTCTGACAATTCCTGCTACTGTAAACTGATTTAATCAGTTGCAAGCGTGTAAAAACACAGCATTATTTGCAAAAGTTAATAGTCTCAAAAGAAATGGGCATCTAAAGAATTATGATGCATTAAGAAGACTCATGCAACTAAAGGTCCCAAAGACCCACGCAACTAAAGGTCCCAAAGACCCAAGAGAAGCAGCAAACCAAATTATCTACAAGTATCTATAGGGGCGCCTGGTCAATTTGAAAGGATTTATCCTGGCTGTTCACATCTAACTGGTAACGGGTCTTATAACGACATGAGAAGGAAAGAGGTCACATCAGAGTTTCTAACACTGTATCGTGTGATCTTCAACTTCACAACCAGGTAAGAAAAACCAACCACGCATATCCAACATGAGATTACTGGCAAGGCAGGAACACCACAGAAAGTCTGAAGATTGTACTGAATTACAGTGAGCAGGACCTATTGAGACCCGAAGGGAAAAATGAAAGACCAAAATTGAGTTGAGACTTGTGGCCAAGGGGAGCCAAGTGATCTTTTCACTTTCTGTAATGCCATCGAGGGTCAGGTTAGAGTATCAGGTCCCGTTCTGAGCTCAGCACAGTATCTCTAAGCCCTGAATTTCCCGAGGAGTGAAATTCCCCGCGTCTCAGGCACGGCTAATTAAAACACGTTTCAGGAAGCGCACTCAAGGCCGCTTCTCTTCAAGAGGAAGTTCTCCATGAACACCTGCCAGGAAATAAAACCAGACCTTTCCTTTCCTACAGCACACACAAACCAACAAGGGCAACCCCTGGGTTGTCATTTATTGGTCCCACTGCCTATTGCATTGGCCAATATTCTTTTGCACAGTATTTCATGACTTGTTAGTACATTTGTATCCGCTGATTTTCCTTTTCTTGTAAGGACACTGATTATAACCTGGTCTACAACTGCAACTCAAGCTGCTACACCAATGCCAAGTGCTACTGCAACAGGTAACAGGCAGCCTGGCACGTCTAACTCAGTTAACAGATAAAACCAGACATTTTCAGGCCTTGGGAAGATTATGGTCTGGATTGAATTTGTCTTTTTGATACTCTCAGAAAATTCCCTTCGAGTTTTTATTTTATGAGCGCTTTGAGGTGCAAGGCTGATTGATGTGGAGTCAATCCACAACCCATCTGAAATTTGGACACATTGGAAAAGTAAAAAGTCTACCCACTAGCAGTGAGATGCATGTTATCATTGATTATTTTGCATCAGAATGGTCCAGGGGAATGATTCAGAATTACCACCTCCTTCTTTTAGAAACCTTCCTAGGCCAGTCTTAAACAGATTTGTGTATTTCCTCCAGCAAATATCAGGCGGTACAGACCTAAACCCATCAACCAAAATACAGCATCAAAGGACTATTCTACATTACCAGCAAGTGAAGTGTTCTCATCAAAACAAAGCTACAGCGAACTTTACTGCAAACATAACCCTGCGTTCCCAAAAGCTCTGTCTATTTTTAGAGAAGTGATAAATACATTAGCAGGATGAAACGGAATAGCCACACTGAAACAGTTTGTTTTGCTTTTAAAACCACTAAAATGGGTTGCATCCACCTTCATTGTAAGAGTCTACCACCATAACAACAAAATAAAAATGCTGAACTTCACTCTCATTCATTTGAACATTTCAAGGTGGTTGCACAGATTCGAACAGGTATGTGTTTGCAAGGCTGGGATGTTTTTCTGTGAGAAGGTCTCAACATTTTCAAGCTGAAACAATGCTGACACGTACAGGGAAAAGGTTTGTGGATATTTAACCAAGTCAAGCAGTCAGAAATCTGCAATTTGAAGAGTCAGGAAGGTAACAGCAGCATTACATGGCTATTCCTGGCATCATCAGCATGTACCACTCCATACCCATCCAAGTCATATTACAAAGGAATGCTATTTACAGAGGCAAAGTTTGATTTCTGCTTTATATTTCCCTATTCACATTTACCAGAAGGGCTCGCAAGCAAACCAAGTAATTAGTTTTGGTGTACAGAAGAGTTTTGGCATCTCCAGAGGGAAGACTAAAACCCTAGTTCATTCCACCTTGGTAACGTGTTCCAAGATAATCCAACCAGACCGAGGTTTTATTAAACTCTGCCAAGGGAGAAGACAGTTACAGAGAACGTCACAAGCACCAAAATTTATTATCCCCACCACAGCCCACTTACTTTTACGTAAAAGCCACCAGTTGCTGTGGGGGACAGGCTGAGGAAGAACAGCTATGCTGAGCAGAGGCCAGGACAGAGTTCAGGAAAGCATTAGGCACCACATGGCACGGTTTGCATTCATTATGTTCAGATTAATTGCTTTTAAAACTATGCTGATACCTGCCAATACACAGAGCCTTTCACAGCAAAATCCTCACCAGAGAAAAGCATGTTCTGCTGGTGAACTCACACACACTTGTGAGCCCAGCCTCCCTGGAGGAAGCTGATGCTTACCATCACCTCGGTGGAGAAGTAAATCTTTCTCCAATGCACCCCAAAAATCCAGAATAATAAACCCAGCAAAATCCCCCTTTCAGAAGCCAGGAGGAGCTATAAGCACACAGGTGTTGTTGGCAAGAAGCAATGTACGTTAATTATCTTGACACTTGAGAACAGAGTGGTTATTCTTTACAGTTTTAAGCCCAAACTGAAATCCTTTGAGACAGATCTTGTATCAAGACGGGAAAAGCCTTGTGTGTATTAAAACAAGATTACAAGCATAACATCCAAAATATACAGAAATCATGGATATTTACAAGATTTCATTTGGGGAGCATTTCTTACTGTAAGAGATAAAAAGGAACACTAATTTATCTACCTGCCATAACTGAGTGCTATGCTGGATACAACAAGGCTGCTCTTCAAATACTAGTTTAATTTCAACTGAAATAAAACCCTGAAGTTGGAAAGCATCTGATGTCACTTGCAACAGGGATGCAACCAGAACATCCTTTGGAATGCAGGGATGCAATCAGGAGAAGATCCTTCAGAAGCTGGCCTTTAGATGGAATTGCTAGCACCACCTACTGCCTGTGGCTGTTCCACATCTTTGAAAACACACACACACACACAAAAACCCCGTAAAATTACACGTACCTCCAGAACCCCTGCACCAATACAGTACACAAAGACTGGCCCGAGGAGGAAGGCAGAATTATAAAGCTAAAGAGAACTGTTGTTTGTAAGTCCCTTCATTGATACATCAAATAATCAGTATCAGGAAGACGACAAAGAATACGGTATGAGCTGAAGCAATTAAGTGTCAGCCACGTATTCAGGGTTTCTAGACGATGTCGATAGTCACTTAGTCAAGTTTTCTGCCATCACCATGTTTTTCATGGACACAGGCCTTTGTAGCTGGAGGGGGTGGACACAACTGCCAAGTACTTTTAGGTGCTATTCAAATCAGTGGGAGAGCTACTCTGAGCGTTGCAACAGAAAAAAAAGGTCATGTCCCAGCACAGACTTAAAACTGACACCTTTTATCCTAAGTTCTGTGACTCCATCCAATGCAGATACTCATAATATCGTAAGAGGAATGGGTAAAGCCATCAGTCCCAGGGCAAGTGTACCAGGAAAAATCCATCCTGTAAAAGAAATGGCTTGAAGAGTGCAGTGAATACACAAGTGTGGGTTTGGTGCCAAACAAGGCAGTGGTTCTGTGGAACAAAATACGTGATCATGTAGTGAAGAAACTAGCACGATATATAGAAAAGCTTAATTTTTTTGCAACATAAGACTTCCAGTAACAGTTTATAAAGGACTGGGTAAGCAAGAGATGCAGTGCATTTTTCTGTCATTTCCCCTGCAACTGTCATTGCAGTATTTGCATGTATAATGCCAATTTCAAAGGGTAACCAAGCACTCATCTCTTCCTCCTAACAAATCCCCAACCAGAAAAACCACACATACTTCAATGTAAATCTGACAAGTCAGAAGTACTTGCAATTTACATTTAAGACCTTCTGTTGTTGTTTCTTCTTACTTGCCATTATATTTCGCAGCCCCATTATTCACGGGGCTGGTCTTCTGTAAAGTCTTATCTAGGAAGGTAGTGCGAGATATTCACCTAACAAACTAATAAATACTTAGTTGTCATGGTTTTACCAGGATATGACTCACTTCAGCCCTTTACAAGCCATGTATTCCAAAGAACAAATGGCTTCAGTTCACAAAACATGTGCTTTTTTGCCTATGAAGTCACAACAGTCAGAGCTGTTCCTTTCAAAAGGTCAAACAAAATGAAAGGAAGCACAAAAAAAAAACCCCTGAAATCACAGGTCTGATTTGTAGGCCTTTATATAGGATAAACTGAAGGGGGAGGGAGACTGTTTTGCCCCCCTCCCCTTGTTGTCTGGATTTGTCACACTAGTAGTTTTCCACATTAAAAAAGTATTTTTAAAATGTCTCGGGTTCTATCTGAATCACAATTCAGATTCAGTATGTATAAGGCAACAAACTTCAGTCTTAATTGATAAAAATATCAGTACTGGTACTTTTTGTTCAGACTGAAGTACTTTGGGTTTTTTTCCAGTCTAGGTGACAAAACAGAAGACTACTATTTTTTAAACCACTCAACTTGCTCCTTGGAGTAGTGAAAGTAGATGGAATCTCCTTTGAAAAAAGTGATTGTGTATTACAAACATCAACCCATACCAGAAAAGGGAAGGGAGAAACTAGAAAGGAGAAGCAACTAGTCACCATAAACTTGAATACTGAACTTTAAGAAATGCTGACTGACACCCAGACCACTCACAAGTAAAGAAGTTCAGCAAAAAACCTATTGAAGACATCCACAACTGCTAATTTAGATAGTACAGGGACGTTAAGTGACACTCTGCTGTTTCCCAAAGGTGAAAATATAGAGAGATCTCAGTAAGGAAATACTCTCAAGTGGAATTGCAAGGTAACAGCCTGAAATCCCATTAGAGGATCCCACCTGAAATGCCACATTTCTTCTGTTCTCAAGTACATCACAGCCCAGGCAAGAACATCAGTCTAATCTAAAACAGGTGATACAGAAGTTCTAAACCAGGTTCTCCACGTTAGCAAGTTACATGCCAAAGTGTTCTTGAAGCAGGTGATGAGTTTTGCTACCTACCAAAGCCTAAGAAATAGAAAAAGTAATGTAATACAGGCTCCCAGACCACCAGCCACAGAGAAGGCTGAAGAAAGACAAAACCAAAACAGAAACACCAAACAAGAAAAAAAA
>VXBJ01004818.1:976885-994840 GCA_013400055.1 Nycticryphes semicollaris | reverse complement strand
AGACTCAACAACAACAACAAAAGAAATAAAAAAAAGGAGACCAGAAATAGCTTCTGTAATACAGAGACTACTGCGGTTACCCAATTCCTCTGCTCCTGCTTATAGCAAAACCACATCAGATTAGGCCAAGCGCCCCTACAGCTAAGATTCTGCTCAAGATAAATTTTCATGTACTACAGAAAAGCAGAATGTGAACACAGAGAATCGTTATTACATCGCTCCAAAGGCCAGGCAACTTCCAGCTGAGTAGTTCTGGTAGGTGAGAAAACACCTTACAAATTCCTCACGTCCACAATAAACTCCTTGCTGAACATGCCTACGCAGGCCTGCTGCCCAACTCCGCACCCCTGAACGGATGGGCCATAACTGGGATGTCAGAGAAACGCCAGTTCTAGGAGGACCAGGGTAACAGACAAACCAGAAATCACATTTTAACATCCACTGTTAAAAAAAAAAAAGTGAAAAATCAAGCAAAACCAGTAGCTGTTCCACATACCTTAAGTAGTCTGTCCAGCTCTCAGCAGCAGGTGCTCAACACAAGATGAAACATGAAATCTGAAACAAACATTTAGAATTGATTAGGATATTTTCTTGACCTAACATCAAAGCAGTCAACTATCCAACAAACTTAAAGAGCAAATAACTGATATTATGAAAGACAAGATCTTTCAAAGGAAAGGAGCTGCAGTACATACCCTACTTCAAGAGGCCAGACTATGTACCTGGAAGTNAAAAAAAAATCAAGTTATTCTGGCCACACTCACATATAAGAATATTCCAAACATTCATATGTGTCAGCACCAATAAAAGCAGAAGTCATAAATACCAGGGATACCGAGGNGAAAAAAAAAAACCCACCCCACAAAAGAAGTCAGTAGATGCAGAAGATGAGGTTTACATTTGAACTCAAAATAGACACCTTACAAAGGAGGCCGCCAGAAATCCTGCAGGTCCCATGGAAGTAAACTGAAAATTCCACAAGCTGCATAGGGTTTGTATTTCAAAGGAGGGTTAAAGAAGGATTCCGAAAAGAACTTTTCATATAGCCAACATACATTTAATAGAAACTACAATTCAGTGAGTGATTGAAAACGTTTGTAGCATCCAAACCTAGAATTAGAACGATTGCTTCCCTTGGGGGGGGGAAATTAAAAAAAAATTTTAAAAAAGTTAAGTGTTGTGTGGGAGGAACGAGTCAAAAGCATTTATTTCCTCAGGGTATGTGCAGCACACGGCAGCCAAGCCAGTTTTCAGCTGAAGTACCAAACACATACAGACAGACCTCAAAACATACATGTGATACACAGTCCAGGAAGAGTTCTGGGTTGGTTTTTCTTTTTTCTCTTGAATGAAACAATCAAACCAAAAGAACTCCGGAGTTGAGTAACCTACAGAGTTGGTTTTGCTATTATGCCTGCTATTTGTGTTCTTTCACCTCTTGAACAAATATATACTCTTGGGACAAAGGCAGTACCCAGTAGAAAACCTAAGATTACACATTAAGGCACTTAGAAATTGATTTTAAGAACCGTTTCTGAGCTTTGATCCACCTTCACTACATAAATTTTTCCCACACACAAAGGCCACCGAAAGGTTTCCACAAGAAAAGAGATTTTGATGAGCTGAAGTAACACAACAAAGTTAAGAGAAACAGTACAGAGATTTTATTTTTTTAATAAAACCCAGAATGCTCAAATCCTATTCAAAGCCTTCATCTCAGCAAGAATAAACTGAAAAAAATAAAAACCAAAATACTTAATTTTTTTCAGCTAAGTCACAGAAACGAGCAACAGACACTCACCTGAAACCCCCCCACACACACCCCTGGGGAAAATATCACCGAGAATTTGAACGGCTTTGATGGAGGCATCTAAGATTTTCTGATGGCACTGCCTCAAAATACTGATTTTAGAGTTAAGGCAGAATCTGTGAAGTCAGCTGCCCGTCCCGTTATTTCTACCAGGCTGAGTGGCAAACTCAGTCACAGCTTTCCCCAGACTCATGTCTGCTCGGAATATTTTTAGGGAATTAGTCAGGATTTAGGATAATTTGTGAACACACCAAGGATTAACACAATGGGGATGACATCATGACAAGCCCTTTACGAAAAGGGAAATCGCTCATGAGTCTGTTTCTCAGATTGAGAAACTCATGCAGTTATTGCTTTAATTAGAGATGTTTTCTGATACAACAAAAGCGACTTTTAATTTCCCAGGCCAACAGGAATGACCTTTTCCTACTCCAGGAAGTTACATTAATAGTACCCTTAAAGCATTTGTTAAAATAATTGTGTGTGGAATATCACGGGGACTTACCCACACACATCATCAAAAATGCACCGAAGACAAACACTAGAAAAATATTATTTTAATTGCTTAGGCATCAATAATGCAAGCGCGTACAAACATGCTGAGTTTTCCATGCGAGTCATCTCACCGATTTTCAATAGAACTACTCATGTGTAAAATTCAGTGTACAAACACATCCTACTCTGGTGTGATGTTGGATGGCAACCCCAAGAGTCCACATAAACGGCCTCTCTTTTGGTTATTAGCTGTTAAGAGAGTAATGGAGTTTCGTAACATCCTCATTAGGAAACTGAGGAAGCGGGGCCTAGATGAGGTGGATGAGAGCTGTTTGTGTGACAGAACTCAGGAGTAGGGTTGAGTTAGAGGCCTGGAAGCAGTGGTGTTCCCCAGGGGTCCAGTCTTGTTCAACATATTCATCAACAACCTGGACAAGGGGACAGAGTGTATCCTCAGCAAGTTCATTGATGACACCAAACTGGGAGGGCTGGCTGACGCTCCAGAGGGCTGTGCCACCATCCAACGTGACCTGGACAGGCTGGAGAGTTGGGCAGAGAAGAACCTAATGAGGGTCAACAAGGGCAAGTGTAGGGTTCTGCACCTGGGGAGGAAGAATTCTGGGCTGGACCTGCTGGAAAGCATGTCTGAGGAGAAGGTCCTGGGGGTCCTGGTAGATAGTAAACTATCCATGAGCCAGCAATGTGCCCTTGTCACCAAGAGGGCCAATGGAATTCTGAACTGCATAGGGAAGAGTGTGGCCAGTCGAGGGGGGTCATTCTCCCCTCCACTCTGCACTGGTGAGGCTACTACTGGAATACTGCCTCCAGTTCTGGGGCCTCCAGTTCAAGAGAGACAGGGAACTACTGGAGAGAGTCCAGTGTCGGGCAACAAAGATGATGAAGGGATTGAAGCACCTCCCTGATGAGGAAAGGCTGAGAGAGCTGGGACTCTTCAGCCTGGAGAAGAGAAGGCTGAGAGGAGACCTTATTAATGCTGACAAGTATCTGGAGTGTGGGTTGGATGGATGTGGAGGAGGATGAAGCCAGACTCTTCTCAGGGGTTCCCAGTGACAGGATGAGGGGCAATAGGCACAAGCTGGAACACGGGAAGTCCCATTCAAATATGATGAGAAGCTTCTTTCTGGTGAGGGTGGCAGAGCCCTGGCAGAGGCTGCCCAGGGAGGGTGTGGAGTCCCCTTCTCTGGAGACCTTCAAGCCCCACCTGGATGCAGCCCTGAGGGATGTGCTCTGGGCACTCCTGCTTTAGCAGGGGAGTTGGACTGGATCATCTCTAGAGGTCCCTTCCAACTCTGACAAGTCCGTGAAAACCAGAATCATTCATTTTCCCTTACACTAACACCGACAGCCGTTTCCAGACACACCTTCCCAAGATTTGTTCTTGCAGGTTACTTACTGCTTTTTCCTGAGTGGTGAATGAATTAAATCAGTGACAAGAACTCTCCTGCACCCAGCTCAATGTTTGACCAGTTGTAACACTTTTTAAAACATCGATCAATCTCATTCTAATTGGGATAAACACTGAAATCTTCTAAAGTGGTCAAAAGGAGCTTAAACATAAGAAGTGGTTTGGTTTAAGCAAAATATTATGCTTTTACTTCAACTTTTGTAAAAAAAAAACAAAACAAAAACCCAAACTATGTACATCTTACAAAATGCTTTCTCTAAAATAAATTTTAAAACCCCAGCTATATCTAGTGGGGGGGATTTTCACAGCTTTTTAAATTTCTCTGCTTTCACCAAAAGGGAAAGGTTTTCAGTAAATTGAGAATATTTAAATATTGTTTAACACACTTTTTGTGGTGGAAAACTCTTCTTTTCAGGATTTTTTTCCAGCTGGTGGCTATAAGCTGCTCATTTGGTCCAGCTTCATTTGTTTCCTTATCTTTTTTGGACTCAGCTTTATCTATTACCCCATCTTACCTTATTTTCCATTTAAAAATCACACATAATCCTGTTTTTCAATTAAAAGACAGAGCATCTTGTAGATCTAAACCTCACTATACACTGTCTGAAATTGCAAGTTTTATCTTCCAGTATAATTCCTTTCCCTCTCCAGTTTGACTTCTTGACCAAGCACAGCAACCGAAGACAAAGCAATTACTAGTAGCCATGAAGAAACATTTTAAAATATCTTGTTGGTGTGGAACTCATTTCTTGGCTTCCTTATGTTTTCAGTTGCCTTTAATGTTTAAGGAAATTTGTCCTCTTTACTCTTTTCTCATCACTCTGCTAATTTACTCTTTACAAATTCCTCTCCCTCTGACCTTCTCTCCAGATCCTCCACTCTAACACAATGATTTATCATCTCACACCTTACAAAGCTAAAGATGAACCACTAAAGGTCAACTTCACTTGTCTCACTTCTCTCTCCTCCTAATTCCAATCCCCAGCAGCAAAGCGAATAAACAGTTTGGGGCTACAGAACATTTTTATCCTTATGAAGCGTTGAACGTGATCAGGCCTGGTCTCTTAACGACGCCCCTTTGGCACTACAGTAAGTCACAGGAAAACTCCACCAAAGTTCACGGTAGACGAGGAAGACTTCAAGAGCTCTGGCAGTGCAGGGAAAGAACAGTAACAGCAATTTCTGGACACAACTAATACTTGAGCAGAGATGAGACGCAGTTAGAACTAAGTTACCTGCAATGTTATTGTTTCTGCCAGTTATACAGTAAAATATACGTTTTTAGATACTTTCCTGTATCATCTGTAAACAACTGTATACACACAGCTCCTCTACACATCCAGCCAAGAGGGGGAATGGACCTCTTTGGTGCACTTTCAGCAGTAGCACAAAAAAGAAACCCATGCAGAAGAGTAACACAACACAGCCCTGAGCACAGTCTCCCAACAGATCACCTGTGGTCCTCAGGAGAAGTCCCACAACTGTCCAGGCTGTTCTAGACCGACCCAAAGGCACTATTTGCACACACAGAGCGTTGTGAAGATTTAGTAGCTTTAAACGCTTAGCAGTTTGGAATAATTGGTATAAAAACACTAAATTGATCTTAATATTGGCTAGTGGCTTGGACACCAGAAGAATGTAGTCCATAAAGCAGAATTTGGAACGGACTGCTTGGACCCAAACACAGATTCTTAAGCCTGTCACCACAAAACGTGTCCATGTGGCCACCATCAGCCTCCTGTGGAAACTTGTAACAAGATTGTTCTAACATCATTGGGGAAAGAAGGGCAAACTTCAGGAAGATCTCAATTCCATATCATATTAAAACCACCAAAATGTAAAGGAGTCCATTACTTTATCTCTCTCCTATTCATAAGGACTATCATGCTAAATCAGGTATAAAGATAAAGATTTAACATCACACTCAAAGCTGCTGTAACAGACTCCGTCCAAAACACTCTCATATTTCAAGCAGCAGCTGTGCATTAAGTACCCACATTATATGCTCGTGGGCTCCCCAGTTCCCCCCCTCCCCTTCTCATTCTGACTCCGCTTCAAATCCTTTTCTCAAGACTCACTACTCTCATCTTGCCTTTCCCAAAACTGAGCTCGACTCAGCAACCCATAAAGTCTTGCCTTATTTTACTCCTTCTATCAACTTCAAGAGGAAGGTATTAAACCAGCTGTGCTTTATGTACGTTTGTTTTCACAACCTGCTCTTCCAGTACTTCCACTCTGTGATCTCTTGCTGCCTATAATGCGACCAACGTTCTTACTCCTGCTTGAGAATATTGTAGTTCAATACCTATTTCAAGAGAAGTAACGAAGACTTTTGAAAGAAAGAATTTCATTGCAATCCCCATTTATCTCCCAAAAGCCACACAGATAAATACATTACAGAACTCCAAAATTTGTTTCCTAGGAAAGGAAGCTCCTGCGCTTAAAACTCTTCTCAGATTACGACACAGTTTAAAGGCTTTGTTTGCCTTTAAGAGAGGAAAAAGCTGATTCAGTAATAAAATGAAGCCCGTAAAACACACTCCTGTCTTTAAAAATTCCCTCTCCTATTTTGATGAAAAGGGAGCAAGGCATAAAACCGGCTGTTGAAAGCCCTGGAAGAGCACGAGACACGCAGCTCTGCCACCACACAAAGAAATGCTTCCCCTTCTGCTAAGGCTGAATAAAGCCAGGGATTGTGGCCTGTGACACAACTGGGCTTTCACTCCGTTTAAATCCCCACCTGAGAATTAATCAGCTGTGCTGCACACCATCTTCCTCCAAAGCTCCTGAAGAAACCCACTTGGTGCTTTATTAATTGTGTGTGGGTAACAAATTTCCAGCAACTAGGGAATGAAATCCAGAGTACTAAAGCTCAATTTCTTATAAAAATGGAATATTGACACAAACTCTAGGCAGAAGATGGAACAATAAAATAAAATAATAAATGTTCATTTGATGTTATATCCTCCTCCTCCTTTTGATTCCATTCCTTGACTAAGTTTTACAGAGGGTCTATGGTATTTTTCCATCCACAACCCGAGAAACACAAGTAATAAATTCAATTTAATATTCACAAGGCATTCAAGAAGAGACAAAGTCAGAATATTCCCACAAGAGAAGCAAGACACATACTTTTTCTCTCCTAGAAACTTCAATCCTTAAACTGTGCCATCAAAATACATGGTCAAAATCAAAGGACTATTAATCATTTCTGGAAATTGATTTGGTTTTTTCCTGATTACCACTGATTATTTAAAAGATCAAAAAAATTTATGTAGGTATGCACTAAGGTATATAACAATAACGCTATCTTCCTCTGTGGAGGAGGTTCACCCCCGCCAGCCAAAAATCACACGACTTACAAAGGCAATGCTAAACAAGAAATTCACTCAAATCTGAAATCATTAGACATAACAAACATTTAATATCTAGTCTGACTCTGTGCTTTTAGAGCTGACTAGACAGAATTCAATAGAGATGACGAGCAAGAGCCTTCCCCTCACCTCCACACCACATCAGGAGTTTTAAAAGGACTTGTAGTTCCCCAGATCCCAACAAACAGCTTAAAGGATTTACACAGGTTGCACAAACGTACGTACACTCTTAGCTGCACCTTTTCATTTAAAGGCACCCTGAAAGCCCAGATGTAGCACTAAAAGGTTAATCCCAGCAGCTTCTGCCTCTAAATTAAAAAGCTACCTGATCAATGAGCTTATTCTTTCATAAGGAATATCTCAAATGCGGGGTGCATCATTAATACCTGTTCCCAGCAGAGGCTGTACTGAGTACAGAGAGGCATAAAGACCACATCTTAATTCATCTCCACACACATTTTCACTAAAGATTACCTGATTTTGTTTCCCAAGCTCAGCAGTGATTTAATCCTTCCTTGACAAAATGCTGAGAAATATTTTGACTTGCTTTAGAACAGATTAAGTTACAATTAAGAGGAAGCCTACTGGTACAACATCAAAATACAAGCTATCATATTAAAGAGGGAAAGACAGACATAAAAAGGAAGTATTAGTCCACCACAAGTCCCTGTTATTCTTAAAGCAAAGCTCAGTTTATTAATACATATTGAAATATAGTTGTTAATTAAAGGGTAACACCAAAAGGAGTAAGAAAAGTCATTGTCCAAGGCTACTTTATTAACTTGCACAGTTCAGGAGTCTTGAATGTTTTCTGCCATGAAATTCATAAGTGCACAAGAAAATGGCAACTAAACTAATTGTTCTAATATCAGTAACCAGTTTATAATTCTGTTTTTCAAGTCATACCTAGGTAACATCTGCATCTATAGAAGAATGTGACAGTTGTGTTTACGGGAAGGATCTTCTCTCCGTGCCCTTTACAGCCATAACTGAGAACAGCATCCCACAAAGAAAACACAAGATGCTTTGCCTGTAACAGATTTACATCAAAGCTGCACAGTTTCAGGCAACAGGATAACATAGAGCATGTGCTCACAAGAGCTCCAAGAAAGCCATCAGTTGCTGGGGTTACTGTCAACCACCTTTTGAACATCAGTGTAAGCCTGAAAATAGCAACTCCATATTCTTTACCCTTTAGCATCACTAAAATCAGTGCTGGATAGAACTCAAGAGGTCACCTTGTCAGTCTGCTGTCTCCTGAGGTAGGGACAAACAGCATTTCCTTTCTGAGAGATGACTAGTTTATTTTTAAAGACCTTCAGTGACAAGAGTCCCCTCCCTAATCTATTCCAATGGTTTGTTATTCTTACTATTAGAAGTTTTCCTCCTCAAGTAACCCAGGTCTTCAGTCCTACTGTTTAAGTCAACTATTTCTCGGTTTAGCCCCCATAGTCTTCTCTTCTGGTCTGGAGAAGAGAAGGCTGAGGGGGGGATCTGATCAATGCCTATAAATGCTTCAAGGGTCAGTGTCAAGAGGATGGGGCCAGTGTTTCTTCAGTGGTGCCCAGTGAGAGGACAAGAGGGAATGGGCACAAACTGGAACATGAGAAGTTCCATCTAACCATGAGGAGGAACTTCTTGACTTTGAGGGTGGCAGAGCCCTGGCACAGGCTGCCCAGAGAGGTGGTGGAGTCTCTGTCTCTGGAGACATTCCAAACCTGCCTGATTGCCATCCTGTGCAACCTGTTTTGGGTGGACCTGCTTTGGCAGGGGGGTTGGACTAGATGATCTCCAGAGGTCCCTTCCAACCCCATATCATTCTGTGACAAGCCTTTATCTTATTCCTCCTTGTACTAGCCTAATGCACATTAACAAATTTTTATTTCTCTGTTGTCATAAGTTAACATTTTAATTTGCTCCCTTCTTGTGTGTCATATACTTCAGGTACCTGATCTGCTACCGAAAGCATCCAAAAGAGAGGAAAACCCTTTCTCAACGCACAGCACCCAAAATCAGACACAGCATTTAGACTAAATCTTACCAGCACTGAATTCAGCAGAATGATTACTCCAAGCGTTTACCCTCTCGCTACACCACAGCAGAGCATTTCTTTTTCTGCACCAGCAGAACCAGGTTAATCCCAAACTGTGCATCAATCAATCAATAACCTGCTTACTCAGCTCTTGGACAACTTGAAAAGTATGTTTTGGGCAGACATTTGAACAGCAAAATTCAAAAGGCACTAAACACAGAGTAGGAAGAGGCTGTGGAGTTGAGGGCCACCACAACAAGCACAGAAAACAGCCAGCTTCATCATTTATACAAACTGAAGTGAAAATGACAAGATAATTAATAAACCAACTGAAATCTAGAAGCCTCCAGGATATAGTGCTTCAGCCTGAAATAGATAATGGGAGCTGATAAAAATTGAGAATCACTTCTTCAGCCATTAATTAACAGCATCCCCATAATGGCACTGTTAACACAAGAGTAAGAACAGAAACTGTAATTTCTAACATTTGCCAAGAGCTTCAATGCAAGGAAGAGACACTCACAGGCGAGGAAAGGTTTCCTGGGTGAAGGCAGGGGACAGAAAACTAGTCAAAAAATGTAACAAAACAGTTTTCAATACAATAAAAAATGCAACTTGGAGATTAAAACACTCCAACTAGCGGAGATGCTTTTATATATACATACTATATTGACCAGCTTTTGTTCCAACTCAGTAAACAAAATGCCAGTGAATTTTATTTAGACGATGCAAATGCAGTTCCGAGTCAAGCACTGTGAAAGGTTAACAAGTGCAGTGAAAATGTGAATTAATCGCCATGGTCATGCCAAGGTTCACTCCTGGCAGTAACACAGCACCTTAAATGAACAACTTGGATCCAACACCGTGGTTTCTACTTTTCCTCAAATCCCAGTGCAGAAAGCACTTCAGAGTTGCCATGTATTTATGCCAGTGGACGAAGCCTGAGCAAAGCCTTGTCCTTTTAAAGGGGAACAAACAGCAGCACAGCAGGTAAATTAGTTAAGCCAACATTAAAATGAAAAATATAAGCCACAGAAGAGGTAGGAATAAGGTTCTTGCCTCCTGACTTTCAACGCTGTGGTTCTAGTGTTTCCTATCTCTTTCCACCACTGGTTAACAAAACCAGTAGTACTGGGAGTGAGAAGTCCTTGGCAAAAACTGGTAAAAATACAAGAATACCTTCAACACGTCCTGGAACTTGCTGGGACAACGGGTGAAGAAAGGGCTGTAAGGACTTAAAGTACAAAGGTTAACTCCTGACAAAGAGTAAGTTAAAGAAACTGAACTGTGAAGGTAACTGTTAACACACATAACTTGTGTGTGCTACTGCCTAGACTGTAAAAATCAATTAGGGAGAAGTAATCCTGCTTTTAAACAGCTCCCACTACAGAAGAGCATCAGTAGAGGTGCAAGTGGGATGGAGGAGACTGCAAAAAGCTGAGGTATGAGTAGGCATAAAAGAACCACAAGAACATGCACTCATCAGCAAAAGGAATTTGTGCCTGAAGAAAAGTGTATTAGAAATGGCAGAGCAAAAAAAGTTGGGAAACAGCTCAGTTAATTAACAAAAAAGAAAAAGGGACTGTACTCCTACAAACACTAACTCACTAATTTAATTTTTAATTCCAATATTCTACACCAGAATGTAGACATTTTTCCCTTCAGAGGACAGAAAGATTACAACTGCCAGGTCCAAAAAAGAAAATCAGGAACAGATACCTATGTAAAAATAAGAAAAATAATAGAATCATAGAATGGTCAGAGTTAGAAAGGTCCTTAAAGATCATGGAGTTCCAACCTCCCTGCCACTGGCATGGACACCTCCCACCAGACCAGGTTGCTCAAAGCCCCATCCAGCCTGGCCTTGAACACCTCCAGGGATGGGGCAGCCACAGCTTCTCTGGGCAACCTGTTCCAGTGTCTCACCACCCTCACAGGAAAGAATTTCTTCCTGAGATCTAATCTAAATCTCCCTTTTTTCAACTTCAATCCATTTCCCCTTGTCCTATCACTAGACTCCCTGACAGAGTCCTTCTCCATCTTTCCTGTAGCTCCCCTTTAGGTACTGGAAAGGGCTCTAAGGTCTCCCCAAAGCCTTCTCTTCTCCAGGCTGAACAGACCCAACTCTCTTCACCCGTCCTCACAGGAGAGGTGTTTCAGCCCTCTGATCATTTCTGTGGCCCTAGTAGCAGATTGGCAGCAGAGTTTACACTTTTACACTCTCTTTCATAGCAAAAAAGAATTTAAAAAATGGCTTAAAAATCAGTAAGCAGAAAATCTCTTTTAAAGATCACAGAATTTCTGAATCTCACTGCTACAGAGTGTTACTGAGGACAAGTTTGCCTCAGCGCTCAGGCTGAACATAAAACCCACCACAGCCAGGATGAAATAGGTATTGATTGATCCAAATCCCCACCACTGGGCGTAACTCAGACATTGGCATTTATAACTCTCTTACTGGTACCTACTGGTTACTGCAGTAATCTTGAAGGCAATGCTAGGAAATGATCAAATGGAGATGGACTCAACACTATACCAGCTACTGAAGATCCCATAGACTGTAACAGTAAACACTCCTTGCTCTGCTAAGAAAGCCCTGGGGAAAAAAGCAAGGTACCGCCTTGAAAAGACACCTTCCAATCAGTAAAATATATTATTTAGCTTATTGTGAGTTCCTACTAACGCAGACTTCTGCTACCCCCTTGCAACTGAATTCTTTGCTACCCCAGCAGCAAGAAAACAGGAAAGTGTAGCAGCTCCTCCTTCCCATACTAACAACTAAATAAATAAATAAACATCTGCTGCTTCAAATCCTTCCCAGGAACTTTAATGGGACTAAAGGAAAAAAAATTTCTCTGCCTTCCAAGGATACTTTATAGGCTCAGATGGTTCTTCCCCCCTGCCCCAAACTGAAAGAAAACAAAAGCAGGAATTGCACATTTTCATGTGTGGGTAAACAATGAAAAACCCCAAGCGTGGCAGCAGGAAGCAGGAGCAGAGCACAGCCAGGGGAGCCCTCTGACCTCTTTCTTACTGTCCCCAACAGCAACAACAGCTTTGGCTCTGTCACTACAACCCCTCAGAAGGCAAAATGAAGTGTCTCATTTAAGGACTCTTGACATACACACTGTCTAAATACTTCTAAATTTGTTGTTCATCAACACACCTAGATTGATAGCAGTGTCTCCAGGACAACTGATGCACACATTTTGCTTACACGCTTTTGGTCAAAAGGAAGAAAATTAGTCCAGGGTCTCAAAATGAGTTAAATTACAGTTCTGTGCAGAGGGAAAGTCAAGATTAATCTGTAGGATTAAGCTCTGAACTGACCTATATTGCACTGTACAAAGTTGGAACCCTGCAGCAAAACGAAACCGAGTTGAGTGCTTGTCAGTTCTCTTTCCTGAGGGGAAAAAAACAAAACCAAGAAGAAAAGAAAAAGCAATCCTTCAGTGCAATAGGAAACTAACAAAACCTTCTTAAACTTCTTCCACATGCCCTTTCTGCTCCGAGCACAATAAAAACTGGGGCAGAGGAACAACGCAGGGAGTTAAAGGGTGGGGGAAGAAGTCTTGAAGTCACAGGGGACAAAGGAAATCCAATATGGGAAAGTTTTCCTGGTTCATCCACGGACTGCTGCAGAGCTGAAGAAAATTTAGATGCACCCAAAATTAGTACTGATGCAAGCAAATCATCAGATGCTCTTTAGCAAAGCCCTTTGCCTTCAAGCTTGTCTTATTTACCTGATTTTTATTTGACAGAAATTACATTCAAACCTTGTAAACCAGATTTCAGAAACTATTCATCAATTTCACAGAATGATATAGGGTTGGAAGGGACCTCTGGAGATCATCTAGTCCAAGCCCCTGCCAGAGCAGGTCCTCGTAGAGCAGGTTGCACAGGAACGTGTCCAGGCAGGGTTTGAATGTCTCCAGAGACATACTCCACCGTGCATCCCTGGGCAGTCTGTTCCAGGGCTCTGCCACCCTCAAAGTCAAGAAGTTCCTCCTCACGTTGAGATGGAACTTCCTGTGTTCAAGTTTTTGCCTGTCACCTCTTGTCCTGTCACCGGGCACCACTGAAGAGAGACTGGTATTTCTTCTTAATCTCCAGATGTTAGGTGTTGCCAGAGTCAGAGAGCATTCATCTGCATTTCTCCTGCCATCTCTGAAATGATTTCTTCCATACATATGATCCCTTGTGTCAGCTCCCTCCAACAACACATTCCCCAACACATGAAAACATCCCCTTCCAAATTTTAGGAGTCCACACACCTTTCATAGTGCAACATACCTGGGTAATCCCAACTCTCTCCCTTTTGTGAGCTCTAAGGCACACAGAGAAAATCAGATAAAGCCATTTAAAGTTTTTTTGTGCTTTTCGTTCATTATTATTTTTTTTGGTGCAGTTGGGGTAGATTTCTTTAATAATTTCCTATTCATGAAGACCTAACACTCAGAAGTCCCCCCCGGTTGCAAGACTTACATCCCAATATCAGGAACACTAAACACTGATCAAACAAACCGCCACATTAGGAAGCTTCTTACATGGTAGAAAGAACACAAAGTTAGAAAGGAATGGGATAGGGAAAATGAAAATTCAAGCCTACAACACAAAACCTGCAGGTTTTTAAGCTGTTCAGTCCTTAAATATCCACTTTCTTCAACAGTTTATCTGATTAGCCATCAACCACTGCCTGAATGCAGAGGGCTGGACACGAAAAATGAGAGCTTTCAGAAAGATCTACTCGACCATCTCCACAGAAGTTCTTGCTCTCCTACTCTAAAAAGACTATTTAAAGCAAAGCATCTATCTAGGTTTCATGCTTTCCCCATTTAATTTCCCATTCTTTCAATTTTATGTCTTTCTAAGGGACACAATAAACCACATTCATAGAGCACTGGTAGGACACACTGGACTTTGAAGGTTCCTAAGAGGCAGTCATAGCGAAAAACAAGAGGCTCGCTTGAAATTGCTAACAATTGACAAACTCTAATCCTGCATTCATCTGCATTAGACAGCTTTTAATATAAAAGAACTATCCTGTACAAGATCCCATCCAAGGAGACAAGAATCAACATAGTTCAGATGCTAAAACTGAAAATTAGAGTTTTGGAGTGTTCCTAAATAATTTCTGCTCTCATTCCATACAAGAGCTCTAATCATTGAGTAAGGATTTGTTTGTTGCAGTTGCTAAAACACTGACCTCTTATTTAAATTAAAACCTTTTCAATAAATTAAGTTTTTGTGGCATTCAGCACTGGTACTTGAAAGTTTATAATTACACTGACACAAGATAAGAGGAAAACCAAATTTAGTCTGAAAACCACATCTGATGGAGTTCAGTATCAGTCGCAGACTTGAGTTTTCACTGACAGCTGTCCAAAATGAGGACTCAAACTCACTGGTAAGAAGTAAATAAAACCCAAGATTTTGCTGCTAGCACCCCAGAGCAGTAGTTGTAACAGAGGAAAAAAGACCTGGAGTATGAATTCTAGCATGAGGGCCCTCTTCAACATCTTCTACGGATTTATTGAAATTTGTCCAGAATGTGGGAATATGCAGGCTCTTTATGCAATAATCTTGATCAAATGTAAAGCTATGAACATTCAGTTGAAGACAACGTTATGCAAGACTAAAAACATGCAAGAGTTGAATATATAGGTTTTAGAGCAAAGTTACAACCTGCTTATAGCTACCAATGTTCTGCAAATCATAACTATTGTTTAAACACCAGTGCAAGCAGCTGCCAAAAACCTGTAGGCAAATACATATACGTATATGTAAGAACAACCAGCAACACAGTGCACGGCTATACTTTGTACTACTCAAAACTACACTTTGAGAACACAGAAAAGTTCTCTTTCATAGTGAAAAAGACCCTTCTGCAAATCCTAGGAGATATGAAATAAACAGGAATAACGTATATTGTTATTATAAATGTTACACCACAGTAGAGACAGCACTGCCACACACCGCAACGTCTACCAGGGGAAGAACAAGCTGATCATTTTGTCATACAAATGGCAAGAACTAAAAATTCATCACATAAAAACTCATACATTAAAAAATACAAGGTCATCTCCTAAACCACCAAAGCCACCTGGTTTACTACATCTCCACAAAGCACTTGGACTTTTCTCTCCTCCTGTCACGCCCCCCAAATACCTATTAGCTTGGTGGAATTGACAAAATCAAGATTCCCCCCCATTCAACTACTAGCCATCATGTGGTAAGCCATTATTTGTTCTTTTTAAAGGCACCCTTTCAATAGCACATAACACACTTTGAAGCAAAGCTGCATCACTGGGTATCTAGAAGCCGAAACAATTTTTAAAGCTATTTCAGCAAATTACACATCTGAGACAGAAAAGTGCTATTCTAAGAATATTCATTTCTGGATGAAGGACTCCAATACACTACTAGTTGATTGATTGCTGTCACCTACACATGCTTAGTACTTTTAATAACACCTAAGGCCAAGGCCAAATAAAGCTTAGAGCTTTTGACAAGTACTATGCAATCTTCCTTTTACGTGTACCTTTTAACCTTCCCGCAAAATAAAAGGTCAACCAACACAAACATCAATCCAAGCCGTGTTCTACAAAAACTGGATTCAAGACGTAATAGCACAAAAGACAAGTTAATTTCACAACTGTTTTTCTCTTGTTGAATAGCCTGTAGAGTTTACAGTCCTGCAAGAGAAAATGTTTCCCAGCAACTAGTGTCTCCTCCCTCTTTTGGGCTTTTTTATTTTGTTAACAGCACCCCAGATTTTAAGTCTGTTAAAATTACCACATGGGCTCTGATCTCACGGGGACACAAAACATGTTCTTTACAGAATCTCAGCAGTAAACCCTGCCTTATGAAATCCCAAGGGCCGTAGCCCCCATCTGCAAATCACACCATCCAGGCAAAGGCGTCCCAACAAAGATACGAGGTAGGATAACAGCCTGATTTCAGAGGAAACAAAAAAGGAGCCAGGAGGAGAAAGGAAGTGGTGGAATTTTGGACATGGACAACAACAGTAAGATGACAAACTGTTCCAAATAACTATTTAACATTTAGTATTTTCTGGCCCTGAGCCAGTTATACTATTGACCTTACCCAGGTTTATACACATCAGAGATGATAAAGGCTGATTAGCTTTGAGGAATGTGGGGTTTTTCCAATTAACACAGGGGGCAAGGGAAAAACAAAACAACCACCAAACCCAAAGGCCAAAGTGTATTTTTAAAGGACACTGCGGTACCACTTCACTTTTAAGCTAACATTTACATTAAATACTTCAATACGAATCCCCAAATGTTTCTCCTTTCAAGAGAACTTTTTGTTCAACGCATTTACTACAGCACTGCTATTACCCTACTCAAACTGCCAAAAACTGAGCTGCAGCCTTACACTGCATGAGTCCAACGTTGGTGCTAGGGCCTACAGGAGACACTCTGCTTTCAAAGCATTGAAATAAGACCGACTACAAGTCAACTTACACACAGAAACAATACACTGAACAGTCTTTTCAGCTGGAGGAGGAGGGGGAAAAAAGGGAAATCAAAGAGAAAGGCTGCCCCTTGTTCCAAAAAAGCATCATCTAAGTAAAGGAGGTTTGGAAAGGGAATGAATGTGCAAATTGGCAATATACAGCATGTACTTCAAAATTAGTCCCAGGGATTTGAGGAGAAAGATACTCCGTTACAGCTGCAGAAGGACAATTCTCACTGCACACCCAAATCGGGTTTTACAACCGCAAAAAAAAAAAAAAATATATAAAATCGAATTTCTTCAAGAAGTGCAAAGGCCCTTCTTTAATCCAACTTCGGTGGCACCAGGAGGGTCGACCAAAAGCCACGCTGAGGAGCACTTGCTCTCCCTTTCCCGTTACAGATTTAGGAAGCCAGCCCCGGGCAGGCAAAACAGTGTATGTGACCAAAGGGCTGCCCCGGCTTCTCTTCTGATCGCACCACCCCCTCCTCAGAGAACACAGTAACAGAAGGAACCTTAAAAGAAAAAAAACCCACAAACCAAACCAAAACCTGAAATCTAAACCCCCAAAAACCCCAACACGCACAAAAAGAAGAAACCCAGAAACCTCAACCACTTCCCCTCTGCTCTCACCCAGGCTCCCAGAGGCCAACACAGATTTACCGGGCACGCCTGCAGAGAGGCCGGGGCAAAACCGGGCTCCAGCAGCGGGGGGACACCACCTCCTCCTCCTCCTCCCTTTTCCTTTCCCTTTGTTTACTTTACGGACCGTCCCGCTCCGCCAGGCCGAGTCGCGGCCCCGCCGCTACCGGCACCTCGGGCCGCCTCCCGCCGCATCCGGTGGGACCGGGAAGGGAGCGGGAAGGGCCGGGCAGGGCCGGAGGGGGTGGCCGGCTTCTCCCCGGGGCTCCGTCCGCCCTCTCCCCGCAGCCTCCTCCTCCATCCCGCCCGGCCCCACGGCGAAGCTCTCTCGTAGACGCCGCTGGGGAGGGAAAGCGGCTCTGCCCGCAGTCCCCCCCGCCAGCCTAACCCTTCCCGTACCCGCCNCCTCCGGCCGCCCTCCGCGGGTATGGCCGTGTGTGCACACACGCCTGTCCCCGTGGGAAAGGGGAGTCGGGGGGTGGTGTCTCCCGTCGTCCCGTCTCACCCCCTCCACGGGTGTCCAGCCAACCCCTCCCGAGGGACACAGAAAACACGGGCGGCTTTTCCACTGAGAAGACGGAGCCGCCGGGGAGGGGGACACCCGCGGAAGCAGCAGCAGCTGTGTCCGTCCCCCCGCACCGACCCCCTTCTCCCCCTACCCCTCCTTTCCCCACGCAGCCCCCCCTTCCCCATG
>VXBJ01004818.1:844570-975597 GCA_013400055.1 Nycticryphes semicollaris | reverse complement strand
GGGCGTCAACCCGACTGGGGAGGAGGGAAAAGCGGCGGGGAGGGGAGGGGGGATCAGTACCGGCTGCGCAGGCGCGAGCTGAGGGCCGCAGGTGGCGCGAGTCCTGTCAGCGGCGATGGCGGAGGGGTCCCTGCCGTCCCCCTTCCCCGGCCTTTCAGGGGCTCTTCCCGCCCTCCTTCCCTGGGTGACTGGGGAAGAGGAGAGGCTTCACCTCACGTCCTCCCTCCGGTTCCCGTCATCGCTGTCTCCTTCCTTCATCCGTGAGCGGGCAACCCAGCTGCCCGGCGCTTCACGCGAACCGGAGCCGTGGCCTTCGCTGGGACCCCCTTGTCCCCTCCCGAGGGAAACGGAGGTGGCTTTTCCCCTGAGGAGACGGGGCATCACTTCACTTCCACGGTGGCACAGTTCAACACTGGGGTATTCTCTTTCAAGGAAATATTTGCATATTTAGCTATATATGTCCACATCATTTGCGTGCTTGTCAGTCACTGAGTATATCTAATAACCTAAGCCTGAAATAGTCATCTTAAAAGTCCCTATTAATCCCCCACTTACCTCTAGTGACAGCTGGACCCTGATTTTGCTCTTCAGCACACTTTGGGCAGCCTGAGCGTGAGCAGATTCCGAACCTCTACCTCTGGAAGCGCCCAGATAGGATGTGTTTGGCTTTGGTATTTCGTGTATCTGCAGGTGAGCCGTTACAGTCCATGGGGAACTAGTCGATGTAGCCATAGAATAATAGAATTGTCAAGGTTGGAAGGGACCTTTCAGATCATAGAGTCCAACCATCAACCTACCACTGACAAAAACCATCACTAAAACATGTCGCTAAGCTGCATGTCTGCCCATCTTTTAAATACTTCTAGGGAGGACGATTCCACCACTTCCCTGGGCAGCCTGTTCCAGTGCTCAATAACCCTTGTAGTGTAAAAATTTTTTCCTAATATCTAATTTAAGCCTCCCTGGTCCAACCTGAGGCCATTTCAAATGCCGTAGTCAGTGGCATGTGGGATGTGGCTCAGCTGATCAAACATGGGTAGCACACTCTCAACCTTCCCTATGTTTATTAGTTTCCCAGGCACTGTAAGGAGACCCAAGGAAGATGTGCAGAACAACACCGCACCAAGACTGTAAATGCAGTTTTTCAGGTGAATCCCACATAAAATGTCCCAAGTCTTTCCAGGAGGCAATCCATCAGGTAAGCTCTGAACACGATACAAATGCATTGAGCACCATATAAAAATAAATCCTAGAACCCCCCCTCTTAAGCAGCAGTACAGTGTTTCTATCCTTCTGTTATAAAAAAGCTTGGCTGTTAGGTTAGCGACCGACAGAATGGGAGATTTTGTGACTCCCTTAACCTAAGAGATTCCTGTCTGAATCTGTCATTCTCCTGGGAGAGTCCTTTAACCAGGAGTTGTAGGTGAGACAGGACAGAAAACACACTCCACTCTTTCTGCTGCAGCTGGACCACTATGCAGAAATGAGGAAGGAAGGAAGGAAGAATTATTTCAGTTATTTTATAATTATTGGTCCCAGGATCACTATTGATGCCCTTGCCAGAAAAGGTAGGAATGTGCTAATTAAAATTACTGATGACAGAAAATTGGGAGACATCAATAAAGAGGATGTTCACAGTAACACACAGGAAAACTTGAATGCTCTTGAGGGCTGAGATACTAAAACTGGAAGAAAATGCCTGAGTAAAGAGTATATTTTCCAATTAATACCCAGGGAAGGGATGGTATAAATACAGGAAAGGGAAAATTAAAGACAAAATGGAGTGTCATGAATTTTTATTATACGCTTGTTAGCGATAGCAAGGAATTGCACTAAATGACCCTTCGAGCATTTGATCCCACTTAGTAATCGTTTCTCCTTTGTCTCAGCCTTTGTCCAAAGTGTTCTAGCCTCTGAGCAAACTTGTGAAGTGTTTATACACTGGAAAGCTAAGACAGCATTTGAGTTGCCAAATTCACACATTATTCACTGGATGAACAGGCCTGAAAGCAAATAGCTCTTCTCCAGGGCTGTACCATACACATGCAAGGCAGCAACAAGCAGCAACACCTACTTTCTCCCAGGAGTAGCATATCCTATTCATTTTATATACAGATTTAATAAACATTCTTTGTTTCACCATCTTTTCAAATGTCCTTGCTCTAATAAATAATAATAATAATAATAATAGGTTTTGAAAAAGCAGGTCCACCCAGAGCAGGTTGCACAGGAACGTGTCCAGGCAGGTTTTGAATGTCTTCAGAGACAGAGGCTCCACCACCTCTCTGGGCAGCCTCTTCCAGGGCTCTGCCACCCTCAAAGTGAAGAAGTTCCTCTCCATGGAGGACGGAGCTTTCCTTTTGTCCTCTCACTGGACACCACAGAAAAAAGACTGTCCCCTTCCTCCTGACACCCACCCTTTAAGTATTTCTAGGTGTTGATAGATCCCCCCTTCATTCTTTTCTTCTCCAGACTAAAAAGACCCAAGTCCCTCAGCCTTTCCTCCTAAGAGAGATGCTCCAGGCCCCTCATCATCTTTGTATGAAAACTTCCACATGAGAAATACTCACAGCATCGGGTTTGCAGCAGATTCTAACTCTTGCAAGATGGGCATCATCCTTCCTACCTACCTATAAACCAGGTATTTACTAAATATTTCTCCTTCACCAATATCAGTCACTATGCAGACTCTGTATGTATGCAGTTGAAGACTTCATCTGGCATTCACTTAAATGATTTAAAAAAAAAACTCTCTTACAATGAAGAATATTACTCTGTATTTTGAGAAATATTTAACATCTTGCCATTTTCTCCTTTTATTTTTTTTTTCCCCCAAATCCCCCCGCATTTCATTGTCACAGCTTGACACAGTTCAGAGCTACCTGTCTCTCATCAGCCTGATCACTCGGGTTGCTTTAATGAATATTTACCAGCCTGCAGAAAAGCTGAAGGCGCCCGACTGCAGCTGTGCTCCAAAACACCAGCAAGAACTAGTTCTCTTTACAGGCATTACCCCCAGCTCCATCACCTAATAAAAGGAAAACCAATACATGCTGCACTATAATAGAATTTCTTACCTTTTTTTTTTTTGTTTATACCAATGCAGCACAGGTTTAATAACCACTGGAAATTAAATGAGAAAACAAATAAGACTGGACAAATAATAACAATAGTATTAAACTGAATGTCTTACCTCAACATTAATCATTCCATAATAAATGATAAGGGATAGTCTTTGTTCCCATGTACCAACAACCTCTGTGTAAATACAGCGGGTAAGAAAATTATTTTAATTTTTCTGTGCAAGTTCTCAAGAATCAGAAGAAAAGAAGAGTCTGAGAAGACAAAGGTGCGAGTCACCGCTTCGCAAAGTTTAGCTCTGTAAAGACTTAGGCTAATTACCTGAGCTCTCCCGTTGTCAACAGAGAAAAACAGGGGTGATCAGAGAGCGATTCATCGTATTCTCAACAGGTTGGATGGATGAGCTGCTGCAAGTGCCTCTCTCACAGGGAATTAGTTTGGATGAGGCCCTGGAATTGGAGGGGACAAACACACGGCAAAGATTGGAATCCAGATGCCTTGTTGTCCATACAGAAGCCAGGACTATCATCCCAGCCGTTGTCTCGGGAGTTTCCACCAAAACTATCATTTTGGATAATGATGTAACCTGTCACTGGACATCACCACAGCTCCCCTCTCCCGGCTGAGAGCCCCAGTCACCAGCTTTTCTGGCACTTCCTCTACATTTGACTAAAAACTGCACTCTCTAACGTGAGAAAGGTTTCCCAGTAAAGCTTTCTCAAAACCAGTATGTTGGTGAAAGCTTCTGTTTCTTTGATGGAAGAAAGCAATAAGACACCAACAAAAAAAAATTCTCCCCAGGAGTTAAACCAGAGACCTTTCAGAAATTGGTAGAAACCATCAATTTGATACATTATTTTGGCCCTGCCTTTATCCCATTAAAACCACTGGAAAAGTTCCCAAGGACTTCAGACAGTGTATTTCTTTTCCATATGAAAAAGTGTAAATATTTAAAAAAAATGAGCAGAAATACAAGAATCAGATTCAGGGTTCAGTCTGTCTCCCCCATCAATCACCCCCATATCTCTTAAGAGTTTTCCCACCTCTAAAATGGAGAGAATTGGTATGAGCCAGCAATGTGTCCTTGTGGCCAAGAAGGCCAATGGCATCCATCCTGGGGTGCATCAGGAAGAGTGTGCAGGGCCAGCAGGTGGAGGGAGATCATCCTCTCCCTCTACTCTGCCCTGGGGAGGCCCCATCTGGAGCACTGTGTCCAGTTCTGGGCTCCCCAGTTCCAGAAGGACAGGGATCTGCTGGAGAGGGTACAGCAGAGGACCACCAAGGTGATGAGGGGCCTGGAGCATCTCTCTTAGGAGGAAAGGCTGAGGGACTTGGGTCTTTTTAGTCTGGAGAAGAGAGGAATAAAGGGGGGATCTGATCAACACCTAGAAATACTTAAAGGGTGCCCAGTGAGAGGACAAGAGGAAATGGGCAAAAGCTTGAACATAAAAAGTTCCATCTAAACATGAGGAGGAACTTCTTCACTTTGAGGGTGGCAGAGCCCTGGAACAGGCCGCCCAGAGAGGTGGTGGAGTCTCTCTCTCCGGAGACATTCTAAACCACCCGGGCTTGTTCCTGTGCAACCTGCTCTGGGTGGACCTGCTCTGGCCAGGGGGTTGGACTGGATGATCTCCAGAGGTCCCTTCCAACCCCTTATCATTTTGTGAGTCTGTATTTAAAAACCCAGAGGCGTGGGTTATCTTGAGGGATCGGGTCCTACGTTGAACAGGGAACACAACCACACAGATGGAGTATATAAGGGCACAGTGGTATGTGCTGCCTCATGGTTGGAAGGTACAGACTTGACCAATTAGAGGCACCAAAATGTTAATAATGTTAATATGCACATCTCTGCTTAACTCTGGATTAAAAAAAAAAGCCAAAACAAAGGCAAATCATTATACCCCATCCCTGGAGGTGTTCAAGGCCAGGCTGGATGGGGCTTTGAACAACCTGCTCTGGTGGGAGGTGTCCCTGCCCATGGCAGGGGGGTTGGAACTCCATGATCTTTAAGGTCCCTTCCAACTCTGACCATTCAATTCTCTATGATTATATTGGCATTTCTGGGCAGTGTCTAGGGTAGAAGCTGAAAGGAAAATCACCCCAGTGGAGGTTTTTCTAATTTATTTAAAATGAAAACAAACCCCAAAAAATTCTTAAGGAGAGCTCTTAGGGGAGCTTTCCAAGGGAAATCGTCAAAATTACACAGGATCGGGAAGGAAATTTCAGGTAGAAAGTTTGGTGTGGAAAAACCTAATTAGCAGCCGGGGGACCCACTTGATGGGTTGCTGTTATTAACTAACACCTCCAAAGCAAATGTTAATGTGTTAATTAGAAGCTGCATAATAACTTCCTAGATTTCCCAGTGGGATATAAACAAACAAACAAACAAAAAACCAACTCCAAACACAACCGAAACAAGACTTTTTTCCTTTTTTTCTGGCTATAACTGGCTAAAACCAAGCATGGCAGCACAGGAAACCTCCCAGTACCTCATTTTCTGACGTGTGTTTGCAGCGGTGCTCCCCTAAGGAGAATGCAGACCACGTTTCCTGGCCTTTCCACAGGTTGACTGGGTGAAACCACGGGCTCAAGAAGTTTATTTCTCTTTCTAGAAAAATCAAACAAAATCCTCGTCCTGAGCGGTAGTTTTGATTTCTAGAAAGAAAGGAAAGGTCCCACGTCAGCTCAGTTCGAGTGGTTCGGTGTGAGAAATGGAAGTTAGAAATTAGAGGAGAGATTCATTCTGTGTCCAGTCGGTACCAAAGAACAGGAGAGCCAGGAGACTCTCCGAGTGTGATGGCATGGGAAGTAAAATCCATAAAGGACTGTACATCCCAGCAGAGATTCTTTTGATTTTATTTTGGCCTCCATGATAGAAATAAATGTGTTTTTTTTTATTTTATTTTTCTTTTTGCCACCCAAATCTCAGTCAAACTCATAGCAGAGCTCAAACTATGTATTTTAAAGCTGCATTCTATTGAGCCCAAGCAGCATACAGGGATGGAGTAGAAACGCTTGAATTCTTTGACTCATCTTCTGCAGTTTTCTGCTGGTTTGATGCCTCAAGCTGTGTCCCACACTCTCCTCAGCCAGGCTCGGGAGAGGAGGAGGGGACACAGGGGTGTGCGCTCTCAGTGGCTTTTGGGACAGCCAGGCTCAGCGCTTACATTCCGGGAGTACATTCAGCAGCTGTCCCAGTAAGGATATAATCTTTTGCCTCTTCCAATTCTGACCCAATTCACAATCCTTATATTTTCTTTTAGTCAAACTGGTATTGAAAAGAACTGATTTATTTTTATTTTATATTGTCCTTAGGCAGTTCTTGTTCTTTGTCACAAATCAGATCAAGTCAGCTTTTTGCAAGAGCTGTGACAGGAGCGTCATCGCTCTGTTCTCTGTCAAATCCCTCCCCAAATCCCTTCAGCTGCTTTGGAAAGCTTACGCTTTTTCTGTAGAGCCTCTTGATGTGTAAAATGTATGTGATGTTTTGATCAAAGGAGTTCTTGTACTTAATGCAAATTTCAACACCCTTACGGCAGGCAGATGTGAATGTATAGATCTAATCCTCCTGGTTTCCACAGGGGGACACTGGGCCCATGGGACAACAGTCCAGCCAGCAAGGAGGGCAGGGATGACTGGTGAAGAAGTTTCATTTCTTTCACAGAATCACAGAATATCAGGGATTTGAAGGGACCTTGAAAGATCATTTAGTCCAATCCTCCTGCCAGAGCAGGAACACCTAGATCAGGTCACACAGGAACGCATCCAGACAAGTTTTGAATGTCTACAGAGAAGGAGACTCCACAACCTCTCTGGGCAGCCCCTTCCAGTGTTCCCTCACCCTCACTGTGAAGGAGTTTTTCCTCATATTTAAGTGGAACCTCCTCTGTTCCAGCTTGCACCCATTGCCCCTTGTCCTATCATTGCCTGTCCCTGAGAAGAGCCTGGCTCCATCCTCCTGACACTCAGCCTTTACATATTTATAAACATGAATGAGGTCACCCCTCAGACTCCTCTTTATCCATTTATGTTAAGGTTAACTAATGTTCTGAACATCTAAAAGGTTACAATGACCACATTGAGGAAAACTTGTCTTTTTCTCTTTCGCATTTTTTTCAACATCTGAGGAAATGGCAACATCATCACCACCCCACCCCCCTTCCTCTCTGCAATCCTTTGCCACTTTAAATGGCATTTTAGATGTCAGAGAACAATCTTCTGTAGATTTCAGAGAATCAAATTCATTAAGTAGGGAGACTATTTTCTATGGTCAGTGCTGACCAGTCTCAGTGAAAAATGTTGAGTGTATGTGAATATTGATTCTTCTGGTGTTTTCTTTATTTTCCAGTCTCCGTTTATTCAACTGCAGCATCTATAAATTTGTTATCAACCTAATTTTTAATTCTAGGTGGAAGGAGTTCTGATGAGACAGTGTGACCAGTCATCTTAGGATCTGTCCCAGAGTCATGAATACTTTGATTCAACTTCAGCTTGGATTTTAGGAGTGGGATACAGGACTAGTACTTGTTCCATACGCTTTTTTTTCTGAGTTGTAGAGTTCTCCTCATCTTCCTTCGAATTCTGGCCCTGGAAATTTACTGTTTCTCTCCTCTCTAACCCAAGAGTGGGGGGTAGGGGCTCCAGTTGCTCCATCAGACCAGGTGTCACTGGCTTTGAGAGTTGTGTTGTGTTGTGCTGTGCAACATGAGGAAGAGGACACATTCTGGAACTTATTTCTGGGGTGGGGTGAATTTTCCAAGCCTGTATCCTGTTTCAGAGACAGTTCTTTTGCATTCCATTTTCCTCTTGTTAAAAAGTAATTTTAAATTATAGGCAAGATAGTGCTGACCTGTATGAATCCATTTTACGATGGCTGCGTGGAGAGTCCCTGCTGTCTACATGAAGTCATTACTTGGGAACTGCTGAACGAGTGACTTCATCATTTTAAGTCAGCCAGGAGGTAGAAGGCTTCTGTCATTCCTTTAGTTCGTTCATCCTGTGCTGCTTTGAAAGCTGGAATAAAAATGGAATAAAAGAGGATTGTAATTTTCTTGAGTTCTGGTCCTTGCGCTTCAGTTGTCTAATTAAAAATTGATCCTTTATTCTCTTCTAGGATTTTGCAGAAAAAGGGTATTGCTCTTGCACAAAGTTTTTGAAGAGAACCTCTGTAATGGCTAAAATATGGAGCTAATTACCATAGCAGATATGTTTAGAAGACAGTGATGCACTGGAAAATACTTTCTTTGCAGGATTGTCGAACTCATGAATATCCTGTTCCTTATCCCTTCAGTTCCCTGGCTGACATTCATTGGCATGTGTGTATCTGCAGTATAGAGAAAGAGAGATTTTCTGTATTGTCTCCTTTTCTTCCTTTTCACTCAGTTCTGCCGATGAGTTTTCTCACTACAGGCACAACAACTTTGCATTTGTTGGAGGTGTTCTGTGAAGCGCCTTTGTACCTGACTACCTCAAAGCCACACTTGAGTTTATTAACTTTGTAGGAAGAACACTGTACACAAAAAAAGGTAAGAGGGAAGACTTGTGGTTTGAGTAAAATCAGTGTGTTTGGCTTTGGAGGACTAAATGAGTTGGTCGCAGCACATGTAGGAGCCAAGGCCAGTGGAATGAGGTTCAATAAGGCCAAGTGCAGGGTCCTGCATTTCGGTCACAACAACCCCATGCAGCACTACAGGCTTGAGGAAGAGTGGCTGGAAAGCTGCCCAGCAGAAAAGGACCTGGGGGTGCTGGTGGACAGACAGCTTAACATGAGCCAGCAGTGTGCCTGGGTGGCCAAAGAAGGCCAAGAGCATCCTGGCCTGGATCAGGACGAGTGTAGCCAGCAGGAGTAGGGAAGTGATCATGCCCCTGTACTCAGCACTGGTGAGGCCTCACCTCAAATACTGTGTTCAGTTCTGGGGCCCTCACTACAAGAAGAACATTGAAGTGCTGGAGCGTGTCGAGGCNTTCAGGGCATGCTCTAGTGGCCGAGATTGTAGGGGTTTTTGTGTGTGTGTGTATGGTTGGACTGGGTGATCTCAGAGGTCCTTTCCAAACATGATGATTCTGTGAATTCCTACTTTACAATAACCTCTGAAGAATAAACAATATTTTTGTTAATGGTTGTATCCTTCTATATCCCCACGTTGTCTGCCATTTTGGTTTGATGTAGCAAGCACTGAAAAACACAAATATTTCTCTTGGATTCCTTTATTCTGAAAACAATTGCTATAACGGAAAGATTGCAGCCAGATGCAGTTGGGTTTGAACAAAGATTCTTGTTCTTTGTAGCAATCTGACGTTCCTGCAGTGAAGTCACCATTAGCTATAGAAAAGAGAACTGACAGCAGTGGAATCATCTATAACAACACAGCTTTGCATCAGAATTTGTTCTTGAAAATTTTATTCTCCCCCCCAAAAGAAAAAACCCACCCTAATAGTAAGTTTTATTGAACCAGTTTTAAAAGTATGACTGTTGTGCTCTTTAACATTGAATAAAGGCTGCTTTGGGAGTAGCAAGGGAGGAGTGTACCAAATTTTGCCTTTCTAAAAGAGGCAGACATTTCTTTCCTGCGGATGCCTCTCTAGAGAGTTATCTGGCTGCTCTGGTGTGCAGGAAGGGAAGGAGCCTTGTAAATCAGCTGTGGATTATTTCTTATTAGTTATTTAGAAACATATTTTTTTTGCACATGGCAATGTTAACTTTGTAAGAGTATTACTTAGCAGCATAATACATACCCAGGATATTTACCTGTCAAATAGTTGACAAGGCAGAAGAAGCAGCGCGGTGTCAGGTGGGGTTTTTTTCTGCTGTGAACTTCACGTGGGGTTTATTGTTGTTTCGTGTTTTGATGCCTCCAGTTCTGGTCTGTAAAACGGGAGCAGTGATTGCGAAGATGTGGAGAGATACTGGGAGCTACAGTCAGGAGAGGTTCAGAAAAGAGCTTGAAGCTGCCCGAAAATTGAAGATAAAGGATATAAGGCAAGGGTTTTTCTCTTTCTTCACACAGTTGTTTTCTCAACCCTCTTATCTCTATCGTAGGAAAAAAACCTCCTACGGTTCCAGTGAAGGATCAGATTTGTGCGTAAGGGAGAAGCAAGGGTTTTACTTTCTGTTCTGTTTTGATGTTGCTACATCAGCTCCTGCCTCAGACTTTTTTTTTTTTAAATCTCTTGATGTTAAGGCAGTTACAGTCTGAGCTGCTTTGTCTATTGACCGACCAGGTGCAACAAGTGCAGAGGTTTTTGCAGACTCCCATGACTTACCTCAATGCTCTTTCGCTGTGATTGAAATCAGGTCAGTGCAACCAAAATGTAATAAACAATAAATATGTAAAAAAATACATAATAAAAAAGACCATGAAGACAATGGAGAGATTCCATGCTTAAAAAGTAAATTGTTTTTCTGTAGCAATACACATTGGTTGCCCTTTGCTGTAACGAGAGGAGCCCGTTTGTCTGAAAACAGAAACTCACAGGTGTTGATGCCAAGAATGGAAATAAAGTCCCTCGCTTCTCACCGGGTGCCACAGAAAATCTGATTATTTGCAGAGAATATTGTTTTCCTTATGTAAATTGTATGTAAATATTCTGGGAAACATATGATATTTTGGGAACGTTTGTCTATTTTGTCATTATTGTGATTTAGTAAGGAAAAATAAAAAGCTCCTTGAGCACATCAAGGTATCCCAGTGACGAGCTCAGAAACTTCAGAGCCAGGAGTGGGAATGCCTGGGAATGCCTGGGAATGCCTGGGAAGGCCAATAAAGGTGCTGGTGGAGCATTTCTTCCAGATGCTGCCATCTGGGCTACTTGGCACCTAGACCTCTCCCACCCCTCCCATAGCAAGAGACCACTCGTAGGATTCAGTTTTATATGTTTATCCATGTTGTTTAAAGAGTGTCACTCTCCTTTAATTGTTATAATATTTCATAAGTGAGAGTTCAAGAATAATCAGAGGCTTCCTAGTACACTGAGAACCAATTGTCTTTGCTAAGGGCCAGATGATACCAACTGTAGTATGTTTTATGTAATATAGTTTGTGCACACATATAACATACACCTGTGGTAAATGTCCAGAGTGTATGTAACTAGTCCAGAAAACAGAATTTCTCTTTGGTATTATTAGCTCTAAATTAAAACAGTCCATTTTAGAGAAGTTTCGAATTTACCGTGTTGTGCCCTTAACAGATTTCTGAAGAATTCCAAAACGTTAAGGTAGAAAAAAAAAAAGAAACAACTTCCTGAAAATCCCTTCAGCACCCAGTTTCCAGTACCCAGTTCCAGTTCCGTTTCCAGTTTGCTGAGCCACGTGCGGTTTCACTTCCCCAGGTATATAAACCTGAGACTAACCTTAGAGATATTTAAAACCAGTTCAGAGGTTTTTGTTCTTTTAAATGGCAGCTCACTGGTTTTTAGCCATAACATGCTGCTGTCTTTTAAGCACCATTGGGTCATGGTATAAATGTGTACTCTTCTTTTACAAGATTATATCTTTTAATAAGGTTAGTTATTAATTTGAGAATTGTTGCTATTTTGATCCTAAATGCGTGTGTTCAGTCTTAGTCAGACAGTTGGATTCATCTTTTTGAGCTGAAAAGCTTCGAAACAGGTACTTAACTTTTTCTAAATACACTTTGTTACAAAAATTCTTAACGTCAATGTTTTGTGCTCAGAGTTCCTGTCTTACAGCTTGCTTTAATACACATAACCCAGAGGTTTAAGCACTGCGGTGTTTGAAAGCAGTATTGCTCGTGTGGGAAAGACAAAATGTGAAATTTAGATAAAATGCCACAGGAAGTTTGGCAATAGGAGCTTCTGGAACGTCAAGGTTATCCCTAATTCCCTGCAGTAGAGAGAACACCCTTTCTCTAGGGCTGGTGAAGAGCTGGAGTGGTTTCATTTATATTTAGAGGAAACCGGGAAAAAGTTTGCAGCTTTTATGTGGGTAGACCCAGCCCCTGCACCACTTTGATCACTCTATGCCTGAGAAGTACCCCACAGGAAACAAAAATTGAATCCCTGGAGGTGTTCAAGGCCAGGCTGGATGGGGCTTTGAGCAACCTGGTCTGGTGGGAGGTGTCCCTGCCCATGGCAGGGGGGTTGGAACTCCATGATCTTTAAGGTCCCTTCCAACCCAAACCATTCTATGATTCTATGAGTAGCAATAAAAGGGTTATTTTTAAGCTATTCTGCTGGACAATGTCCCCTCAGTAAAACCAATACAAATATGAGGCTGTTGACCACAATAAATGAGGGCTGGTTTAGAGCCCATGAGGCTTCCGGTGTCTTTTTCACGCTGCACCTGTAGCACCAAGTATTGGAATTAACCCAAAGTCACCTGTGGAATATTTGATGTCCTTAAATACAGACTTGGTGATGTTTATTTTTAGGTACACAGATCAACAATCCTTGGTTATTTTGCCTTTTCACTCAAAATTAAAGAATTTGTCTTGAATTTCAAGAGACATACTTGATAGATTCATTCAAGAGCTAAAATAAACTGAAGTGAGCTCACAGGAAGAGATTACTACAGGAGAATGGCTTCTCCTACTCTTCCACCAGCCAAATATTTGCAGTATTGCAATGACTCATCCTTTTTCCTCTCTTGTTCAGCAGAATTTTGGAAGAACAGACTGAGGAAGGAGCTAACGATATTCCTAGTCCAAAAGAGATCAAATTCTTTTTTTGGTGATTAATTTCAGTTGAACCCAAATCCTTCATTGCCATAATGTGGCCACAGAAGGGAGTGGAACTGCCCCTATTCATCCCAGCTGAGAAGTAAGCTCTTTATCTTTCACATTTATTCATATTTATCAATTATTTTAAAATAAATGCTACTATTTAACATTCATTATTATTTCTATGAAAGGAAATACTTAGGCCTGGAGACTGATGGCGACGCAGGGATTGGGACCATCCTGCAAGGACTGAGGCTGGGGCTGAAAGGAAGCTCGTAAGTCCTCATCATGGTCCCCTGCTCTCACCAACCACCTCATTGCATGATGAACCTGACCCTCAACTGATCACATTCAACCTCAAACCAGTTAACTTCCCAGTCCTACTCAAAAGTATGTGGTACACTAGTCACCAGTGAGAAACCTTCCTTCAGTCTCCACCCCAGGTTTGTCCGTGGTGTTATTCATTTGCCTTTTTCCCCCGATGAGACCTTAGGTTAAACAGGTCTTTACCCTCTTTCCTCCTTCTCTGTATTCACAGGCAGCAGCCAGTTCCCCTCTCCCTTTAAGATGCTTCTTAAATAGCTCAGTTCCCCATTCACTTTTGGGTTCTCTCCCTTGAGCGTCTGCAGTTTGAAAACATGAGTTGTGTCTTGGGGAACCACTCAGATACTTCCCTCTGAAATGAGAACTGCTGTGGGTTTGTTCACTTCAAAGATCACTCCCAGTGGATTCTACAAGCAGTTCTATAGGCTTATCTCCCTTTGTCCTATACAGTCCTCCAACACCCTGCTTCAGGCTTCACACCCTGAAAAGTAATTCAGTTAGGCCTTGCAACAGGACAGAGCCCCAAGTAGGTGCATCTAGAGAGGGTTTAACCCTGAAAACCACACAAATCATAGAATGATCTGGGTGGGAATGGATCTTTAGAGATCATCTAGTTCTGATCCCCTGCCGTGGGCAGGAACATCAGCAGGTCAAATGCACCCTGGGCTGTATCCCCAGCAGTGTGACCAGCAGGACAAGGGAGGTGATTCTGCCCCTCTGCTCCGCTCTGGTGAGACCCCACCTGCAGTGCTGCCTCCAGCTCTGGGGTCCCCAACATCACAAGGACATGGAACTGTTGGAGTGAGTCCAGAGGAGGCCACAAAGATGATCTGCCTCGAAGAGGGAACAAAACCAAACCACAGCTTTCTGTCCTGGATGGACAGTGTAAGCAGCATTTCCTCTGCCCTCTCTCAGTGACAGCAGAGATACCCAATTCTTCTCTGACTGTAGGTGACAGATGAGTCTCCTTGGCAAACCCAACAAAATTGATCCCTCCACGGGGTCATTCAGGGGAACGTATCAAAACGAACAGATCGTCAAGTCTTGTAATACTTCAGAGAGTGAAAATGTATTTCCCCACGGCTGATCCTTGATTTTATGTGATCTCAAAGTGCTTTTTTTTTGCCTCATCCTTTCTTAGAGATGACCACAGGTAGCTTCATCTCCCCTGCAGGGATCTGAGCATATTAAAAGGTCACCACTTGTCCTGGCTTGAGAGACACAGGACTAACTTTTCTTCTAATGCTGAGGAAAACTGCACTTTTAGAAGACTCTAGTGTCTGAATGAATGAAAATATTTACTGTTTAGCCAGCCAGGATCTGTGGGATTCAAGATCTCAGTGTTTTTGAGCCTTGCCAGGTGCAAGGATGAGGAGGAGCAAGGCCTGGGCGTTTGACCCAAGCTGGCCAACAGGATTATTTCATACCATGAACGTCACATTCAATATAAATTAGAAAAGTTTGCTGTGTAATTCTCTCTCCCTTGATGGTGGCGGGTCCAGACAACTCCTTGCCCTGATGTTGGACCCCTGAGCCCTTCCTTTCCCCCCGAAGCCATTGCACTCGCAGTGTCTGACATTTACTGTCCCCTGTTGGGAGTGCAGAGCTTCCTGCTGAGAGAATTGGCTGAGTATAAATAATTCTTGTATATCTTATATCAGTATCAGGATTAATACTGAGTCTTTAGTAGTATTGTTAATTATTTAGTCTTATTCTATTGAATCGATTTACATTTCAACACTTGTGTTTCTTTGAGTTCCTCGATTCCCCTTTTCTGGGTGGGGAGGGGTCATTGGGTGATAGAATAATTGTCTGAATGACAATAAAATCGTTACAGGTTTTCTCAAACCATATCAGCAGTAGATCAAAATGAACAAGCTTTTTAAAAAAAACCTATTTTCCTCAGTTCCCAATCCCATATTAAAGTTCCCATATTAAAGCTGTGATAAAAAACAAACAGAGTTTACCTACACATTTCATGTGTGTCATTTATCTTATAAATAATCTTTTCAAACTGAAAACCAGAGTCATTCTTCTCCCATATAGTCACTTGTTCTCGCTAGTTTTAGACTCATTGCAGCAAGTGGTAGTGCCAAAGCTTGCAGGGAAATATTTAAACGCTAATTAACTTGTTAATTCTCTGTGTGGGCAGGCCCCTCGTTTCCCCTGGAGCGAAAACTGATTTTCGAGATATTTATTTGGGGTTTCAGGGTGTTTGCACACTGTGTACGGCTCCCTGTGTACGCACTGGTATGTGTGTGGGATGCCTCTGGCTGGATTTGCCCACAGCTGAGCCCGCACCACATTCCCCTTAGAACTGGCAAGTTTTACAACAGGACAGTTTGAAAAAACACAAAACCCCGCTCTCTCCTGTTTTGTTTCAGTCTCTAGATAAAAGGCAGCAAATCGCACGGCCGTTCCATCAAGCCGTGTTTTCGGTGGCACAAACAAACCCCTGTCGGTCTTTCTGGCCGTAGGGTGCTGGGGGAGATGGGTTTCAGCATCTGTCCAACAGAAGTTCCACCTGGAGCAGTCACCCTCTGTTCTCCTTTCCCATTTTTCCAATAAATGGATCTGCTAACGTTAATCTGATTTGCTGTGGGAGGTGGTTTAACACACGGCTAGAATTTCTATTAGCAGTTACTAAAATTGCTTGTGTTTCCCATATTCCCTCCCCGTTCAGCTTCCTCTTCCCAAGTCACCTCTGCTGTGGCACCTAAAGGAACGGCTGGAAGGACAATATTGAAACTCTGCACTGAAACTGCATCTAAAATGGACCCAGGCTGCGTGTTTCTGTGTGTTGCATGAGAAGCCTTCACAGAAAGAAAGTTTTCAGTGCAAAATTCAGCCCTCAAAAGATTACCAAAAACCGCCATTAAGAAGAGATTCTAAAAATGGTTCGTTTTGAACAACTCAATAATCCAGTTTATAATGGAGCCCGTCCTACACTAAAGCTGCCTGGAGAGAGCAGGGATGAGACAAGCCTTGCCCACACCCATCCATAGTGGTTTCTTCCCATCATCAAAGACCAGGGCACTTCCAGGAGAAGAAAAGGCCACAGCTTTGTGGCTAGAAATCATGGAGAAGACAAGAGCCATTCATGAGGAATCGCCGTCACTGAACTCCAGGCATGCTGGGGTTACTCCTTAGTGTCTGGGGGACAGACGTAGGCACTGTAGGGACAAGGAGGCACCTATGCTGGAGTTGGGACAGACGAGTCCCACCTTTTGGGACCAATCCTTGTTTCCAGCCCCCAGGAATGCCGAGGTAGCGTTGAAGGACTTGTTGCTTCACGCCTGCCTGACAGGAGACTGGAGGCACAGATGAAATCAGCCCAGCTGGTGTTATCTTCTTCATACCTTCCCCTCAGAGCAAGAGCAAGGTGCTGCATGGACCCTCCCATTCTTCTCCTGCTGCAGCCTCCAACACGCAGCCTTCTACAAAGCCTTCTGCTCACCCAGAGGTTTCAAAGCACAAACGTGTCCTTTTCTGGGGGAGCAAAGACCCATCCGTGACTTTTCAATCAGTTTTCTCTTTGATTTGCTTGGTTGGGTGCGATCTGTCAAAACACTTCAAAAAGAACCGCGTAGGTAACAGATTTCCGACGATGACACGGGGAAAGCTGAGCATTAACCTTAAATGTTCTTTCTCCCTTGTTACGTTGCACTTAATAGTGCAAAGTTATACTCCCTCTGCGTTGAGAGAGCAGGAAATGACAGAGTAAATGTTAGCAGAAGCTGACGTTTAGGCTTTTATTATCACTTGATAAACCCATGTAAATCCCATTAACGCTGCAAGGAGTTATATGTATATATCAGGGGAAAAAAGAAACCATTTGCTCTCGAGTGCATGTAACTAATGAAAAATTTAAGAGCATATAGTACTTAATTATATTGGACTGCAGGTTAATGCTCCTGAATGAAAAATGCCAGATGAATTGAAGTACTTACACGGAACAAGAGGAACTCTGGCTGCCGCTACGAATAGTCCCAGTATTCACTGCTCGGGTCGCTCTGCAGCTGGGCCTGGTGGAAACAGGCATATCTCTGGCTGCAACCTTGGCCAGGACCTGCAGGGCAAGAAACAATGCAGGGAAAAATGAGAGGACAAGGCACCTTGGCACCTGCCAGCCTGTGTCCCATCCTCTGCTGAACTGATTTCTGGCAGTATTTTACTGGCCAACGCAAGCAGCAGGCGATGTCTGAATCACCACCCTTTTCTCACCATATGCCTGGTGTGACCATGGGAGAAGCTGAGGTTTAAGGCTGCTCTCCTCAGAAAAGTCCAGTCCACTCCAAACGTCCCCTGATGGACACTTCCAGGGAGGTTTCAGAAATGCCTGCCTGCAGGAAGGGTGTCACCTCCCTATGAGCAAGAAGCCATCAGCCACTGGTGTGGTCCAGACAGGATGCTCATGGGGTTGCTAATCTGGAGTAGGAACCACAAATCCATACCTTCTGCTTCCTACATAATTGTGGCTTACTTCACAGGACCATCTTAGAGTTGTGTTGGAGTTAATAAAACTGTAAGTAGCCAGTAACCTTAATTAAAGACAGATAATTGAAGCAATAGTAGTATCTATACGGAACAGTTGCCTCTCCCTGCCCCTCTCCAATCAAAGGCATGTGCAGGACACAAGGATGGAGACCGGCTTCCATGCAGCCAAGAAGCCCCAGACCTGGCACAAAGATGATAAACACAGTCTTATGTGTCACAGGACTATGAAAAGCTCCAGGGAGACCTCCCAGTGTCTGAAGGGGGCCTACAAGAAAGCAGGAGAGGGACTTTTTACATGGGCATTTAGTGATAGGACGAGGGGTAATGGTTTTACATGGGAAGAGGGGAGATTTTGATTAGATTTCAGGAAGAAATTTTTCACTCTGAGGGTGGTGAGACACTGGAAGAGGTTGCCCAGAGAAGCTGTGGCTGCCCCATCCCTGGAGGTGTTCAAGGCCAGGCTGGATGGGGCTTTGAGCAACCTGGTCTGGTGGGAGGTGTCCCTGTCCATTCCAACCCAAACCATTCTATGATTTTATGATTTTTCATTATTTGACTCTTCTCAAAGTTAAGGAAAACAAGCTTCCAAATTCTTTGTAGATAAAGAGTGTGGGAAAAAAGAAATACTCAGCTCTGCTACAGGTTTCACAGGGAAAGAAAACCTGGTATTTCAATTAATGTATGTTCTTGACAACCAGTACATTTTATGGCACGGTGAAATGGCTTGGACTAAGTCCACGGGCAGGTTCACAGCCCAACTTTGTAGTGTGACCGTCGGCTTATTCCCATTCCCTTACAATCCTCTACATTTTCAGAAATTCTGGCAACACAAAACCACCCCCAACCTTTAAAGTTTCTGTCACGTGATTTACGCTCCTAGAACCACCGCTGGTTTAAATTTCACCTCTATTCTTGAAGTGAAAGTTGAGCTGATGTGTTTTTTATGACAAAAGAGCAGCCACCGAATTAATAGCAGGTCAGTACGACATAGATTCGAGCGTGGTTTGGCATTTGTGTTGAGAATCTCCTGTCGGCCTCGCTGCCACCCACAGACGCCATAGCAACCGCACTGCACGGGGGTGAAAACGCAGGGTCTAACGTGCTGGTAAATGAATGTACTTCTTGTTTTACTATTGTGGTGCTGAATTCATTTCAGCTGCAGTCACTGCTTAGGAGAAAGCTCGGTTCCCGCTGAAGGGAAAATAAACAAGCAGGTCCAATTTTGCCAGAATTGAGCTGTGTGGGCCATCAACTAATAACAAACCTCAGATTCTATGTTGCACTTAGAATCATAGGATCGTAGAATGGTTTGGGTTGGAAGGGACCTTAAAGATCATGGAGATCCAACCCCCCTGCCATGGGCAGGGACACCTCCCACCAGACCAGGTTGCTCAAAGCCCCATCCAGCCTGGCCTTGAACACCTCCAGGGATGGGGCAGCCACAGCTTCTCTGGGCAACCTCTTCCAGTGTCTCACCACCCTCACAGGAAAGAATTTCTTCGTGAGATCTCATCTAAACCTCCCCTCTTCAAATCTAAAAGCACATGAAGATTTTAGAAAGGCCATATGATATCAGTTTTTACAGTGAGCACAGGGTTCAACCAGAAGAAGCATCAATTTGTTGAGAACTTAATGCAGAACAATACTTGTTTATTCATCAGTGTTTGAATATTTAAGTATTTTATGCCATTACTCTTAAGTATAATGGCCTGAGTTTCAGTGATTTTTGGCAAAGCTTGTGCAAGTCAGTCATGTGCTGCAGTTAAAAATCTGCAGCTCACATTGTGATTGCTTGCAGAATACAGGGACCTTGTTTTTAACACGTTCTTCTAATGTGTTAAAGTCGCTTTAAAAGCGTGCTAAAGCATCCAGCTTGTTCTTCATCATGTGCTCTCTTCACAGCTTGCTCCCCCGTGAAAAGCTACCTCCAACGGTGTGAGCTTTCCTCAAATACTGCCGCGATCCCACTCTGCTACACCCACTTCCAACTTCCCCCTATCCCTCCACATCCCCTTCCAGGCATTAATTATTCCACGCTCCTTGTAGGAATCATTAGTGGAATATTTCACTCAAGGCCCTGGCTTACATATTGTCCGTAGAGGGCTCTAAATCCAAGAACAAACTGTTCCTGTTACGTATTCACTAGTTATTTTTCCCCTCTTTGTGCTTCCAGCCGTCTCCCAGTAGAGCCGAAGGAGAGAAAACCCACACACCATGAACAGGGAGGGACCTCTCTCGAGGCAGCATCTGCAGCCAGATGGAGTCAGCCTGATGTCACCCACCCCTCCTGACCTATGTCCAACTGTCACGTTTGGCTACTGGCCTTGGAAAGGATGGGATGAGAGATCTTCAAGAGGGGCAGGTAGGAGGATGGCAATAATTGCTGCTGAGATATGGGCGCAGTAAATGAACAGTCATTTTTAATGTCTTTCCTGTGTAGTGTTCCAAAGTGCTGCTGCTCTCCAGCCTTTCCACTTCTCTCTTGCTCAAACTGGTCAATGCATAATCCTTCCTTCATCTTGGGGGGCGTGAGGGGGGGGTTGGGGCAGGGAAAGGCACAGCAGTTTTCTCGCTTGAGCCCGGTATCTTTGTCTCTTTCTTTGGCTTCTCTCTTGAGAGATTAGATGAGAGCTTTGAATGCGCTTGTTTTGAGCCAGGCTCTGCCACCAGATTCAAATCTCTCAAACAATGCAACATTTCTTTGGCACAGGGATCAGAAAAGAGACAAAACCCACAGAATGAAAACAAGCTGGAGGATCCCAGACCCAAATTCTTTGGCCACATTCACACTCCGAAGACTCCCAGTCCCCAGCCTAACAAGATGGGAGGACCTGTCAGAGCCTGCTGTGGCTCTTGGTTGGACCAAGCACCCGTATGTCTCTTTGAGAGGTCAGTGTGTTTCCTCACCCATCGTGGCAGGACATGGCCAGGACATGCAGCTGGTATGGGAGCTCAGACCAAGCCTGGTGACATGAGACACTTCTCTTTGCTGAACTGAAGGAAACTTCTGATATTGGATTTCTCCCCGGAGGCTCTTGGATCGGCCTCCAGCCACCCCTTAGCTTTCTTTTGACCAACTAAACAGACCAAGCTCCTTAAATCTCTCCCTTCAGCCATCCTCCTCAGGCCCATGTACATTCTTGTGTCTCTTTCTTGAATTGTCTCCAGCTTTTCAACCTCCCGCTGGCTTTGTGGACGCGAGAGCCCAGCACAATGCAGCAGCAGCAGTTTTGGGAGGGGGGGAATACTCAGACAAGACAATCCTCCTCTTCTCCCTGGATTTCCTCTGCTTATACATATATAGATTGGGTCAGTTCATGGACAGTTGATTCCTCGCAAGCCTTTTTGGGTCATGATTTTCCAGTGCAGTCCCCGCCAGGCAAATACCTTCTTTCTCTGATTTTGTGGCTTAACTTGATTGTGCTGGTTTTCCTTCAGATTACTAATTACATTTTTGTGTCAGGGACCTGTACTCCTTCTTTTTACCATTTTCCCAGCCTTTTTAATCTGAAAAATTTGTTGATAATGTTTTAAAGGTGTTTTTTATTTCCAAGTTGTTGATAGAATAGAATAGCATAGAGCCAAGAACCAATCCCTGTGGGATCTCTCCAAACACACACCCACTCAAGGAAAATTTATCTGCTTATAATTATATTTCAGACCTGAAGTTGGCCAATTCTTAATCCATTTAATGTTTTACAGGGCTTTTGTATTGTTTTGGTTACTTCATCAATATGCTGCACTGTTACATTTCTTACAGAAGCCTAACAGCAATTCCCTCATCAGCCAAACTCATCATCTAATGCAAACTTTCACCAAGCTGCGGTAAAACATTGGGATAATGGGAGATGCCTGCCCCACTACACAGCAGCTGAGGGCAGAGAGACCCATAACAGCATTAAACCACCCAGTCTGGGTACCAGGAGCAGGGTGGGTGTGCCAGTACAGCGCTCTATAAATAATTTTTGCCCCCTGCTCTCCCCTGGAGCCATGCTCTTGGCAAGGTGAGAAGCTGCTGTAGACAGTGCTGGGGTTTTGGGCTTTCTCTTCAGAAGCCAGTTACACGATCCACTGAGCAACATCTTGGAGTAAAGTCTGTTTTCCCAGGACTGATGCCACCCCTTTGACACCGGAGACTCCCTTGTTTATAATTCCATAAAGGATTTGCGAGCTGAAGGCGTTTAAAAAGAATTCTGGCTCACCATATCACTTCCGTTGCCTTCCATTGCACAGCCTTCCATTGGGCTGCCAACAACGAGCAGCACCTCTCTGGTTTCTCAAGCATTTGGAAGGCAACAGGGATAGAGTGAAACTGTGAGGCAGGATGCTTATCCTCTTCTCCCCGAGTGTTTGGTGTGATTTTTCTCAGGGAAGGAGGTTGATCAGACTGTCTTTCTTCTTTTCCAGCTCTAGCAGCGTCTTACATGATATGCTCCTAATGTGTTTGCCCTGCTGGAGGTGAATGCAGAAGGTTTAGGTCATGGTACATATCTCTAGTTACCTTTAGGTGGTATGGCTGGTCCAAATTTAGTCATTTCCTTGGATGCAATGAGAGTAATTAAAATAGTTGTTGTTTTCACAGACACCTTTTGAACTCGGAGAAGGGACCTATGGAACATGCTAGTCTTGTGTGGGGATGGCAATTCATGCCTTGGGTCCCCAGTTCCAGAAGGACAGGGATCTGCTGGAGAGGGTACAGCAGAAGACCACCAAGATGATGAGGGGCCTGGAGAATCTCTCTTAGGAGGAAAGGCTGAGGGACTTGGGTCTTTTTAGTCTGGAGAAGAGAAGAATGAAGGGGGGATCTGATCAACACCTACAAATACTTAAAGGGTGGGTGTCAGGAGGATGGGGCCAGTCTTTTTTTCTGTGGTGCCCAGTGAGAGGACAAAAGGAAAGCTCCGTCCTCCATGGAGAGGAACTTCTTCATTTTGAGAGTGGCAGAGCCCTGGAAGAGGCTGCCCAGAGAGGTGGTGGAGTCGCCATCTCTGGAGACATTCAAAACCCACCTGGACACGTTCCTGTGCAACCTGCTCTGGGTGACCCTGCTTTGACAGGGGGGTTGGACTAGATGATCTCCAGAGATCCCTTCCAACCCCTTATCATTCTGTGATTCTGTGACTTCTCCAAAAGGCAGACAACCTACCAATTGTATATAGAAACACAAAATTAAACAGTTGTGATCTGGATTTAGATTTGGGAATGAACAGGATGTTAATGAGATAATGTCTGGGCATGCCACTTCTTGGCATAAAAATGTGTAATAACGTCTTCTACACTGTCTGTTTCAAAGGACAAACTCTAATGACACCTTTCCAGCGTTCCATACCTATTAATTTCTGTACATGGATTAGGATATAGTTATTTATAATTTCAGTGTTTCCCAGTGTACCTAAATTCCAATTTAATCCTTACAAATAACTTCACTATAAAGTTTAAAGGACAAGGAGAAAACAGGAAACGCTGGAGCAGAGTGGGGTTAACTCACCAAGGGCAATGCTGTTCCGCTGGAAACTTTATCTGCTGCCTGAAACGGACTCATTTGCTGTGAAGCCTAATAACACTTTCAGGTTCAGTTTGATCGCCAGAGCGAGGATTATTCAGCAGCAACAGCCAGAACAAAAACCATTAGAAGAACAAAATAGGAAGGCAAGATCTCTGGAACCGGGCTTTAATTCATGCTAATATGCAGGAGAATGCAATTAGGGGAGGCTGTGAATCGCAGGAATGCCTGTCCCACAACACGCAAATCTCATTTGAACGGGGGCAGCCACCCGACGCGAGGCTGTGAATAGATTATCCCAGGTCTTATCACGCAGCCAACTCTCAATTTGGGGTGGAGTTCATGAGTATAAATAAAAGGGAGGTCAGCTCTGGAAGGACGAGTGGGTGGGTCAGTTATGAGAGGGAGCAGATCCTCTCCCAATAATACCACCTGTGGCTGCCCGGGCTGTTGGGGGAGTTGGGCCCTGCCGAGAGCAGGAAGTGTGAGGCAGAAATTCTGTCTGAGCTGCATTTTTTCCCTCCCTTGATCTGCAGAAGGGATTGAAAAAAAAAAAATTTCAAAAAAAAAGTTGCTGCTGCTGCTGCTGCTAATCGTTAATCACTCTGAAAACAAACCTGGCCTTGCAGAACTAACTGTGCAATCAGAGCACTGGGGAAATTAGGGAGAGGAAGAAAGTATTTGGATGGTTTCTACACGCTCAGCTGTCTCTAATTTGGGGTTTCCCTATATTTCACTTCTGTGATTATTTTGCAGTCTCAAAAATTACACTGTTGAGAAGGTTTTCTTCTTGCACAATCTGTGTTTTCCCTTGGACCATTACGTCCAAATATTTCAATTTGTGATTCCTGCTTCCTTCTGACTATAACGGTGTCCTTCTACTATCCCATCTTTCTGCTGATTCAGTCTAGTCCAGATGAGAATGAATGATCCTGCATTGTGATACCTATCACAGGAGAAAAGCCCTGGTTATAAAGCCTCCACGCTCACCACCAGCTCCAGAGCCTCTTGATCGTCACTGGGACAGGCAGGGAGTGCTGTAGAAAGCAGAAAATCCCAGTACAGACTGGTGAATGCAAATTGGAGGATGCCAGTTAGATGTTTACGTGTCTCTCTGGATGTTGACGCTGTGATTTCTCTGTAAAAATGTCTCTTAATTGAGCGTGAGGTTCGATTTGCTGATCCCTATCCAGGCTCCTGAAGATGGATGGAAAAACAGCCGGATGGTCAGAGATGCTGGGAAATGTCTGCGATGCAGCTTGTGTACGGCACGGTCCCCTTTCGGTCCCACATTTGCTGTAGGAGGTGGCTGGAGGTCCTTCCAGACCCATCTTCAGGTCATGCACCTCACCTCCACCCTCAGTTCCAGGCTCTTTAACTCTCTGAGCTTTTCCGAAAGTGTAAAAGCCAAACCCAGCAGAAGAATTTTCCTGACACGCTCTCAGCTAAAAGTCCTGAGTCATCATTTTTATCTGTCGTTTTTATACAGACATCCATCTTTTTAGTTTTTCCTCTGGGGGTGTTGCAGGGCTGCTGGTTGGCACAAAGGAACAGAAAGGAACGCTTGTTTGGAGAGGAAATAAAGGTGAACAATCGCACGGACCTTCAAAACGTGTTGAAACACAAGAAAACACAGATGGTTTCGAGTTTGGCACCGAGGGAGTAACGTTGTTTAAATGCAGACACTCAAAGACCATCCAAATAATTTCCAGAGAGGAGGAAGATGATCCCTTGCTTTGCTCTGCAGCTTGGACGTGCCTCGAGTCTAGAAGCAAACCCTCCCTTGGCTTTGCCTTTTAGGATCTGGCAGGTGAATGGCTCCCTGCAGCGGGGATTTTGTGGGGGGGATTTTCCCAGCCGAAACTTTGAAGTTGGCCCTTCTGCCCCTTGTGTGACGTGCTGATGTGTGTTTATAGTTTGCAAAGCACCTCGGGGTGAAAGGCCTTGTGTAAATGCTGGTTTCCATCAAGAAATAACCGGGCCCGTCCTTTAAATGTCAGCTGGCATCGTGCCCAACCCCCACCGACGCGTTCATCTGTTTATTATTTTTACTACAGCAGCGCCCAAGGATGAAATGAGAGTGGGGGTCCCTTGTGCTAAACTCTATGTGAATAAAAATGTCATCTTCTCAATGACAGGAGAGGAAAAGGCTGTGGGAAGGGAAACATTTTATACGCTGCGCCTGAGACTCTTTCTTTCCCAGCGCAGCAAGGGTGGTTGGGGGGCAGAAGGTCTTGGCATTTTTCCTTCAGACCTAAGCTAAAAGCAGACCCTACAATGAGAACAGCCCCATCCAAGTGTCTGGACTCCCCTGTTCACTCATGGGGGCAAAGAGTTGTCCCAGGGGCAGTTCACACAAGCTGGTTCAGAGACCAAACTGGAGATGAACCGTGTCTTTTGTGAACCTGCTTCTCTCCACTGATTAAAAAGGCAAATCATAAAATAAGCCCAGACGTAGACACTTATAGATGAGTTGCACTTGGCTGTTGCTGGTTGGGATGAGAATCACAGAATGGATCAGGTTGGAAGGTACCTTAAAGATCATCAGGTTCCAACCTCCAAAGAACCTGGGGAGAGAGAACCCAGGGACAGTGGAGCAAACCCCACGATATCATTCTGTAGAAATGGAAAGGTCCCTCAAGATACGTTTCCTGAGCCACACACCAACCTCCAAGCCCATCCCTTTTTCCTTTGCTTTGCAGGAGGTAAAGCAAAGAGGATGTGAACCCTCCCAGCAAGAAATCGTAGTGTCATGGTGGGAGCGTGTACGTCCAACCAGAGTGGGACCAGCAGAAATGCCATAGTGAATTGGAAGTTGTGTGTCTGACAAGAGACTAGTCAAAGCTGCAACAAACCTCCATTTATCCCTCCAGGAATGTCTTATAGGATGCCAAGGACAGTATTCATGTTAAAAACAAACAAACAAAAAGGGTCTGCTGTGTGAAATTAATGCTGAGTGTTAGTGCCTCGCGTAGTGATTTGGGCTCTCCTGGGCTTTCGGGCTGCAGAGCTCTCTGCATTATTTCCAGGGAAATTAGTATCCTTGGTGAAAGTGCACCTGCTTACAAGCCGTTCTGGGTTTAATTAAGATGATGTACTAAAATCCAGCTTCCAGAGCCAGACAGTTTGGAGCTGGAGCTTGTGCACGAGCAGAAGTGTCTGCACCTTCCCTGCTTCCTGACTCCTACTGACTCAGAAAGGCTCCGGCACAACGTCTCCTCCTTTTGGCCTTTTAACATCTAATTTTGGCAGGACTCCATCCTACCAGCGGTGTATGAAAACACAGAATAAAACAAACACCACAGAAGGAAATAATTAGGAACAGAACCCTCCGGATGAAAACACTGGGACGACTTGGTTAAAGATCTCACCTCCAATCCTCTCCCCTGTTTCTGCTGCCCACTCCTTTGGGTTTCACACCCCTGCGAACCTCTTTGCTAAGTGGAGACCAACTTTCTTTTTGAGCTGGGCCCAGGCTCCCAGCAGCTGGTTGGGAAAAAACAGGAGATATCCTTCCTGCTTGCACTGAGGTTTGCTTTGGGGAGTTACTCAGTCTCCACAGCCCAAAATGTCCTGGAACCATCTCCTGTAGAGTAACACCGCGTTGTGACGGTTGGAGGGGGTTGTGTATCTCTGTCAGCATCTGATGGTACTGAGTTTCACGGCTTGATCTGAAAGAATCGATTTTCTTTAGGTCTGGGCTTAATAATTGCAGTGAGATTTTAACTCTTCCTGGGCTGACTGTGAGAATCTCAGACGTTTTGCTCTGCCAGGGGGGAACCGCTCGCCACCAAGGAGAGGAATCCCAGTACATGGTGTGGTGCTGGACTAGACTGGTCCCATTTTCTTCTTGCTCTGGGTATGAAGAGTGTTTTTGGAGACTTTGAGGAAATGTTGGTTATTTCAGGAATGGTTCCCTCCTGCTGCTGGAGTAACTACTGCTACAGCTCCTCCCTGGCTTGTTTGCCTGTGCCTGCACCCAAAAGCCAGCATCGATACGGTGGTGTTTTGTACAGACCTCCCAGTGCTCAGCTTTGTGAGCAACTGTCACTGCACAGGGTGTATGGACAGAGATACCTGCCCTCTTACCCATCAGCTTTCCAAAATGAAAATCTGGTGCATCAGGAAGAACTGACTTTATCTTATTTTCCCATTATAAGTAGTTTATTCTTTGGACTTTTCTGCTCCCAACACCCAAACGTAAACACATCCTCTGACTCAGTCACGGTGTACTTTAAAAGACACAACCTATAAACATCCTTTCCTGCAAAGGTCCAAACAAAAGCAAAGGGCCTTCCTCTGAGCAGGATGCGCTATGGTTGGCTTTGGACATCTTCTGCAGATGCTGGGGAGTCCCCTGCAGCTCTCTATCTTTATCCCATTGCTATGAATTTCACAGAATCACAGAAGCATGGACTTGTCAGAGCTGGAAGGGACCTCTAGAGATGATCCAGCCCAACTCCCCTGCTAAAGCAGGAGTGCCCAGAGCACATCCCTCAGGGCTGCATCCAGGTGGGGCTTGAAGGTCTCCAGAGAAGGGGACTCCACACCCTCCCTGGGCAGCCTCTGCCAGGGCTCTGCCACCCTCACCAGAAAGAAGGGTTTTCTCATATTTGAATGGAACTTCTTGTGTTCCAGCTTGTGCCCATGGCCCCTCATCCTGTCACTGGGAACCCCTGAGAAGAGTCTGGCTCCATCCTCCTTCAACCCACCCTTATAACTTACATAACTTAATATATAATAATAAAGTATATAATAACTTATATACTTGTCAGCATTAATAAGGTCTCCCCTCAGCCTTCTCCAGGCTCAAGAGACCCAGCTCTCTCAGCCTTTCCTCATCAGGGAGATGCTCCAATCCCTTTATCATCTTTGTTGCCTGACACTGGACTCTCTCCAGTAGTTCCCTGTCTCTCTTGAACTGGAGGCCCCAGAACTGGAGGCAGTATTCCAGTTGTGGCCTCACCAGTGCAGAGTAGAGGGGGAATTTGGTTTATTATTCCCCAGATGACTGACTGACAATGCTTGATAGCATTCCTCAATCATCCTGTCTGGTGTAGCAGGGCAGGGGCAGTTGTTTGCCTAAAAGCACCTACGGAAATGTGTGCTTTCTTTTATCCATGGAGGCAGATCACGTGCCCGAGCAAACTGTCCAATTTCCATTATCAGGGCGTGAAATTCGGTGGCCGTTTGGATACCTTCCTCCTTCATTCTTCATGTTTCTGAGGAATCTGGGAAAAGACAGGAATCGCAAATGCTTGTTCATGAAAAGACATGTGATATAATTGCCAAAATGCAGTGAGAGGAGGCTGAGTTACACGACTGGAGCATTAAAACTGCCAACCACAACCTGTGTATGAACAGTAGCACGTGCCCAAGAGAAAAGGCTGAGTGGGAAGGGGATGGTGACCTGTTTAGCTGTTAAATGCAGAGATATTAAAGCTCTAACTATGTCAGTGAGGGGGTGTAGTGGGGGGCGAGGGGATTACAGACCCTGGCTTCGTGTTAAGAGGTGAGTTGCTCCTGGAGCTTTTATCTGTAATAAATGGAAAGAAATCCCGGGTAATGGGAGATTTCAATCATCAAGATGTACGCTGGAAGTCTCATATAACCAGAAATAAATCTCTTTGAAGTTTCTCAAATGATGTGTGATCATTTTCTAGCCCAGAAGATATTACACCCAACAGGAGATAACAGTATTTCAGATTTCATTCTGACAGATCGCTCTGTGCGTTGGAAGCTGACGGTATCTTAGGAACATATGGCTGGGACTGAGTTTCAATAGAGGCAGAGGATGGACCGGCGCGGTAATGAATATATTGGGGAGTTCAAAAGGCATAATTTCCCTGTACTGAAGCAGAATATGAAAGTTGGGCTTTCTCTAAGAGGATTTTACCAGCTGACCAACCACCTCCATTTCACACTGATGTGAGAGGGAGATTTTGATTAAAAAACCTGTCCCGCTACAAAGGGAGAATGTCCCACAGTATGAGATAAATGACTTAATAAGCTGATTGGGACAAATAAAATCTACCTGAAAGCGGACGGATGCCAAGTTAGACGTGCCAGTGACGGGATGGAGGGCAGTGCAGGGGTGAGCTTTTGCCTCCAGTGGCTGAAATGCTGCATCCAATTTGCATGTCCAGATTTAGAAGCTGTTGATGACTGGGCCGAGCTGGTGGGAGGGAGAAGCTAGAGACAGCCTGAGGTGCACCAACAGTGCTTTGTAGCCAGCTTTAGGAGTCCTGTTTAGCTTATCCAAAAGAAGACAAAGGAAAGACTTGGTTTCTGGGCTCATGTACTTTGTAGGGGATGCACCAGGGAACTGGATGCTCTTGAATGTTGGGCAGAAGCCCATGAGAGTATCCACTGCTGGGAGGTTAAAGCCAGACAAAGTGAAATGAGAAATAAGAGTTTCATCAAACACATGTTCTGGTTTCAGCTGGGATAGAGTTAACTTTCTTCCTAGTAGCTGCTGTATTTTGGATTTAGGATGCGAACAATGTTGATAAACACATATTGTTTTAGTTGTTGCTAAGCAATGTTTATATTAAGTCAAGGACTTCAGCTTCCCATAGAAACTGAGAGGGAGCATAGACAGGACAAGCTGGTCAAAGGAATTCTCCATATCATAGATGTCATGCTCAGCAAAGAAATATATGTAAATGTAAATGGGGCTGGCTGGGGGACAGGACTCCATGATCACTGCTTGGGATGGGCTGGGCAATGGATCACTGGATAGTGAGCAATTGCATTGCATCACTTTTTTGGTATATTATTTTACTCCTATTATTATTATTTTAACATTTTTTTTCTCTTTCATTACTGTTCTATTAAACTGTCTTTATCTCTTTTTGTTTTTTGCCCTTTTTCTCCCTCATCTCCCCATCCCACTGGCTGTAGGCGGGGAGCGAGTGAAGGGCTGCACGCTCCTAGTTGCCGTCTGGGGTTAAACCAAGACAACACATGAAGGTGATAACCAGCCAGTGATGGTTTCTCCATCTCTTGGTGGCTTTGGATTCCCATCCAGCCCCGTTCTGCACAGCCCAGTGAATTAAAGAGCAGGCTCCTGCGCTGAAAGCGGGGCTAGAGGAGGAGACTGCGCTGCGGGGAAGTGAAGCTGGTGGTTCTTCCTGGCTTTAAAAAAACCTGTGAATCTGTGAGAAACTGTTAAGGACACTAGTGAGATTTTATTATACAAAGTCTATTCAACATTCTGTGCAGCTTTCTGGAACGATGCAGCATTGTCTGTCACAGGCAGCAGAGTCAGTAAGGAGTCGGGAGAAACTGGTTCCAGCAAGATACGCTTGGAGAATGTTATTCAAAGGCTCTCTGCTTTTCTGTTGAGCCGCAGGGTCTATCAAAACCTGGGTTGGAGCCAGTAGATGGCAATTTTAGGTCCTGGAGTCCTGTCATTCTTCCAGGGAAAGAGAAAAGATGTAACGAGGATGTCGGGGCATCGCTTTAGTTCCTGTTGTTTCCTGATTGCTGTTTTCTAAATAGATGGGGACCATATGTCAACTGGCCCTGGCAGATACGTGGTCCTTGCCTTCCGGCTCTGCCTGGAGAGCACAGAAGCACCGTAGCAGGAAGTGAAAAAAATGCCAAATTCTGCCAAATCACCAGTGTACAATTGTATAAAACTGTCTGCCCCAGACACCTGATGACAGAGCGGAGCACGTTTAGATTTACCGCAACAGGAAGGAAATGTCTTGGTCTCCATGGGGACATAAGTTGAAGAAACTACTTGCCAAAGGAGTGACAGGGGAGGAAGACAGGAGGAGAAGGCTGGGGGAATGGGGAAAAATAAGTTCAAAATCAGAAATACTGTGACATGGCAAAATACTGTGGAAAAGGCTGGAGGTTTCATGCAGAGTAGACTTTAGCAACGCCACTACATCCCCCTCAGGGAACCCGTACCTTTGTCTCAGCTCCGCTGAACGGCAACAGGCAAGTCACTGCCTTCCCCTGTTCCCATCACCCTCACTGTAAATAGTCTTTTACAGAGCACGTTGGCATCTCCTGTGGAGAACAGCTTTTTAAGTGCTTGCTGCTATGATTATGTTATTATTCCAAAGTGGGAGAATGTAGATTCTTTCTCTTTGCACCAATAATTGAACTTGTCCAAGAATGACACGTTGATGGACTCTGGAAAAGGAGCAGCAGCGATGTCTAAACTGGCCTGAAATTCAGTCGACAGCTTGTAGCATCTCTGGGAAGTGCATCTTCTGAGTACTTAGTACTGTGCCTTCTGTCTTCAGATTTATGAAGAAAATCAAACAGAAAAACCTTTGGATTTTTTGCAAGTGGTCAGAGGAATTTATTTCTTAGGAGTTCTCAAGTAAACAGAGTTTTCTTATCTTTTTTCCCCCCAAATTGCAGCCCTTTTCTCGATCTTGCATATGAGAGTGGATAACCTGTCTCCTATTACACTGCTTTCCTAGGGAAAGAAGGCATAAAAAGATATTTAGGATTTATCTAGCATTTCTGAAGGACCGTTTCCAAGTGGGTCGATAGGTCTATTTCAGCAGGAAACAGGGAGAAAGGGCCTTGATCTTGCTGAAACACATCCATCCACACAGTTCCCTTTCTACAGGGGCAGAAATCAGACCCACGGTAAGACCTCGTGTGCTCACAGATCCCTCACGACCGTTGTGCAGAAGAGCCACTGTGGCCAGGGGTAGTGAAATACTTGTCACAAGCCGTTCTGCAGCTGCCCTGGGTTTGACAGAGGGAAGAGCCACAAAAGGCTGAGAACACCATAAAGCATGGAAATACTTTGCACAAAAAGCTGGTCTGTGACCACGTGAATCAGTCCGTTTGAACTGCCAAACGTACCCCAAATCACTTATTCTGGCCTAAAACCCACTTTTTATATTTCTAACAGGAGAAGGGCATGGGTGCTATTTGTCTGTACTGAGTATTACGGAAGTTGAAAGAAAAAAGGGAATGAAAGAAGCCCTTCAGCTCCCCAGAGCTAATCAGGTATTCACCTTGAACGAGTACTAATGAAACCAGCACCACATCAAAGGGGAAGCTGGCTCCAGCCGAGAAGGTTATTAAAAAATTAAACAGTACCAGACGGCCCCCAACCAGCAAAAGTGACTGCATTTTACATTCTGTTTTGTAAAGAGAAATGAAGCCCCGTGTTTGCCCTCTCAGCTGCCACCTGCTCTGGGGCCATCAAAAAGAGCCACTGGGAAGCCCTCCTTGCAGGCAAGGGGGATTTTTTGTTACTCAGTGATTCAATATTTCTCTTCCACTCTTCACACAGTTGAGTTCCCAGTATGTACTAACAGGAGCCAAGACCACAGGGGGCTGAGTTGTTTTTTGATGTAATGGCAATCATGGAATCACAGAAGTGTCAGAGCTGGAAGGGACCTCTAGAGATGATCCAGTCCAACTCCCCTGCTAAAGCAGGAGTGCCCAGAGCACATCCCTCAGGGCTGCATCCAGGTGGGGCTTGAAGGTCTCCAGAGAAGGGGACCCCACACCCTCCCTGGGCAGCCTCTGCCAGGGCTCTGCCACCCTCACCAGAAAGAAGTTTTTTCTCATGAACAAGACAACATTTCCAACAAAAAAGGGCATTTTGGCACAGAGCAGCGGGGAGGAAATAAAAACAGAGAGAGCAAAGACAATCCCTGCCACTCGCGTCTTGCCTTGCCAGGGAAAATAGGAGTTTTACTACACAAATACACTGGATTGTGCCAATTTTACCTGGCTCTGCCATCAATTTCTTTTCCATCCCGAGCTGTGAATAACCACGTGCTTGGGATGAGCTGAGCTTTAGTTCTCATTCAGTCTCTCCATGGTTTATATGGCTCACTGGTTTTCCTGAGTCTGGCTGTGATGCAGATACGTTGATGCCATGACAAGGTGGAAAACCAGGCCAACGTGCTTCAAAGTATTTAATGTATTTATTCACTCAGTATCCAGCGAGGTAGAGAAATGGGATTTCCGTGTTACAGAAGGCCATGGAGTCTAAAGGGCAAAAAAAAAAAAAGAAAAAAAGAGAGAAGTGTTATTGTACAGCACTGGAGAGAGCTGCACACACAATGTGTATTTCTCTGGGTGTGTGTTTTCCTAAATGGATGGAGCAGGCTGAGAAAGTCTTGTTAACCTCCCCTCCCCCCCAGCCAAGAAGTCTAAAATTGTGGCTTCAAAATGACTGCAAGCTGAGAAAATTGCCCTTTGAAGCAGAGGAGTCGGATCAGAGCGATGGAGAGAGCCCCTTTGCCCAGGATTGGCGTGGACCGTGGTGGAGACAGCCTCTCTGCAGGGGGAGGTGAACCCCACAGCTCACTGTGAAGCCCGTCTTGTGTCTCCTTCACCTCCTGGGCCTGGCAAACCAGCTCCCACAGGCTGCGGGAGCCTCACCCAGGAAATCAGGACCGGCACGACCCGCCTTCCTGACCCTACCGGGGGTTAAGGAAGGAGCCCCTGACCTCGAGCATCCTTTCTCCAGCTGCGCGACCCGCCTTTGTTTGAGACGCTCATTGTTCAAGTCCTGGAGAAGAACAGGCCTGTCGCCAGGAGCAGACTGCAAGGAGAAAACTGCCACACAGGCAAAAACTGTCCTTGTGTCCTGTTTCCAATAGAACAGCATTTATTTTATTTTATTTTATTTTTGACTGCCTGGTTTCAATAAAAAAAGTCCAGAAAGAAAGAATTGAAGGGGGCATTGCTTTTCATGCGGTGCCAGCAAATAATTGCAAAAAGTTGCTTGTTTTTAAAGAATCTCATGACTAGGGACAACGCAGGGTGCTCGGGGCTGCACAGACATGCCAGATTCTGCACCAGTTCCCGGCCGAATACTTCTTCTTACTCCTCTCCTTGAAAATGTCTGTCTTGGGCATTTATATCTTCATATTCTAGAGCTTCTCCTGACGCTGGTTATAGCAAGGACACAGTGAGCAGAAGCATTAGTTGCAGCTCGGGGGCTTGACAGGGGTGTTGGGTCACAAGGGTGTTTTTTTAGGGAGATATTGATCCTGGCACTTGACAGCTGGCGCGCAGGCGGGGGCTTGGTGTCATTACCCTTTTGGCCGCCTCAAGGTGACGGCGTGGTCTGGGTGGAATTGCACCAGCAACTCTACATCTTCCGCTTCGAGTTTCAACGAAGTTGGGCATGCTCTGTCTCTTCTAATAGCCTCAAAACAACCCCGAGACAAAATACTGCCAGAACATTACAGAATCACACAGAATCACAGAGAAGGGACCTTGAAAGATCATCCAGTCCAATCCCCCTGCCAGAGCAGGAACACCTACATCAGGTCACACAGGAACGCATCCAGACAAGTTTTGAATGTCTACAGAGAAGGAGACTCCACAACCTCTCTGGGCAGCCTCTTCCAGTGTTCCCTCACCCTCACTGTGGAGGAGTTTTTCCTCATATTTAAGTGGAACCTCCTCTGTTCCAGCTTGTACCCATTGCCCCTTGTCCTATCACTGGGTGTCACTGAGAAGAGCCTGGCTCCATCCTCCTGACACTCACCCTTTATATATTTATAAACAGAATTATAGAAGGTCTTGTACAATTTGTGACTGTAAAAACACCAAGCATCCAGATCTAGGCTATATATAAATCATCCTGGGTTTTTTTTCCTTTTCTCCAGTGAGTGCTGTTTGCTTTGTATTTAACCACTGTGTTTGCACAAAGTTGAAGCCCTTCTGGGTTTTGCACTCACCATCACTAAAAGACTGAGTCCCTCAAACGTTTCTGCTTTGCACCCCGTGGTAGTTCCCACCCAACCCGCTTTGCACGTCTATTCATGCCACAGACACATCACACCTGACAGCGTCCTGAGTTCCTTGTGGGGTCTAAGAGCTTAGACTCCACGATACAGAGGTTTTTGCATTTCAAATGCCCCTCTTATTTGGAGCTTTTAACCCAGTCTTTATTGACAATGGGCTGACACCAGAAACATTGGTTGGGAGATGTTTTGCTTCCATTGAGGAGCCAGGAAGTTCTTCTGGTAGATGCACAGTCCCTGTTTGGCTCCCTTTGAGGCTCAGCAAGTCCCACAGGCACAGGCAGTGCTGGGAAAAGCCAGGATGCTGTACCCTGCATCCCCCAGTTTGTCCTGCAGGATGCTCTTCCTCTGGGTAAACATAAGAGGAGGCTTTGGAGGAAATTTCCATCAAATCTCTGTTTCATCCTAAAGTTGCTCTTTTTTTAGTGCTATTCTGCCAGTTTGCTACAGAGGTACAGATGGGGAGTGACTCTCAGAGTGCTCTTCTGCATTAGAAGCACAGGACAATACAGTTTGTTGTCTGGGGGATCAGTTGCTCCCCAGGGCAATGACAGGAGAGGCTATAAATACTGCAGGCATTTGCCCCAGTTTGGGGCCAGATGGGGTAATGCAATCCCCCCACCCCAGTGCCAGTGTGGCTCTTCTCCCTCTGAGTTCAAAAAGGCAGGGCAGAAAGCCCTGGAAAAAGCTTTGCAGAGGCAGAAGAGCAGAGGGATTGCTGCTGGGGGTCCTGCAAAATCACTGCTCCCACAATTGCAACAAAACACACCAAAGTCCGTTTTGGAAGTTTTATAGCCATAGGTGGCACTTGGTCTTTTAATTCCCTTGGCTCCCAGTTTCTCATCTTGAACCACTGTATAAAACATACCTCCTCTTCAGTGTGCTGAACAGCGGGAGGAAGACTCCTGCTGCACACCCTGGACCGCAGATAAGTAGAGATGACATGAATCGTGCTAAATAACGATAACAAAAGGGATAAATGGTGCCACGGGTAGGTGGTAACAGGCAGCAGGAGATAACTCTGTGCTTGGCCTTTCTCAGTTCATACAGAGCAACGTGGAGAGCCTCAGGAGCAGCATTTCTTCATACGCTGTTAACGAAGTGCAGCCTCAGGATGTTTTTTAACCTCTCTGGTGATGAAGAGGAGGGCAGAGTGCGGGAGCTCTGTGGGCGAAATAGTCAGGATGGCAAATAGCTGAACATCTCAGAGGCAATCACAAGCCTTAGGGATGGTGAGGCTTTTAGAGGGGAAGAAGAGGCACGAGGGAGGTCGTGATTGGCTGGACCTCATCCTGCTGGGTTCCCCAAAATTCTGACTTTAGGGAATAGCGTGGGAAGGTGTCCTGCCGTAATGGGAGAAATACGACAGCTCTGCCTTGAAATGTCTGGGCAAAGATTAAATGCTACTTGCTGGGGGGGAAATAAATAAATAAATAAATAAATATTAAAAAATGCTATGATATTGTGCCAACAGGCCACATAGCTGTTAATGTTAAGATCAATTCTCCCCTCTGTAAGTGGCACGGGGCCCTGCGCCTGCCAATTAGCGAGTTTGGGGAATGCATCTGGTGCTGCTTCTCTCTCCTCTCCCGCAGGCGCTTGCTGAGCCGCTGCCTCTGGTTGGGCTGGAGCATCTTCTTCTCTTCAAGTGGCCGAGAACTCATCGCTCCGTGGGGTTATTTTTTTTTTAAACATGATTAGCTCAAAGCAAGCGAGGCTTGTTTTAATTAATGAATATGTTTCTCCTTTCTCGCTTCTTGGCTTACTGCCTGGTACTGCGTTTTCATGCCTCCAGAATAAAATGTTTCATCCAAAACAGAATCCTCTTTGTCCCCGTGTGTGGCCGCTGCTTGGAGAGGTGAGGGAGCTAGGGAGGCAGCAGCGGGTTTGATTTTGGGGGTGGAGGATGAGGGAGGGAGAAATGGTCAGGATCACAGAAGAACTGCAAAGAAAAGGCAAGTTGTGTAGCGCTCATCGCACTTTAGTCTTCCAATGGTAAATCCTGTATTTGCAGATCCTTACCTTAGCAGCCTTCAGATATTCTTACAGCCACTGGTGTGAATAGCAGTAGAAATTGGCAGGTATAAAATCCTCACCAATTGGCTACATACCTATGAGGCTCGTTGTGAAATTTGTGAGCAATGGTGTGGCACATTTAACTGGCGTTTGCTGACCTGCCACCCCCCAAGCTTCAGCTGCTTTCCACAGCTCTGCCTTAGCTTAGCAGCCCTCCTCGATATTGGGCTAAATTCCAAATAAAGCAGGGGAATCAGCTGGCAATTCATTTGATGTGTTACATTTTTTTTTTGCCTCCACACTTAATTGAGCATTCCACTTCGAATAATCCTCGGCGTTAGATTAAATCTCTATTGATCTCACTTTAATGAGCTCACCACTGTGACCAACAGCCCTTTCTCCCATAGCAGATGGAGCTGTGGCCATCTGAATGTGTGGCAGAAATACTTCTGTTGTGGAGAACTGACACCATCTCCTCCTTATGACTGTCCTTGGCACCCCATTACCCCTGAGTCTCCAAACTAAAATCCAGCAGATACATCCCGTTCTTTACATTGTGCTTTTGTGAGGTTGCTCTTGCTGTGAAATTCTGTTTAAACCAGCTACAGAGCTACAGAATTGATTCCACTCTCACATTTCACCTTCAGACACCTGCATTTAAATTTCCACTTGAGATTAAATTATAAAATGAAGAAAATCTCCCTTTCCTTCCTTATGAGAAAAAAAAGAAGTGATTAATGAGGGTTTAAATCCTCATGACAAACAAATCCCAACGACCCAGCACTTCTGATGTCACATAGTTTGCTGCACGGTACCATTTGCTGGACTTCATGGACCAAAGGATCTTTAGGGTCGGCTCATCACACCTTCTACCTAACAAAGGTCGTGGGCATTTTCTCGGTGATGTTTGCACACATTCTGACAGCTTGCACTTCAACCAAACAGTTTAACTCTTTTTGAAAGACCTTGATGAGAAGGTAACAGCATGGGGGTGCCCTGGGAGGGGGTGTGGGGAGCCAAATAGCACTGTGGAAGAGATAAGGAGTTTAAGTGGAATCTCATTCCACATGGTTGAGAGCTTGTTATTGTCAAGAGAGCTTGTGTCACCAAAAAATGTCATACACTAGATAGTATTTTAAAGCCTTATGCCCAGTTTTGATGGTTGTGTGGTTATGTGACAAGTGGCATTGCTGAAACACGGTTGAGATGCAGCCACCGAGGCAGGGACGTCGGCTTCCTTTGAGCCCGAAGTCTGGAATGTGGATTTGCCGATGCTGCCCATCATAATTTTTTGGTTCAGTTGCTGCTTGCTCGTTTTTTTCTTCTTCCTTATCTACGAGAGACAATATGTCTTGCATCAGCAGATTATGATTAATAGTCATGATGTGTAATGACATTAATTAGCAATAGCTATTGCTAATGATTAATAACAGCAGCTAAGCGAAACCTTGGCTGCAGTGATTTATTTCAGTACTTTTGTTGTGCTGTGCATCTGGCAATATTGTGAGGCTCTAATGTCTTCAGGGAGGAATGTCTGCGTGAAGAGCTGAGAAATGCTTTGAGTCCAGCAGGTGTGTGGACTTGTCCCTCCTTATTGCCGCACACAATGACCCACTGGGAAATTCGGCTGCTTCAGTGGGATGGAAGGTGGGAACTCATCATGAAGCCACATGGCTTCAGCACAGGACCCCTACAGACCATGACGGGGAGAAGGCTGTAATTACTCATGTTTGGAATGAGACATGGGATGCCCTCTTGTGAGGTGTCACTAGGTTTGTGACACACAGAGACCCTGTCTGGAGTGTAGCAGCTTTTGTCCTGGTGCTTAATCTCTCCGTGTCCACCTGGAGGGGAATTGTTCTTTCCTTCCACAGGACATGGGAGGCCTCGCTTCAGAAATGGTGAACTGTAGCTGTGTTTAGATGAGCAATGAAGTCAGAGAATCATACAATGGTTAAAGTTGGAGATCTTTGAAGATCATTGAGTTCCAACTCCCCTGCGCTGCGAAGGGACACCTCCCACTAGACCAGGTTGCTCAAAGCCCCATCCAGCCTGGCCTTGAACACCTCCAGGGATGGGGCAGCCACAGCTTCCCTGGGCAACCTCTTCCAGTGTCTCACCACCCTCAGAGTGAAAAATATCTCCCCGAGATCTAATCTAAATCTCCCCTCTTCCCGTGTAAAACCATTACCCCTCGTCCTATCACTACGTGCCTTTGTAAAAAGTCCCTCTCCTGCTTTCCTTTAGGCCCCATTTAGGTACTGGAAGAAGCTACAAGGTCTTCCCGGAGCCTTCTCCAGGCTGAACAACCCAGCTCTCTCAGCCTGTCCTCACAGCAGAGGGGCTCCAGCCCCTGGATCATTTCTGTGGCCTCCTCTGGGCCCACTCCAACACGTAAATTGTGTTGCATAGGTTTTATATATCTCAGTCACAAGGAAACATTGGTTTAATGTTTTTAACGTGTTTTGACATCGGATGGGAGATGAGCCAGAAACACAAAGCAATAATCTCCAACCTTGCTAAAAAGGACCTGAAACAAATTCCAGCTCTGAACATCCCTGCACTTCGGTAAAACTCTGTCTCAGGTTGGAAATGAGAATTTGCAATATGGGCACATAATCGTTGTTCATTACCCAGCTGAAAGGAACGGGAAGGGCCCCTCTTTAGCATGGCCTTACTGCCGGTTCCATCTTCTGGGAGAACTGAACTTGCATTTAGATTAAAGTACAATTATTGCCTTTCCCTCCTGCTTCCTATTAATTATATGCAATTTACTCTGAAAAGATCTGCTACTGTGCTAATCTTAGCAATCACCATACTGCAGCAAAAACACTGCACAACACTCTACGTCTGTAAACGCTTCCAGAGATGAAATTTCAAATTAAAAAAGCAGCAACAAAAATATCCTGCACTACTTTTACAACTTCGCATTAAAAAGCAGCAACAAAAATACCCTGGACTACTTTTACAGTATCCCTCTGTGGAACACAGGTTTCAAAGAGAAACATTTTCCTTTCCTTATTTAGAGTCACTTCTCCTACCGCTGCAGTTGTTCTTGTGGCCTATCCTTTCTAATTTAAGTTGCAGGCAGCACGAGGCTGTACCCAGTTATTTGATTTGTCTAAAATGAGCCCAGCAAACGAATGATGCAGGCTGGATAACAATAGTCAACTGTTCTGGGCAGAGACTTACAGTCTGGTTTATACAGAAATGTCCAAGTGGCTTGAAGGAAGTGTTGGGCAACAGAAAGCTCAGTGGTTGCAAACCTTTTAGTTAAGAGCTAGTGGTTGGGGTAAATGTGATGGAAAGTTCCTGAGCGTTGGGAGATCCCGTTGTGCTTTGCATGGTACAGATGAGAAAGTGCATAGATAAGGAGATGTGAAAAGGCACAAGTCAGAAGTAGCTCCTGCACCACAGGCTGCCTTTCTCTGCAGGCTTTGTTGAAGCTCACAGAAAAGGCTGTAAGAAGGAACCCTGCCCTTCTGTGGCTGATACCACTTTTCTTTTTCGGTGGGACTGGGATCAGGTAACAGCAGTCAGGTAACAGCCACCAATAGTCATAAAGGGCCAAGATGACCCTCTCCACTGACATCCAAGGAGAAGAGGCCTCAGAGTGTCCTACACTGGGCCCAGTACTTGAAAACCAGTTCAACTAACTATTTTAGAACAAGGCACTGCCTTTTTAGTGGTCTTTGTCAAACGCTTTGAAGAACATTACAAGAAATATCCATTTTTATTACCTTCACAGCTGATGATACTCAGTCACCTGAAATGTACAAAAGATTTAGCCAACAAATTCTTCTTGGTTAAAGAAATTATTCTGGGACAGTTGTAGTCCAGCCCACCCTGGCTAAGTAGCAACCACATCCTGAAAATTCCTTGGCATGGGATTCATTTAACTAGAGGTGGATCTACACGTGGGTGCTGAGAACTCAGTGAGGTCACCTTTGTAACCAGCAGGTTAAGAGGCACCAGTCAATTGAACACAGAGTGTAACTAATCTCCTGAAGAAGACACCTGAATTCGTTTAGTTGAATAACACCCTACACTTAATGCAGATAATTAGATGTCTCCTAACCATGACAAGTACCTGGACCTCATTAGTTCAGATATAGACTTCTTGGGTGACATTAGTAACCTTAACAGAGGTGACAAGAGCGATGCTGGCTGCTGTTGCAGAATGTGCAGGTCTTCAGTATGTTCAGTGTCACATCTGCCAGCCCTGGACAGAGGTCTCAAGTGACACACAATATCCCATATGGCACCAGACTGTTAAAGTGAAGTGAGATGAATCATATCCTCAGTGTCTTTGATCTGAAGTCTTCAACAGTCCTCTGAATGTCCCTAATCAAAGACCAGAGAGGACACTCGGCGTGACAAACCAGCTAAGGATGGGTTTGGTGAATATTGCACTCCTCCTCACAGTGCTGAGCCCCAGAAGAAGGCTTTGAAAGCCAGGCTGACAGAAGGGGTCCACTCTGCGGCCTGTGTGCTTTGTGCTTCCTGTTGGACCATTCCATCCAAGCCCCTGGTCAGTGTTTGTGCTGTCAGGTTTTCTGTACAAGACAACGAGAGCCTTGTTCTCCCCAGGGGCTGCAGAAGGACTTCAGCATCCCACAGTGGGCTTTCGAATCCATGGTGGGACCAATTTTGCTGAAGGTTTTGCAAGTCTTTGCTCTCACACATAAAACCAGGTTGTTGGTTACAACTACAGAGGGAAAGTTTGCACATTCTCTGATCTGAGCTTGATGATAAATCAGGAGTTACTAGGCAGCTGGTGGAAAGTTGTACTGGCACAACTGAGTGGGCAGCATGAGGAGATGTTGGGACTGCTCGAACTGGCCTAACAGCCAGAAAAAATGTTTCCTTTATGCCATAGGGCATAAAGGGGAAAGTGAAACCCAGTGGAGTGACTTATCTACTACTGACTTTACTACTGACTTAACCACCAGCCACTGTTCTCAGAGCAGTGAAAAAAAAAGACAAAAGATAGTAGAAGGCTGGGTCTTTTTCAGGTTTTGTTGAAAAAAACTTGATTCACAGAGCAGATGTTCATGGAAATGTGTTCAAGTTTTTGGTAGATGTTATGGCCAACTGCGAGGGAACTCCTCAGCATTATTCATGAGCACAGAGCCAGAAAAATGAAACCTAAAAATGAAAGTGAAGCAAAGCAAGATGACACTAAGTAACCTTAAAGATCAGTAAAGCTACAGTATCAGAAAGAATATTGTAACCTTAAAGCCAGTGACTAATAAAATAATAATTTTTGGTCTGTATGTCCAAAAAATGGCTACAGTTTTTGTCTGTGTAGTCTACTAGATTCTCACCCTAGGATCAGCACATCGGCCTGATGCTTAGAGAGAGCATAAGACTGGACTTCTCAGAACTGAGCCCTTTCACATCGTCTGAAAACGGTGATCCCCACTCACTGGAGACTTCTGGAAACTCAGGAGTTCACCCCTGTGACTCTTAAGTGAACTAAGTCAGCTTGGCATCCTTTGCACTGAGCAAAGTGCTGAGCCCCACTAGCTGCCTTTAAAACCTCAGCCTGTGTTTCTTAGTACCACTGTATCCAGAGTCTAGCCCCAGTTTAAGTGTAATACATTGAGATTATTATCCTCATTTTCCAGCACGCCAGAAGTGAACACAATTACAAAGCCTCTTAGAGGTGATTTGACTATGCAGACACTCTGTAGCCTGCTGATTTTTCAGCCACATTTAGCCCTCGTTGAAGAACAGAAATCCTTGTAGGCTGATATTGGAGCCATCTGGTGATGTCTTTTTCAATCCAGTAAACACTTCTGGGTTCGGTTTAAAGGCTGTCAATATATAACAGCTTATTTAAGAGTCAAAATGGAGGAGCATAGACTAGGTAACGATGTTAAACACATACACCTTGGGAACACTGTATGAGCAGAGAGATCCAAGTGTGAAGCAATGATTATTCCTAACATGATTATTCCTAGTAATCCCTAACGGTAGACAGGAGAAACGTGAACAGTTTCTCTTTGAATATGGGTTAGGAGGTTTACTGGAATTTCAATGTCATCTTTGGAAATGACAGCAAGCCTCCTGTTTTGTAGAGATGACTTGAATGGAAAAGTGTATCTGCATCGAGTGGTCTCCTGCTGCACCACTTGGAGCAGAAAAACGGCATTGATCCAGCAGGCAGCAGAGGAAGAGGCAGCATTTAAAGGATGCACGATCGCTGCACGTATGATCAGGCAGTGTTGTTCCTCCAGCGGTGTTCGTTATCACCACGTTCAGCACTGTGTCTGATGGGAGCAGGTCACACAAAGCACCTTCTTCCCACACCCTGGCTTTTCTTTAGACCTCCCCCGTTCGTGATGGGACCAGCTTGACTCTGAGGAAGTGACACCCTCTCATGAGCTCACACCCGCGGCTGGCTTTGCCGTTGGCAGCTCCTGAACTTTCTGTTTCAGGCCAACCTCATTGATGTGAACAACACGACTCAGTGTGGGCAGCCATTCAGAGACAACCCTTTCCCCCCAGTCTTACTAAAGAATAGGAAGGTCTTTTTGTTATTGGTTTTTCTCTTAATTGAAGTGCCTCTCCGTAACTTGTATTGACACCGTGTGTAATTCTGACCGTTACAGGAGCCCGTTCACTAATCGATATGATACATGCTCACACATCCAGCTGCTCACAGCCTTCCCTGTCCCTCCAGGTCAGTTTTTCAGGCAGCAGATGTGTCCCTGTCACCCCTGATTTCTGCACACTAATTCGCTACGCTGGCTTTCTGCATCAATGCCTGCAGCAGCACAAGGCCGTGCCTAGAGTGGGGAGAGCGCTCCAGCCCCTTTTCCATCAGATCCCTTCCTAACAACTCCCCTTTTCCATACATTATCTCCCTGGGGTGAATGAATAGGAAAAACTTCCAGAAAACATTAAAACAGCTTGAGCCTGATATTCCCCCAGTCCCTTCACTGCCAGACACTGGAGGCTCTCCCTCCTCCCTCTCTAGCAAATCACTTCATTGTGCCCCTGAGGAAGCCACACGCCGGTACTTGTTGCAAGCAGGAGCTTCACCCCATGCCCTTCCATTTCTCTTTTATCAACTGTGGCCCTTGTGCTCTCTAGCATTAATTAGATTACAAATTCCCCAGGTCTGCAGCCCTGCCTGTCACTCTGTGCTGCGAGGCGTCCGCGTACTTGCAGGTCATGTTAAGCCATAACTAATACTTTTAAAATAAACTGCTAGAGGACAAGGTTGGGAGATGGTGCTCAGATATTTCACACTATGAGCCACATTTTATGACAGAAATTAATTTTCACGGTCATTCATGACTGCATCATTCTTCCCCTTACAGCTCTTCGCTTCTTCCCTGGCATCCACTGTCGTTCTCTGCATGGCATGGTGGTATCAGGAGGCCGAGAATGAGATTTTATCCAATTTTTGATCCTAATTAATGGGCAGCTGTTGTTGGAAAAGGACAGTCAGGCTCACCAGGCTATGTCTGTTGTGCTGATCCTGCTGCATGCTGGTGCTGGGAACCACACCAGCAAAAAAAAACCTTCTGAGGCATAAAACCTGGAGGGCTCTGTGCTGGTTTGGCTGCCTGGACTGACACAGTGGGGGTGAGGGACATAGAAATGAAAGTTGTCGGCTGCACACTGAGGTCAGGGATGGCATCAGGGAGCTGGACATCCTTCTCAGCAGAGGTTAAAGGTAGGTTAGTTCCACTATATAATAAAATCACAGTTACCCAGACCCTTAGGGAACTGCGTATCCTGTAACGGTTGCCCTTCAGTACCAGTGTGAGAAATGATGTGTTGAAATTTGTTCAACAAATGCAATCCCTTCTTCGTGAGTTAACAGAGCAGGTTATTATGTTTATCATATTTATTTTGTATCTCTCATATCATTCTTTTTCAGTAAGTCATGGCTTATCAATTATCCATCAGCAGCTCGTGGCAGGTGGCTTAAACTGAACTGTGCATTGCAGTTTTGGCTGGACACATGAATAACAAGTCAAGTTTATCTTCTTTGGCTGGAGAAGTTAATCCTGAACTAGCTCTCCTTTGTGGATATTCACAAATGACCTCCACATGCATTTCCATCGCAGGCAGCCACTCCCTAGGCATTTCCTTCAAACTTGTGTTTATATGAACATTCCTCACTGTGAACTGAGCAAAAAGCAAGAAGTAGCAAACACGAGCTGGAAGCCAACAGAGACTGAGCGATCGCAGTTCAGGTAATGCTTCATCATCTACAGCTCTACAAGGTCTGCGAGGGGAGCCCGTAGAGCTCAGTGTATCCCAGATTTTCCTACAGCAAAACTTGTGTAACTGAGATGAATCACAGAGTGATGATACAGGGATGGAGGTGGCAGCTCCAGGATTTTCCATCCATTCCCTGCTATTGCTGCTTGGTTTCATCTCTGCGTTACTCTCATAGATGTGCAACCATCCCTGCAGCTGGACAGAAGACAGGATCTTATGACAATATTTGAGTTTCCCACAGCAGAACTTCCTTTGCTGGCTCTGGCTTTCAGGGCAGATCTTCATGTATGAGTGAATGAGGACAGACCTTTCCACTGCAAAGGGGAGAGACTGCTCTGCATATTGGAATTTATCTCAATAGACACCCAGAAGAACAGAGCATGTTGGGCACAGGACATCATCGTAGCAGCTGTATTTCAAATCCTCCTTTCTCCTTTGCCGTCAATAAGCCAGGGCATGCAATGTGTGCTTTGTACAGGTCCAGCATAAACTGAGTAAAACCAGAGTGGAAAAATCTAAAATTGGAAACCAAATTATTCCAATATTCTCCTAAATAGGACAGTCACGATTTACAAGGCAGTTCATTCATTTATCAAGCTCCTTATAAAGACTACCTGGGTTTTTACCTACACGGAAGAGGAAGATTCTTCTAGGACATTTTGTAGGAGACTGGCCCGCGTGGGCACCTTCTTGTGGAACAAATGGGCAAGGCACCAGTTTCTTTTAGATGCCACTTTACAACCGGTACCTTTACTAACTTAGGGACGATTGCTTGAGAAGAGTGCGTAGGAAAGACTAAAAACCTTGCGTTGCTCCTGTTTCTCTGGAGGTAGATAACGAACAACTCAGCAAAAGGAGATTTTGTATCCTTGTTTTCAGTGAAGGGGCAAGTTTGCCAACAACGCGTATGTCAGCATCCATGACCATTTATTGTGGGATTTTCATGGCAGCTATTCTGTACCTGTATTGGTATTTTAGACTGTGGCCCACGTTCTTTTAGTGGCTTCTCTGTTCACTCCAAAATATGCGGGGCAATTACTTCCTTTATTCTCATCATCATTCTTCTACAGTCAAAGTCACAGATGGATCTTGGTCTTCTGAACTCATAAGGCTAATTCATAAAACCTTTATTTTCCCAAGACCTTTATTTTCCCTTCTTTACTTGATGTATGGGGAGGGGGTTGAATGAAAACATGTCAGAGCCTTGTGTTCAACACTTTCTACAGGATAAGCAGTCTCCTTATCAAAGTAAATAGGAATGAGGTGTCTAAAGTCCTGGAAAATCAGGTGGGATTTGGAGTACCTCTGCCCTTCCTAAGGGAATCATAGAACCATAGAATTGCCTTGGTTGGAAGAGACCTTTCAGATCATCGAGTCCAACCATGAACCTAACGCTGACAAAAACCATCACTAAACCATATCGCTAAGCTACTCATCTTCTAAATACCTCCAGGGATGGTGACTCAACCACTTCCCTGGGCAGCCTGTTCCAATGATTGACAACCCTTTCTGTGAAGAAATTTTTCCTAATATCCATTAAGAGCAAAGTGAATTCTGAGGTCTGCCAGCCTACAGAGCATGGGCTCACCTCACCCATCCCTCACAGTGGGTGATCTCAGGAACCTTCTGAACAAACTCAGAAGTTTCTTCATTTGGTAATTGAGAGCATCCCAGGGCTGCTGGGCGAGCAGCAGGAGAAAGACAAACACACTTGCCTTGGTGCAGGCAAGTGGAAACTCTTCTTGACAGGGGAAAGTGTGGTTCACGTTCAAAGTACTGGGGAAGCCATAATATAGACCCCTGAGGTCATCTGTGTATGGACACACTGGGTTACACAACCTTATTCATCACACCCAGCACGTATGTGCCTTCAGGTGTCGTGCTTGTGCTCACCTGGATTACTCAGCCTGACGAAGGTTTTGCTTCCTGCACATCTGTGCTCCTGCCAGGAGCACCCTGCAACATGAGTCACTCTGCAGTGTGACAGCCAGGTCCCTACCGGTGTCTGCTAAAACCTTGACACCTCTTCATGCTTCCCAGAGAGCCTGGCTTTGTGCTGTAAGCCTGGTGCAATATAGGGGAATGGGTTTTGTGAAAAGAGTCAAAGCAATACGTTCTTTGAGGCAGCTCAGGGCTCCAGGAAGATCTCTGCAGTCAATGCAAGGCTCAAAGGTACTGGTCTTTCACTTCGTTCAACAGTTATTAAAAACTAGAAAGGGATGAAATGTCTTCCTCATGAAAAGGAAGAATGCTTGTTTACCTTGTGGTGGTTTATTTTTGAGGAAGTGACCACAAGGCCATTCTCGAGCTGTTCAGCAGCTGCTCTTTTTCCATCATTTATTTTGATTTCAATATTTTCCACAATTTCAAAAAGAAGTCATAACCCCACCGCCCCAAGAAGAAGAGCAGTATGAGACTGGTTAGATGATTTAGCCTTTGCTTTCCCAGGCAATCAGTGCAGATAAATTGATTGATGAATCTTCAAACTCAGAACTAAAAATCACCATTGAAATGATCAGGAAATAATTCACATTGGCTTATTCGATGAAATGGGACTGTCAACTGCATGAACTTCCCTCTTAAAAAGGAGGGGGAGGGTTGGCTGTCTGGGAGCTGTAAACGTGTTCCTGATTCATCACACAGAATCATTTCAGCACACGCCAAATAACTGCTTTCCCTTGGGGATTGGCTGCAACTGGCAGCTGGCAGCAACAAAATCATCTGGTGCTTCCTCCCCTCCTTTGGCAGGACTCCCACCCCCAGGTTCTTAGGGAACACGGTGAGAAAGAGGCATTTCCTGCCCCTTGGAGATGCAACTGAAGGGAGGCAAGTGATCGTCTTGCAGTTCTGACAACACTGAGAGGGCTGCCCACGGCAGGGAATTGCTTTTTCAACATTTTGGGGTAGGCAGTGGAATCCTGACGTGGGGAAACGGTGCTTCCCTCCCAGTGTCGTGCACTCACTTGTATAACTGCCCCAAACCAACAATAAACACTAAGAGGAAATTCTGGAAAAAATATCCCAACTCCTGCTCTTCCTGCACCTGAAAGGTGCAGCCTGGAAAATACAGATCCAGTGGGAATGCCTTTGTCCCAGCCTGTCAGATGAATGGCAGGTCTCAGCTCTTCCAGCAGTGTAAGAAGCTAAGTGCAGATTGTTGTTGTACTACTGCTTTGTAGAAAGCAGTGAAAAAAAATTAAACTAGTGGACACATGGGTAAGTGTGATGTGCTGTGGAAGAGTCAGCGTGGCTTTTATAAAGGGAAGTCCTGCCATATGGTCCTAGTGGAGTTCTCTGAAGGTGTCAACAAGCCTTTGGATAAAGGATATCCTGTTGATATAACCAGCTTTTATTTCCTGAGAGCCGCAGACAGCATCTCTCGCTAAAAGCTTTTAAGGAAAGTCAAAGCGTAAACGGGAAGGTCCCTGGATGAATAAAAAAGGCATGAATAAAAAAACCTAGGAAACAGAGAGTGGGAGCTCATGGCCATGTCTTGTGGTGGGGGCCGATCAGCAGTGGTGTCCCCTGGGGATATATGCTGTTTGCTCAGCACACACGTACAAGAGTGGGAAAGGAATGGAAAGTGAAGCGACAAGGTTTAGTCATGATACAGAACAACTCCGGGTGTTAAAGATAAGGATAAACTGTAAGAAATTGCAGAATCTCAGCGATTAAATGGACAATGAAATGATGCATAAAGGGGAAAAGGAGCCCTCAGCTCACATGTGAAGTGATGGCCCCGAGCCAGTCATTACCAGACGGGAGTGAAAACTTGGGGCTATAACAGATAGTTCCATGAAAGCATCAGCTAAGCATTTAGTAGCAGTCAATAAAGCCAATAAAATGTTAGGAATCACCAGGAAAAGGACAGAAAACAGAACAGAGAATGCTGTTATGTGACTGCAAAAATCTATGGCTCTTCTGTCTTGAATCCTGTGTGTAGCTCTGGACCTCTCACTTAAAAAGAAAACAATCGAGATAAAAAGATTCAGAGGAGAAGGCCAAGGATAATAGGAGTGTGGAACTGCTTGATGTAAGGTAGAACTAAATACGTTCCCCTCTTCAATCTGAAAGATGATGAGGATAAATCTGTAACATCACAGAGAAGGTGAAGAGATTGATTTTTCATTGCATTTTCCAATAAAAGAATAAGTAAGCCAGAATTTTAAGTAGGACGGGATAAGCTCAAAGCAAACGGAAGGAAGTGTCTCTTCACGCCTGTAGTTAAACTTTGGAACTTCCTGCCACAATGTGTTGTGGGAACCAAAAGCTGGTGGGGCTTCAAAAGCATTCTTCCAAGGAAGAGAGAGAAATCGAGGGTTATTAATATACCGAGCCCACCTTTCCAGGAAGTCCCTGAGCTGCAAATGATTGCAAACTGGGAGCCTGCTTTGTCTAATTCTTACCCTCTTCCTGAAGCATCTACTTTGGCTGATCTCAGAGATGGATTCTCAGAGGCAACAGAGATTGGTCCTCGGGCTGCACTAAATCAAGGGGATAAGCTCATGCATTGACCGCCAAAACCTTCCCAGTGGTCAGAGTGTTGCACATTTTTCTCAGCATTGCCGTGCATTTAAGACCTCAAGGACCTGGCCTAGAGAGCAGACAAAGCAATGATCTCAGACATTCAGCTGCTTTGTCTTTTTTATCTTATTTCCTAGATCCCGTGCTCGCCTCGCTGTCCTTTAGCCTGTTATCTCTAAATTTTCATTTCTTCTCTTATGGGAACACCCTTAACAGTTTGAGGATTTTACTGCTATTCGCTGCTTAAAAAAAGGTAGAATGACCACAAAAGACAAGAATTCTGAGTATATTATTTCAAGTGCTATATTTAACTAAATTACCCCCTCTTTTGGAATTGTTTGTTATTCCATTGGTGATGGAACAGCATCCTGTTTGCCTGCACACGTTGCAGCTGCAGAGTCTAGTGAAATCCTCCTGGGTTTCTTGAAATAGCTTTATAACTGAAACCTCCCAAACACTACACTGTGCTTCTAATTTATTTAACCAGATCCTACTATGAACCACGACCGTTCCCCTCACACTGTTGTTCTTTAGAACGCGTGACCGTAGTGTTTGTTTAGTGCAAGTGCATAAAAATACCCCTGAATAATGCAACTTTATCTTTACCAAACTGTGTGACTCAGACTGGGCAAATTCCAGAAGGTATGTCTGCTTCCATAACCCTAACCCAATTATGCTGCACATCCTACGTGAATAATCCATTGTCAACCACAGGAAATGGGGATCTCGTTGAACTACCATAACCTGATTACAGACAATGGTCCATAAACTCATAGCTCTGAGTAATATTAATCACTTTCCTGAACATTTAAGTTTAGATATATGATGAGGTAATTAATTCACCCCTAATAAATTTGGAGAGTTTCTAAGTGTGAAAGGATCTGGACAGGCTGGATCGATGGGCCGAGGCCAATAGGATGAGGTTCAACAAGGCCAAGTGCTGGGTCCTGCACTTGGGTCACAACAACCCCATGCAGCTCTACAAGCTTGGGGAAGAGTGTTGTTTGACTGTGGGGTGAACATGAGCCAGCAGTGTGCCCAGGTGGCCAAGAAGGCCAACAGCATCCTGGCCTGTATCAGGAACAGCGTGGTGAGTAGCACTCGGGAGGTGATTGCTCCCCTGTACTCAGCACTGGTGAGGCCCCATCTTGAGTACTGTGTCCAGTTTTGGGCCCCTCACCACAAAAAGGACATTGAGGTGCTGGAGTGGGTCCAGAAAAGGGCAACAAAGCTGGTGAGGGGTCTGGAGAGTAAGTCTTACAAGAAGAGGCTGAGGGAGCTGGGGTTGTTCAGCCTGGAGAAGAGAAGGCTGAGGAGAGACCTTCTCGCTCTCTACAACTACCTGAAAGGAGGGTGTAGAGAGGTGAGGGTTGGTTTCTTTTCCCAAGCAACAGGCGACAGGACAAGAGGAAATGGCCTCAAGTTGTGCCAGGGGAGGTTCAGGTTGAATATCAGGAAAATTTTCTACCTTGAAAGGGTCATCAAGCATTGGAATGGGTTGTTCAGGGAAGTGGTTGAGGCACCATCCCTGGAGGTATTCACAAGATGGGCTGACATAGTGCTTAGTGATGCGGTTTAGTGATGGGTTATTGGTTTTTTATCAGAGTTAGATTAATGGTTGGGCTACATGATCTCAAAGGTCCCTTCCAACCTAGATAATTCTATGATTCTATGAAGTTGTGCTAGTGTTACAGCAAACAGCTATGTGTTCAAGTAATATTCCTTGCTTTTGATATTCTACAAGCATTTATTTACCTTACAGGGCCAGACTGGGGACTAGGATTGCTTTTTCCTTTTCAAAGAGGTGATCTTCACATTGAGGTTTTATTTTGTAAATACAGAATAGGACTGCATCCAGCCTAAAGCAGGTTTATGGATTAAGGATTCTGGTGTTAATTACACCTAATAATAATTGGGTAGCTTTGGAAAATACTCTGAATCTGAACATCTGCTGCTCTATAATGGCAGAAAGCAGAATTGAAAAACTGGCTGGTAAAAAAAACAGATGAGCTAGTGCCCCACTAACTCCTGGGAGATGAGGAACAAATTGGACACACTGCCAGCACTCCAGGTTTCACAGTTTCCCCAGGCATCTATCCACTGTCCTCTCTCTCAAAAAGGTTTCTGTCTTCTCTAACTTAACTCTTCTGTTTCAGTTTAAGCTCATTACACCTGACTGAACCCCATGGGCAATGGAGAGAGGTTCATATAATCTCTTTCCGCAGCTTCCTTGCCCACTCTTGTATTCTCTGAGGAACTCTGGGCACAAGAACCTGCCTTCCTTACAAAATGAGAAATGAGGATGAAGATGGTGGCATCAATGAATGATTGATTGTCCAGCATGTTGCATAGATACGCAGAGTGGCAGCTTGTTGCTCTTTGGTTAATGGTCTGAGCCTGAAATTAAAGCACAGGTATGGTTATCTTCAATCCAGACTACTCTCTTCACCCAAGATGATGTTCCTCAAAGCTATCTGGGCAATGGAATCATCTTCATGCAGAGGGTCAAACCTGCATCAAGAATAAAATGGACAAAATAGCAGCATTATCTGTCTGCAACCCAAAAAAATTAACAGGGCAATCGTGCTTTTGGAAGTTACCAAAGAAAAGGTACTGACCCTGTCACAGCAAGGCAATGTGCTGGGTTAGGTGATGGCATATTTCATCTGGAAGAGCAGAGGGATTTCTTAGAAAGGGAGTTAATGACAGCTTTCTGCGTGACAAACAGTCTCACATATGCAATCCATTTGGTCAGAAGCAGAGCCACCCATGGAGCTGATTACAATGATCCCCAGCTCTGCGGTTCTGCGCAGCTCCAGCCACTCTGCCAGGACAGTTGGGTTTACACGTGGTACTTAAATCTTCATTACCTTTGTCCAACACATTAAAGAAAAAAGAAGAGCAAGTCGTGGAGACACAAGACTCCAGATCACCCAAGATCTGACGATATAGGAGATGCTTACATTTGCTTAGTACATCTGTTGCATGAACACACCGAGCAGCAGTAGGAGAAAAAGGAGTCACTTCCCAGATTATTAACTTTATTTCAGATCTTTTTATTCAGGGAAGCTCCTGAGTCAGCATAAAGCTCTGGACTTGCATGAAGATGAACGAGAGCACAAACATGAAAGTGCCTTAAAGGACCAGTCTTGGATGGTAAAACAGCAATTAACATTGTGAAGCTTCATTAAAAGAGATCCTGGCAGAGATCTGGGCAAAAACCTTGGAGATCCTTGAAATACTGTAACAGGGGAAGATGCAACAGGCAAATAAAATGCAGAAGAGCTCTCACCATATGGACCAGGGGGTCAACTTTCTCCATTGCCAGGCAAGAGCAGAGGTTACAGATAAGGAGCTGTACTGCTGGGCCACAGCTATTCTAGAAATTCTCTGTTGAAGGACATTTCCCATGTGACAGGCTCAAATGCTGCATCTATTTCAGAGTATGTGGGAGCTGCCCCTGTTCCTCTGGCACCTTTTGGACTCTCCTTGCAGCGCTTAAAGGTCCTGCTTGAAGAAGAACAGTGGAAACTGGTGGACAAGTGTGTTAGGCCTTTGCCTGGAGTGGCATTGCACTGTATATATGATTAGGGCACTAAACGCAGTGGAGATTGGCTTCCCGGTGTTTTCAAACATAAATCTCTTCACCTTACTGCTCATCCACCTCCATAATTTTTCCCAGCCCAATTGCAGGATTGGGTGTGCGGTCCATGCTCTAGGGAAAAGGGGAGCAGCCTTGGATCTGGAGGCTTCCAGCCACTGAGCAGTTTGCAGGTCAAGAGAGAAGAAGTGCAGCAGGAGAAATCACCACCTTAATTGAACGGCATTTTGGTGAGTGTGAACCAAGGGAACTGGGACTCTGGCAACCTGCAACTCACTGGCAACTGATGTGTATGGTAGGTACATCCTCAATGCTCCCTTGTCTTGTCCCTGCCACATTTTATCCTTCCTTTTGTTTTGTCCAGTCACCTTCTTTTAACTTTGTGCTTTTTGTGCAGCCAATATTTGGGTTTTTTCCTCGTTTTTATGATTATCACCACTGACATCAGAGCAAGAAACCTTAGTAAGCACTGACTGATCAGGATTAGGTGGCACCTATCACAGGCTGGCAGAGATGAGCCTCAGACCAAACACATCAGCTCAACAATTCATCCCGCATGAAAGTGCTGCCCTTGTCTCAGACTGAACTCCTAATGAACTGCAAATTGCAAACAAGGTTACCAGCAGCTTATCGCTTCCTTAAAATGCTGAGGATAAAGAAAAGTTGCAAGGAGTTGCTAAAGAAGAGGAAGGAAAAGTGTTCTGTTGGAACAAATTAAGGGCAAGGAGAGACTGGTGGTTTCTAGGGTTACACTAAAGGGCTTTGATGAATGGCAGCTCCCAAAGGATGGCATCAATTATCTATTTCTAGCCTGGGCATACTGGTTGCTGTGTCAGCACCAATGCACAGACTGATGTCATCCTAATCCACATTAGAACAGTCATCTCTTCCTTCTCTCATTCTCCATCCCATTCCTCCTCTCACCAGCATAAAGCTTTATTTACATTTTGCTTTTCTTCCTCATCTTTAACATTTCTCTCTCTTCTGACCCTCTCCTCCCACAACCTCCGTGTACTCTCATTCCTTGCAACCATCTTTCTTTTGTCCTTCTCTTTTGGTTGGGCTGTCCCTGGAATCCTTCTTCTATCACCGACATGATAATTTTCCAACTCTTTGAGTCTTTAAAGCTGCATCACTTCAGGGAAACCTGCCATTTGTCAAAAAGGCAGAGGGCAGAAGAGTGAAATTTAAGGGTTGTGCTGTATGTCAAATCCAATGCTCACATCTGGCTCTATTTCTGGTATCTTTCTCCCTCCACCTTCTCTCTCAGACGTCTTGTCCTCTTTATCTGGCAGTTTTTCTCTTATGGGATCTTCCCATCTTGTATCAGAAAGAAGAACGTTGAACTTTTTCCCTACCTGCTGCCTTTAACCCCATCCCACTCCCTCTTTCTCCTCCTTCCTCTTGAACAGTTCCATCACTCGATACTCTTCTCTCATCTATGTGTGCTACTGCCCAGCTTCCCTCCAATTTCTTTCCTTTTATTTCTTTCTCCACAACCTCCCCACTTGGTTCTTAATGAACTTGTTAATTCAGGTGGAAACTGGGTACCCAACTGGCTTTTAGGCTCAGATTTTCCAGGGATACCAAAACCAAGAGAGCTACAATCTATTTTTTCTTTTTTTTCTGACTGTTTGGAGGATAGATGTTCAGTTCACTATTTCCTCCTATTGATTTCCTCAGCAGCTATTCACGGGATTTATTCTGTGAACTGATTCAACATTAGGGCTGTGTTATTTCCACCTAGTTGGAGAAGTAATGTGATGCTGTTTCCATTCCCTGCGTATTCAAGGGCACGAAAGATCAGGCAAATGAAACTCTCTTTAGCCATTCATTCTGAACGTGAACTGTGCTCCCTATCAATGTTCTTACCTGAAAAGAACTTTAGAATTTGCAGATGAAATGTAAAAACTAACTTTTCCACTGCTACATCTAACATTGATTAAAATTGGAAAGAAATATTCAGAAACAGTTATTTTTTATACCTTTCCCTTAACTGTAATAGCTTCTTTCTCTACCCAGACAACAAACCCACAGGAGAACTGATAGTTTCATGATTTCTAGATACTTCCTCCCTTGTATGTAAAATAATTAGTAGAAATGGAGAAAATTCTGTGGCTTTCTTCCCTACACCAGGCAGGTATGGGCTATTGTTTGAACCTATTTTAATCTTGAGTTATCTCATACATAATAATCTTAAATATGTTTCTGACATATGGGCTGGTTACTAAGGAAACCACTAGGAAGCCTGTTTTGGGTTTGACAGCTTGAGAAAACAAAAATCTAAACCAAAGCTCTGTTTAGTCCTAATGGCTACTTAGCCTGAAGGCATTCACCAGAATCATGCCCGTGGAAACCTTGCCCACTGCCAGTCTCTGAATCCACTTTGACTCTGGTTTGCCCGAAGCTGGTGTGCCAGTGGTGTGGTCTGGAGGTACTTGTGGAGGACAGTCAAACTCCTCGCTCTGGTGCTCTGTTTCCTCTGTGGGTCTCTTTACTTAAATACTTACTTGCTGGTGAAATGTGATGTTCTTACTGATCTCATTCTATTAATGCGAGCGTTAAAGGGCTGCTAGGTGACTTGCCCGTGGTCATAGATGTGACATACCTCACAGATCAGGGCCATCAATTAAACCAGTAGAGAAAAATCTTGTGGAGATTCTTAGCAGAAGGCACTCCAAAAAGAACAGTGAATATAATTAGTCATGGTAGTCATTAACCACTTGCTTCTTTTTAAAAACAAGCACATATCAGTTATGGTTGGGTCCTAGTCATGATGTTTTGCCGCGAGGTAACTGTCATAGCAGAGCTAGGAGTGCTCTGCAGTGAAGACACTCCCACTCAGTAGCCATGGTGAGCAGCTCCAATGCCAGCACAATCGGTGGAAGACTTGGAAGCCATTGTGCAGCTGGAAAAGGACGATGTAATTGCAGTCATGGAAATGTGGTGGGTTAACTCACTAACTGGGGTGCTGCAACGGATGGCTATAAGCTTTTCAGAAGACATAGGTAGACAAGGAAAGAGAGGCAGTGGGGTAGCGCTCTGTGTTAGGGAGTGCTTTGACCATTCAGATCTTGATGATGGTGATGAAAGGGTCAAATGTTTACGGGTAAGAATCAGGGGAAAGGCCACACAAAGCAGATATCCTGGTGGGAGTCTGTTATAAATGACCCAACCAGGATGAAGAGACAGATGAAATATTGTATAAGCAGCTGGGAGAAGTCTCATGATAGCTAGCCCTTGTTCTCATGGGGGACTTCAACATAACCAGATGTCTGCTGGAAATACAATACGTCAGAGAGGAAACAGGCTACAGGTTCCTGCGGTGTGTTGAGGATAACTTCCTGGTAACTTCCTGATGCAGCCGGTGAATGAACCAACTAGGGAAGGAGCTCCACTGGACCTGTTGTTTGAGAACAGAGAAGGACTTGTGGGTGATGGTTGTGATGGTTGGAGACTGCTTTGGGTACAGCAATCACAAAATAATTAAGCTTTTGATTCTCGTAGAAGTAAGGAGCAGGGTCAGTAGAACTGTTACCTTGGACTTCCGGAGGGGAGACTTTGGCCTGCTTAGGGGCCTGGTCAACAGCGTCGCTTTGGAGGCAGTCCTGAAATGCAAAAGAGTCCAGGAAATGCCTCTTGTAACTCCTAATGAAATATATAAACACTTTATAAGTTTCTCAGCTTTGTGTAGTGTGGAGGCCGGGCAGCCAAGAAGATTGGTGGAAAACTGGTAATGGAGCTGAGAAAACCAGTTGGCTTGGCTCCATCTCACAAAGCAACAGGAGAACAGCTCTGTGTTTGGTGGCAAATCATGATACAATGGCCAAAAGTCTCTTCACTGTTCACTTTTAGGATATGTTTGAACTCCCTGAGCTCCCTCTGCCGCTTTGTCAGGGCAAATAAGAGACACTGTGTCTGCACCCACCTGGGGGGAATGAGTAACTCAAAGCCAGGAGCAGCTGCCTTATGGCACAGATGTGCATTTGAACTAGGAAAACTCAGCCCAAAAGGTCTGGGTTGGATGTGAGCCGATATTAATTCTATGAAGGAGCAATTTGACCTGCCCTGCAGTTGCTGAGTGAAATAGATGCTCTCGTGGGTGTCTGGGCAAGTGCTGCAGCGGCCGAGGCTCCTGGCACTGAGCAAACCCCTCAGACACAGCTGCCCCAAGATGAGGTGTCTTCAGCATCCCAGTGTTTCCAGGGAAACCGGAGCTGGAATTCGGATCTGATGAAAGTTCACCAAATCTGAGCTCTTTCAGACATAATATTTTTCACTGGCTGAACTGGCATTTTGAAAGTTGTTTCTGAACAGTGGCTCTAGTGTGCTCAGCCATGCGAAGTTTCAGCAAGGGCACAATAGGCAGACATGACACATTTCTGGAAATCAGACGCAGCTCCTTTGCCTTCAGTGCTGTTATTGTTTCTTAGGAACACAGACATCACTGTACTGTGGGGTGCATGGCTGTTTGGTGGGATTGCTTCTTTTTCAGAGGGTTCAGCAATGGAGACATCAGCAGAGGGTGGGAACAAGCCCTGATATATTTTTTCCCTGATGGTGTAATATCAATCCCCTATATATAACAGATACCGAAGCATTTATCTCCCATCTGGTTTTTGTTTTTAGCTTTCATTGTTACAACTATATATGTTCCTGTTACCACATCAAGATTTCTCCCATTTTTGGTTTTAAGTAAATTCCAGAGCTCTGTGGTTTTAAATGATGTTAAGCAAGTGCTTCTGCTGTAAAACTGTAATTTGTTATTTCTCATCTCTTCAAATGATGCTTTGCTCTTTTATTACATGAAAAGGAAAACAGGCATTCTTAATCCATACATCTTAGACTGTTAATTACTTGGTTTATCACAACTTATCCTTCCCAGATAGATAACTCCAATCCTTCTTTTAGTATTTTTTTTGTCCATCACTGTAAGGATGCTGCTTGTCCCTGAACTCCCCAGCCCTGTTATTTATTTTTGAAAGAGAGAAACAAGCACTGGAGCCAGTTGTTGGATGACAGCAATCACGTACATTGTGTAACTGCATTATATAACCCTTCATCCCACCCTTTATATAGTCTCCTACATATTTGCTTTTTGGATGCGGCCACGCAGTGAAGGCAGTTCTTAACTGACCTTTCTCCAGTAATAGCCAAGGACTTTCTGAGTTAGTGCTTGTGTGAATTTATCGTGGCTCAAAGGCACAGGGAACTATGACAGCTCCGTGGTACAACTCCCAGCTGAGCACATGTACACCACAGCCAAGCCTTTCCACAGAGAGGAGTTATCCCAAAATCTGTGGAAAAGTCTCCCATGTAGATAAGTCCTAATTTGGGGCCACATTCCTGTCTTGAGAGTCACTTTGGGGAGAATGATGGAGATGTGTAAAAGGAATAATAAATGTATGAGCCATGAAGGTTGCCATGGATAGTGGAATGGGGAGTAGGCAAGGCTGGTATGACAGGGCAGCTAAATAAAGTGGAAGTGACACAGTCAAAGACCTTGAAACATACAGCACAAAATAAAATATTTCCCCAAAAGACAGATCACTCAATTAAAATAGAAAAAAAAAAAAAAAAACCCTGCCATTTCTAGGCAGAATGAGCTGTAAATCTCTGTAAGAATAGAGACAGCAACTCTCTTCTCAAGTTAAGTTGAAGGGTAATAAATTTGCAGGTAATTCTCAGAGCCACCATTCAGCACAACGAGGGACAAAGGTCCACAGGGCTCTGCAGCCTGGCTTGCAGCTTCTCCTGCTTGTAGCATCCAGATGCAGCTTGGAGAAGTATGCACCAAGTTGGAATAACGGGATGGCTTTTGGGTACCGCGCGTTAGAGGCTGCTGCCTCAGCAGATGGGACCCATGTACTGAAGATATAGGTGATGACAAAAAGCACGTGGCCTGCCAGTCCCAACAGGTTGCTTAGGAGAAAATTTAAGAACTGAGGGTTTCAGCTGCAGCATCTCTGGTGAAACCCAACACAGCCTTGACACACACTGTAGCTGCTTTCATAGTATGTTTAATTATCTGACGTCATTTAAATGGCTGTGGAGCTGCAGCTGGAGTGGGAATCAGTGAATCTCAAGCAGATGAAGGGGTGTGATTTCCTTGGGAGCTGCTCAGGACTGAATTTTTCTTAGCAGTGTTGCTAAACAGGTCCAGGACTGCTAGAATTTTGTCCATGCTTCTTTCTGCTGCCCTCAGACCGACAGCAAGACAACCCTTCCTTTCTGCTGTGGAAATTGTTATTCTCCTAGGAAGATGCAAATGGTGGGGATGCTCCCTTATATTGCTGTAAACCAGCGGTGGTCTCTGTGGTTGGGGAAACTCCTGCTGAGTCAAGGCTATGCCAGAGAGGGAGGAGAGGAACTGATGAGCCTGGAGAGTTTCTTTACACAATGTCTATCATCTTGCTTATTGGGAAGCTTTGAATTCAGCAGCATTTCCTTTAGCAGCTGCAGTAATCCCGTCCCAGCCCATATCTCCAGCACAATCTGGTCCTAAAATAGCCTGTTCCTCTGCACACAGAAGTAGGAGATCTCATTTTCAAAGCATTTCCTCTGCTGGTAGTCTCCCAGCTTTTACTCACGGTGCTGGTATCCAGTACTGCCGTGGCGAACAGAGAGTGTGCCCATGCAGAGGGAGGTAGGGTAGGGACTTGAGGAGAGGAAAAACTCATGTGCCTTTGCAATGCAGGAAGCGGGAAAGATTATGTGCCAAGGGGTCATCATGAGAGAAGCAAGAGGTGCGGTGCTGCCCAGAGAAGGATGGTGGGTGGCCTTTGGGTAGCTGTACATTGTACATCAGTTCACAATCAGAAGCATCAAGTGCTTCCAGGGCCTGGCCAAAAGCCAGGTGAGAGGTAATGCAGGGTACATCTCCCAGGTCTTGTCCTGTTCCAGTGTCTTTTCAGGATCTCAGCTCAAATTCTTCCTTTCAGTCATCTTACTCAAACCCTTTGGTCCACAGTCATTCATCCTTCTCCAGCCCATTTCCCTCACCTCATATTTTCATACTTCACTATGAAGATTAAGCCATTACTCACCACCTCTCCAAAACATAAAACTTTGTATGTGTATATCTGTAGATTTTTGTATGTATGACCACAGTTTCTGATTTCAGCCCTGAGTTTCAGGAGTGAATTCCCCAGCATTGCACAGGACTCTGCTAGATGTACCCCAAGCGGGATTTCTCTCAAGCCCCTAAAGAGCACACACACACAAATTAATAGTCATTATTAAATTAATATTCATACTCATTCTCTGTGGTGTTTTATTTACATAGAACTGGCTTTGGCACTGTCCATATCCTTCACTCTTGGCTCCATCCCTTGCTTTCCTTCTGATTAATGTGTCGATATAAGGCTTCAGGTAAATGGCCAAACTGTCCTTTAAACGAATTGTTTCTTCGTGGCTAATCAGCTTTGTCTTTATTATGAGAATCTTCTGTTATTTCATGGCTGGTTAAGTATTTCCTCTGTACACCATAACACCAAAGAACGTGCCAGCTTCCTTTCCAGTCTGAACTCCCATGTCCTGGTCCGGCAGGAGCTCATCTCCTCCTTTCCATCCACCTGCACCACGTGTGACAGACAGTGATGGATTATTCTCTGTGAGGAAGACAATGTGAAACTCTGACTTTGCCTTTTCTCTCGCTTCCTCTGCTAGAATGATCCTGTGAAATAATTTTTTTTATAAAAACCAGTCTACATCCCCGGTGATTTACTTTGTGGTAAAGTACTTCTTTAAAACTGATGTCAGGTTTCACCAGGCTGTTTAAATGCCGTCCAGCTGTCAGAAAACAAGCTTCTATGTTTTATTAAAAGAAACCTAACAAATCCTTTCCTCCTTCAGAGTCCCTCTCTGGGCAACATCTGGAAACAGAGTCTAATTACTGGTCCTGAACATAACCCAGTGAAATCCTTCCTTGGCAGGGCACTGGAGCTTGACTGTAAACCAAAGGCACCATGATCTCCTTATTTTAGCCAGATCCTTGCTCATCCCATGATCACTGCTGCCTGGGAAAGGCTGGACCAGTTGCCCAGCACCCTTTGGTGTGACTCGCTCGCTGTAAAGCCCCAGAGTAGCCTCAGCAGTGAGACTGTAGCTGCTGATGGTACAGAAGGGGGATGAATTGCTTAAGAAGCGGTGAGACTTTCGCATCGCACCAGAGCCATCTGCGTACTGGGGAAAATCCCACCAGGGGTGAGGAGGTGACCAACTTCTTGGCAAAATAACCTGCTCCAGCTGCAGTGTGTGACATGAGCGGCGAGAGGTGGAGAAGCTTGGCACTGTGTGCATCCTTTTGACCTCATCTGCATTTCAGCTTGGCTCTGCCTTCGCTCACAAGGCCTCCCCACAACCTGTGAAAGGGACGTTTCCCTCCGGGTTTCCTTCTCTGTTGTACCTCAGAAGGTAAGAGGTTCACAGCAAGGGCTTTACTGAGGACCCACACAGCAGGAAAATGTTTGCAGTGATATAAAAATAGATTGATGCAAAAAAGAATATACCTCAGATTCTTGAAGCTCCCCTACACTAGAGGCAGACATGGGCTTGAACTGAATTTTCAAGAGAAGTGATTAGTGCAGGCGTCACAGAAAACAACTCGGGTGTGAAGCTCTGAAGAGCTCCTGGTTGAAGGGAATATCCCACAACTCTGGCTCTCAAAATGTAAATAGGAAACAGTCAAAAAATCTTATCTCTAGTTTGCAGCTAATGAAAACAATGTTTTCTCCTGGGAGCCAAGTCTTTGCTCTAATTTTAATGCATTTTCTTAGGTTTTCCTTAGCTGTGACTAATTTGCACTGTCAGGTATGCCTTTTTTTGAAGTTAAAAAGCATATCTGAAGTGCTACAACCTCTAGCCAGAATATTTAAATTAGTGAGTACCCGCTGAAACCACATCTCAAAGCCTGTCAAGTGAGGGGACGGTACTCAGATATTCTCCTGCTCTGCTGAGCGATGGGGACAAGCAATCTCTGCTCCCATGGGAACCTGGAGGCCGTCCTTCCTGCCCCCTTGCACTTCGTGGGCCAGGCACAAACAGTACCTTGACTATGAGCAGAAAACATTTCAAAGCCAGATCTCAGAAGGCGGTTTGATTCAGTGGGACATGCACTGCCCTTCCCCTCCCCAAATCCCAGAGTGCTGGTAATCGTCTGTACAGTTTGAAAAACACACCGAATCACACCTACCTTTTTTTGTAGGCTATATCCTAAATCAAGTCTGAATATATATAATTACATATATATACACACACATATAAAAAATACATACATGAATAAATACATATAAGGATATATTTAATTATAAAATTATAATAATATATAACTTTAAAGACTTCACCCACTTGCTTACTATGGTTGTATTCACATCATGTATTAAACCTGGGCCTACTGATCACACTGGGAAACCTCTGCCCCCAGGCCACAGCGCCCTTTAGCCAAGGGTCAAAGTCTTTAGGAGGGTCAGAACTTGGTGGGGTGGGCTGGGATGGCACCGAGCTGCTCCTAATTGCTGTTGGGCTGCTATTTCCTCCCTGAGCTGAGCTCTGCTCAATGATCCTGGAGACAGAGAAATGAGAGGGCTGGAGGAACTCGCAAGCAGACACGGCCTCAGCTGGGCAGCCCACCCCACATGGCTGGCTTAATATATAGGGTGGACATACCTTCTGGTGCCTATGACAGATGGAGTATCATGGAGAACTGAGTTCATGAGAGCAATCCTGGCCACCTGCTACCCATGACTACTAGGCCATGGGAGCCAGGCTCTGCCAAGCCTGGGTAGGAGGTCTGCGAGCTGGTGTTAGAAGATGCTGTAGCAATGTAAGTGTGCTGCCTTCTGCACATAATTTGGGACCAAGATGGCTGTTCCCACCTGTGTGCGAAGGAGCTGCAGTCTGTCACATCAATACTACTAAGGAGCGTTTCCGTTTAGGTAGTCAGTGCCACCTAATGTTGTATATTTGTGTATGGGAGGGCAAGCAGGGATTTGGAGCAGGGCCAGAGATGAGTTTGCACATGACTTACCCCTAATGTTAGGCATGTGACTTGCTGCCTACAAGGGGAGGTGTTGTTCGCCCATAACTGTGTCTGCATTGTCCCTGCAGCTGAGCATAAACAAATGATTGTGCGTTTGTTTGCAAACATTAACCCTGCAGAGTAGGGAGGCTACTTCCACCAGAGCAGGGTCTGTGGCACTGACTGCTAACTCCTTGAAAAGCACAAAAAGGTACAGATGTGCGTGACATAATTAGTGTCACAACAATGAATGGTTTTCTACTGGGAACGCAGCCAAAGGAGGTTTTCTTGCTGCCTGCAGAAAGTTGTCAGCCCATCCCTCTGTGCCCCCTCTGTAGAATTTCTTTTCTCTAAGCTAGGAAATGAAAAGCAGATTTTGCAAATCTACCTGTCTGCTCTTGCTTTTTGTCACAGAGATCAAAGACCTGGGTTGCTTCCTGAGTTCAGCATCAAATCCTGCAAAAAACAGAAACCCCAGTCAGTGCTGGACTCTAGAGGAAGAGGTTGCATTTGGATGTTCTGTGTTGCCTGGAAAGAGACCTTCAGAGAGTGAAACAGTTATTTTTTACCGTCAGGGCACTTTCAGTCTGCCTGGTGAGAGCTGTCTTCCCGTCCTTCTCTGACGCTGGCTGGAGTTTAATTGTTTATTTTCTGGTTGGTTTCCCAGGGAGACTTGCAGAACCACGGCACCTGATGGATCTCCCCCCATCCTTTCTTCTCTCACTAATAAAGTTTAAATCTGTTTTCAGTCAAATATGATAGAAAGGCAAAATGCTGCCTTTGTGAAAATAGGCAGAGGGGTAGAAAATAAAGCACCTGTAAGCATACTTAATGAAGTAGAACCTGGAAACTTCATTGGGGAATCCAGGTGGGAGGGACATTATGAAGATGCTGCTGTTGTGGGAAAAGCTTCACTTGGTGGTTTTGCTTCTTTTAAGATGGAAGTCAGTCAATCAGGGCACAAGACTCCAGGAAACCAGGATTCACTGATGCTGGTGCTCAAAAATTACCTGTGCAAGTCTTTGCTGGTCGCTAGAAAGATTTATTTGTGTAGCTGGTTTAAAAAAAACCTTTCAGGAAAGGCTGTGTGTCAACATCACATGCTACAAATGCAGCCTGACCTTTGAAATAATTCATGTAGTACTTAATAAACATCCAACTTTACTGCTTGAATCAGAGGTTCTCAAAGCCCTTTGCATATGTTAGGAAGTGATCCCCATGGATGAGGGAAGCCTTCTCATTCTCATTTTACAGAGGACAAACTTGTGGCAAGTGGCTAAAATTGCTTCCTCGGGGTTACATGACAGGCTGGAGAAGGAAGGGGGTCCAGCCCTGAAAACACATGAGGAGTGTGCAGCAGACACTGAGTTGTTTGGCCAGCGTGCATCCATCCCATTGCTGCCACACACCTGGTCCCACCTCTTCAGTTCTCATGGTTTAGTTGCCCAGCACAAGAGTTTTCAAGCTCTGCAGTCTTTGCAGCTGAAGAGCAGAGAACTGTTAAATCATGTACAATCAACTTCAGCTTTTTTGTTTTTATGTAGCTGTTACACATCAGTAAAATTCATGAAGGCTGTGGTTTGCCAAAGGCAGCAGGGTTAAGGCACGGCCATTTCAGTAGCCACTGGCACTCAAGAGAGACACATAGCTAGAAGCATATCCAGCCAACTATGGGTCAAATGATCAGGTATAAATGGACACAGTTAAACAGAGCCAGCTGACTTTCAAATTTTTGGAGTTTTTTGAGGGCCCCCCTAAAAGCGGACAAGAGGAAAGTTACAGGGAGTGAAGCAATAGGATGAGGGGTAATGATTTTAAACTGGAAGAGGAGAAATTTAGATCTCGGGCAGAAATTCTTTCCTGTGAGGGTGGTGAGACACTGGAAGAGGTTGCCCAGAGAAGCTGTGGCTGCCCCATCCCTGGAGGGGTTCAAGGCCAGGCTGGATGGGGCTTTGAGTAACCTGGTCTGGTGGGAGGTGTCCCTGCCCATGGTAGAGGGGTTGGAACTGGATAGTCTGTAAGGTCCCTTCCAACCCAAACCATTCTATGATTCCATGAAATCTAGACTGGAGGTAGGTACCTCTTTAGGAGTTATATGAGTGTTATAATGGAGGTCACATCTCAGCTCAGGTTGGGACATCCTGAGCATTCCCAGGAGTCTTGGAAGCCTAGTGACTCCAAACACAAGGACGGATGAGGTGTAGGTGATTGCAGCATCTGGCAGCCCTTGATGACAGAAGATCTTAGCTATTCCCTTAACCTAAATGCTAAAATTTGCCAGGTCCGTTATAGGCGGGAGATGGTCTGAATACGGCTCCTAGTGGTTAAAAGCACCCATGACAAGTTTTAGTTGAGCTTTGTTAGAGTTTTGAAGCTCTTGGAAAATTGGATGAGTAACACTTCCCTTTCCCTAGAGTTACCCATTGTAATCTTCCTTCCCTTTTTAAATTTGATTTTTCATCCTTGCTAGAATGCTTGGACTTCCTCTGCAATGAGAAGGTGAGAAAAAGGCTGCAAACACAGAAAGATGGATAGTGTCCTGACTCCTGGCCATCACAGCATACTTTAGATAAGTCATTTAGCCTTTTCCTATCTGTCTCCCCATTTGTTCACTACTGGGCACGTTGCACGTTGGAATTTGAGCCACAGAAAACAATCCCGTTGTGACTGATGCAATAAAAAGCTGAAATGAAAAGGTAATCCTGCCCCAAATTGCTTTTGAGGTGTAAGATAAGAAACAGCAGATGGATACAGGCAGGGAGGGGAATTTAAGGCCACAGTGAAGCAATACTGATCAGCCAGACAGGCAGCCAGCCCAGGGCTGTTACCAAGACTTCTGTGTTGTGGCAAAAAAAAATACTTTAATGACAGAGTCGAGAAAAGCTAATGAGAGAGCTCTGTAAATATTTTTGTAAGCCCAGAGCATAACAGAAAGCGTGAAATTGATTGTTTGAAATCTAACAGTAACTAATTTGCGTAGTAAGTACGATACCCATGAATTCGTAATGGAGGTTATGAAGGTTAATTCTTGAGCATGTCTAAGTGTGTTTAAATACCATTGAAGAGTGGGGTATTGTTAAATTAATCATTCCAGGGAAAAGCCTTAGAATCATTTTAAAGAAAGGCAGCATGATTTTAGACAGGCGATGAGTGAAGAAATTGGAAGCTGCCAGGCCACAACCTTCTGATATGAGCAGAGGAGGTCATTAACATGAAAATTGCCAAAGGGATTTTTTAGCAATTGCAGACTCTGCCATATCAGATTGGGTTGTATTTTCATTTGCAGAGGCTGCAGTACTGGTTGCGACTGCTCTGACTTCAGTACTGATGTGTGTGTTGATTTCAGGAAGTAAAAGCCTTCACTGGGGGCGAGAGAACTACTTACCTGTGTGTTGGCATAAAAGAACTAAAATACACAGCAAGACTTAGAGCCAGCAGTTACTGTCAAAGCAGATAGAGCCTATCTCAGCCCAAGTGACGTAACTAGAATGAAGGAAACCTATCTAAAACCAGCGCCACATACAATTTGATTTTTAAACTATTATTTGGAACAGGAAATAACTTTTTAAAGGACTGCAACATTTAATCTCACAAAGCACCTCCAAGTAGTTTCCTCACTCAGCCCACTGACCCTGAATACTCTTGGTCTGCTGTCTGTGGGGAAGACAACCGGGAGGACCACTGTGAAAAAGGCTTTGTATGAAATTAGTCGTTCGTGACATGCAACAGCAACTCCAATGTAATTTCCTGAAACCCAGATCCTCTGGCTTTGTATCCTTTCGAATTACTGCAAAGATTTGTCTGTTGTTATTTTTTAAACTTATGAGATTTTATCTGTCCTAGTTTTAAGCACTGAAGTTGAGGTTGTCAAAACTGATCTTTTTCAAGAAGCCTTTAGAAAGATCTTTCTAGTGTGATTTGTGCAAGATGATTCAGGCCTGAGCAAATGTGACCCCTCTGTGCCCTGTTCCTGGCTAGACAAAGGCAGTTGCCTGCAGCTGTGTCCATCTTGCCCTCAAAGGATTTTTAAAATGCCACTTGACATGCTGAATGTATTTGAATGAATATTTGCTGTCATTACCAATTGAAGTAACTCCTGCCTTCTCCTCATGACCTTCAGAGCTGGAGCCCCACAGCAGAACAGCATTCTTCCTCTTTCAGACAATGCTAAGTCTGATCGCTCTGTCCCGAAAAGGAAGTTTACAACATGAGAAATATTTCCTTGTTCTTGAAGAGAGGTGGTGGGTTGTATGATCTGTGTAGACATCGTAGGGAACTAATTTAACAAGGCCTAAACTCTAGTTTCAAGCTAGCTCAGACATGAGCTAAAGTCTGTGGCTGTGGACACGTGTGTTGGGGTGTTTTATCAAGTCCAAATTTTTAATGTCTCGGTGAAAATCAAATAGATGGGTTTTTTTTAGAGAATCTAGAACTAGGTCTACCAAGAGTTAAGTGGTGGTGGGCAATAGAAGCTGGGGTTTTCTCAGCTGGAAGATACTGCACATAAAAAGGAAGATAAAAGGAGTACTTTGTGGTGGGGAAAACCCTGATCTCAGTTGTAGGATACACTTGGCTCCAAGTATGCCCTTCGGAGAAGACAGGACTTTGATTTCAGTGTGTACACATGCAGGCAAGGAACAAATAATTATAGCTTTTTATCCTCTGTTATCAGCAGTACCAGGGAAGGGAAGTACACAGTTCACCAGCAGTGTATCTGACTTCTGCTTCGCAGAGAAAGGGTAAGAAATTTTCCCCCAAGCTTCCTCAGAGGTGTCTTTGGCTGCCAAGAAGCTGTGATGCCCACACACCTCCAGTGTATATTGAACAGAACTGCAGTCAGAGAGATACCATTTCTGAAAATTTCTCTTAAGCTACTTCAAACTCAACATCTAAAAACATAGTCAAAATCAGTAGCTACTTCCGAAATTCCTTACCTCCATTTAGGATGCAGTGACATTCCAAAGAAAGAATGAAAAAAGAAAGCACACTCTTCATTTGTGCTAAGATAAAGATGTCAGCTGGGGTTTTAATTGAGGGCATTGGTTTATCCTCAGGTTACCCTTCTAAATACTTATTTATTACTAAAGCAGGTTAAAACCGCAGTTGCCACTCTCACGGCAGTTTCAGCTCAAACTGTCTGGCCCAAGCTAAGGATACAACTTTTACCCCCTTCAAAACTGACATATTTTGAGTTGTCTTATTTTGAAATGGTTGCTTCTTACCTGTTCCTTCACAGGTATGTTTATGAGTTAATGCTTGCACAGCATTAAAAGAAGTCATTGTTTATAAAATACATCTGCCCCAGCCTCTTACCTGTCCTGTTCACAATGTTTGCTTGCTTTGAACAGATGGAGCAAGGTAAATAAGCTGGTTAAAAATAAATCATGTGGAGATAATGTACCTGCTTTTTCTGCCCAGAAGGTGAAACAAAGCAGCAGAGAGCTCAGGTCCTGAATGTCAAGGCATGATGGCAGCCAACACTGTTTGCCTGACAGAGAAGAAAGCAGTGCACTGATATTTCCCATGTGATCTTACAGAGGTGAGTCAAAGTGAAGAGAGGTGCAGATACAAGTATTTTATTTATAAACTAGAAGAACAAGTAACAGCACTACTATGGATCATATGGAAAACACTACTAGTCCTGTTCAACACAAATGGTCTGGGAGGGAAGGGAAATCCAGCTTGTCATTTTTTGCTCATCTGAATTATAAATTTTGGAGTAATCTTTCAGGCAGAGCCAATTGCTAGTCTCAGTAACTTCTTGTTAGCACACAAAACCAGGTGAAAACCACCTATATAATGTAGCATCTTATTATCATTCCAATGAGAGCCTAAGCACTGAATGAACAATGATACCAAGCATGGGATTTTTTTCNAGCTACCCCAACCTTTCCTCATATGGGAGATGCTCCACTCCCTTAACCACCTTTGTAGCACTGCCCTGGACTCTCTCAAGCAGTTCCTGTCCCTACAGTTTTAACTGGAGAGAAGCAGATGTGCAAATGCTTCTTGAGAAATTTGCAACTTTCTATATGTATTTATTAGTTATTCTTGTGTCTCTGTTCTCCTATTAGAATAGTCAAGCTGAGTTTTAGCACATCAGACTTTAGGTACCAACTGTGGTATCTAAAGCTGAAATCCACTCTAAGTTCCTTCTGTTCTCAGTGGTGTCTTCATCCCACTGTCAGTTTGAATCCTAGAGTAAGTTGCTCCACAGTTGTTATGAGGAAGAGGCACAGGTTCAAAACCAACTCATCATTTTTATATACTGGTGTGTTTCAGCACTATCTACAAGCCTGACGCACAACAGGCTGGAGGGAAAAGACTTGCTCTGGCCTGCTAGAACATACAATTAGTGGCAGTAAAGCTCAGGAATTCAAACGTTTGTGTTGGGAATTTGGGGCTGGTTTTGGGAGCCAGGGAATTTCTGGTTACGGAGCTACAGATATTTTCTCATACTACATTTGTCCAAACGATTTGTAGTGAAAAGCAGACCTTTCCACCTTTGTTTACAGTTTCATGGTCTGCATCCATCCATCTGTATGTGGTTGCACACACATACAAAGACAGGTTGCTTCCAGTTGAACCTTACATGTTGACAGTGTGTCACAAACAGCTCTCATATCTGTCATATTATATACATCAGGAGTAATAAAGCATTTCCCCTCTTTTCCTTGGGAAAAGTCATGTTTCCATCCAAGCATTTTTTTTTTTACCAACTCACCTCTTGTTTTTTCCTATTTTTTACGTGCTGGTATATGTTGCAAGCAGGGGTGGCTACATTTGGTGGCGTGAATCTAACATGACACACGGCATTTGGCATTTGCTAATTCCTTAACTGTCATCTGGGCCTGTAACTGTTCTGCAGCTGCTGTGTTTTTGGAGCTTTGATTTCGTTTGATCCACAAGTGCCCAGTTTTGAACCATTCAGAGCGGGTTTTGTTAATACATGTTAATAAAAGCCACGCAGTACTCACCAGTAAACGTGTCCAGCTTTTTCCAAGTGTGTTCTTTCCTTATTCTTTCCATCCTCAGCACTACCAGCATTATTTTTTTTTCTGTCTTCTGGAAAGACACCAGTGAGAGCAAAGGATTAAAACTTACAAAGAAAATAGGTGCAGTGGAGGAAGGGAGATAACAACGACGCCTGCTCACCTTTGTGTGTGAAACCAGTCTGTTCTTCACTTTGGAGTAATTCATTCTGGTTTGCCATCATTTAGTATTGCCTTACTACTGGGTTTTCTTGGTTTTCTTAACCCTGTTGAGAAATAGTCTGTGTTACACTTCTGTATCATACTTGTATTTATTCACCCAAAAGATCAGCAAAGAACTTAAATTGATAATTGAAAATGTTATTGTTTCCTAATTAAATTAGGAGATTATGAAATGGTTTGAATGAAATTAAATGATTTAAGTAGCCTACCTGTAAATAGAAATGCTTTGCTGCAAGGTTTTCTTTCACTCGTGTTTTCCTCAACATTATATACAAAAAATACTGGCATTGAAATCTGTTTGCATCATTTCAATGTTTCATAAAGAGGTACCGATTCACAGTTGTACATGAGACACGTGTGTTTTTATGTGTTAGCACTTTATACTGTGTGTCACAGAGCACAACACTTCTTGAACACTGCTGAGCACAGGCTGAGGGGACTGGGTAGCGGTGGAGATCCAGTATAACCATCAGGGGGCATCTCCTGATACCTTTATGCACTTGAATAAATCCCACAATGTTGTTCATGTGCTTAAAGTGATCTGGATGTGGGTGCAATCACTTGTAGAGTTCCAGACCTGCTGCGGTGGGTTTGACCTTGGGTGGCTGCCAGATGCCAGACCCTCACCCAGCCCATTTCTCACCCCCCATCCTCAACAGGATGTGTGTGTGGGGGGGTGGCATTAAGATGAAAAACCTCACAGGTCAAGATAAGGACAGGGAGACCACTTTCCCGTTACTGTCACAGGCAAAACAGACTTGACTTGGGGAATAAGAATGCAATTTATTGCTAATTAAAAACAGAGCAGGATGTTGAGAAACATAGGTAAAGCTACCAAGATCTTTCGCTCACTCTCCCTTTTTCCCAGGCTCAGCTTCATCCCTTTCTTCCCAACTCTTCTACCTCCCACTGCCCCATTCAAGTGCAGAGAGATGGAGAACAGGGATTGTGGCCAGTCCATGACATGTCCTCTCTGCTGCTCCTTCCTCATGTTCTTCCCCTGCTCCAGTGTGGGATCCTTCCCATAGGATACAGTCCTTCAGAAACCTCTCCAGGGTGGGTCCTTCCCATAGATTGCAGTTCTGCATGAACTGCTCCAGCATGGGTCCTTTCCACGGGGTACAGTTCTTCAGGAACAGACTGCTCTAATGTGGGTTCTGCCAGAAAACCCCAGGCCTGTGTGGACTCTCCATGGCTGCAGGTTCCTTCAGGGGACATCTGTGTGTTCTGGCATGAGATCCTCTATGGCAAACCCATGGTCTTCTCCATGAGCTGCAGGGGAATCTCTGCTCTGGCACCTGAATCATCTCCTCCTTCTTCTCTGACTTTGGCATCTACAGTCTTGTTTCTCTCCTATTTGTCTGACTCCTCTCAGCTGCTGGATGTTTTTTTGTCCTTTCTTGACTATGTTTTCCCAGAGGTACCACCAGCATTCCTGATGGAATCAGTTGTGTCCTGTGGTGGGTCTGTTTTGGAGCTGGCTCTGTCCAATGCAAGGGCAGCCTGTGGCCTCTTCTTACAGAGACCATCCCTGCAGCCCCTCTGCTGCCAACACATGGACATCAGCTTTTATAAAATGCGGAATCAGATTAAAATTCAAGTTGGCCAGGACCGCTTGAGATCTCTAGCCCAATCCCCTGCTCAAAGCAGGGCTACCATGGAAATTAGATTAGGTTGACCTGGAATTTCAAGACCAGGCTGGATGGAGCTTTGAGTAACCTGGTCTAGTGGAAGGCCCGTGGCAGGGGGGGTTGGAACTGGATGATCTTTCAGGTCCCTTCCAACCCAAACCATTCCATGAATTTCACCACCTCTCTTTCTCTATTAAAAGGAAGAAAAACTGAGTGGGTAGATGACTGCATAGGGAAAGCCTAGTTTGCAATTCAGACTTAGCCATTACTGAGGGTGGCTGAATGCCCTGAACCGAGTTCTGTGTTTGAAGAGAAATCAGTATTGGCATCCACACAGTTTGCAGTGGAGATTGTTCACGTAACAGCAGTCACTGGTACCATTACCATTAACTGCTTTCATTCTGCCTTGGGGCAGAATATCCAATGAGGGTGAGGAAAGATGAAGAGTGAAACCTTCCCTACGGCCAAGACTATGAGTTTATACTGCATTTAGCAAAGTCTGGGTCCTGATGGCTTTAGGTACCACTGCAGTGTGAGTACTAATGACTTCTGTAGGAACCATTCTGAACTCCATTGCCAAAGGTACCCATCACAGTTGACAGAGAAAAACAACATGTAACTGAAAAAATGGATGACCTCAGCCTCCTTCCTGACCCTTTTCTTTCACAGAAACCTCACATGCTCCCTGACTGCAAATCAGAAAATGTAACGTAACAAAAGAAAAAAAATGACTCATTAGGTATTTCCGTGAGGCTTTTGAGTGGCATTATAGCAACAGGGTGAAAGCAACATTAACAAATGTTAAGTGCTGAAACCAGAGGATACCTATAACCCCTCTGTTTTTCAGGTACAGCTCATTCAGGGTTACCATTGCTCCAGAGAATCTGAATACGGTCGTCTTAAGGAGTGAGGACGGATGCCTGGCTGAGACTAAGCACCTCCTGGCATGGGAGGAATAGGTGAAGGAGACCTGGGCTAGAAAACTCATGGGGAAACCACCAAAAGCTGCTCTTTCTGCCTTAAACAGAATGGGAAAGTAGAAATCAGCAGCTGTTCCTTAGGCGCTGGCAACTTCTGAATCTTCATCTCGCACTCCTCTCTTTTCCTTGCTGGCAGCTGGAGGGGTAAGCACAGCTTTTCAAAGCTCTGCCATAGACTACAGAGGTAGCCATGGATGTTTTGTTATCACAGAGCTGGCATGTGTCTGGAGCTGGCTTTACTGCCTGAAATGAGGCTAACAGCAAAAGATAACAAGGGGAAAATGTTGCTTGATGATATAAGTGAGCTGCAGTTAGAATCAAGACGAAAGCAAAGCTGTAGATTCTGCGTATTTATACAATCACTTGTCTGGAGGATGTAGCTGTTGCATTTAAGTTCTGATATTTATTTTAACTTAGCAGAACTGAACGCCATCTGTACTCGGAGAATAAAGACAAAACAAGCCCATGTTGCTTGGCTGTTTGCTCTCTGGTGAAAAGACTGTGCCATCGGGCCATAGGGCACCCTGAATCAATGGTATTTCAAGTCCCCAGGAGGTATCTAGGTGTTAAAAGAGATAAATCAGAGTAAAAAACCATATTGTAGGGGGGATTCAATAGCTGGCTCAGTGCTGAGTTACAGGTTTTGCTTAATGCCAAAGCTTTTGTGCTGTTTATGTTTAAGGTTTGCTTTTTTGGCTGAGCTGAAAACCAGAAGGCTTGGCTGTTATTTCAGAAGCTTTAGATAGGTCCAGTTTGAGGGTTGCTTTCCCCCAAACAGAATTTGCTACTTTTTAAAGATGTTAATTTTGAAACAAATGTAGCCTTTACAACTTATTGTAAATATTTACTGCAGAATAGTGCCCTGCAGCTCTTGGCACTGGTTTATTAATAGCCTCTTTTGATCCTTTCCTTGTTAACTCAGATTGGTCTCGTTGCAGTAACTCTAAAGCCTTCCATATTGAAATTCAAGTTTTGCTCCACATCAAGAGACCGAATGTTTCTGGACAGCATGTAAACAAATTACCTCCTTTCCTTTGAAATCTTTATCATAATTACTTGACTTGCCGTGGTAATCATGCATGCCATTATGAAGAAGTGATCGTATCTTGTTCAAGTCAGTCAGCTCTCTACTGCTGCTGCAATATATTGGCAGCAAATCACTGTAAGAAAGCTTCTGTGAAAAATCTTGTTAAATCCAGGAGAAAACCCAAGGAAAATATGAATTAAAGAATAGACTTGGCAGGAAAATCTGTTCATAGATTAATTTATGAACTCCCATTAATGTGTTTTCTTAATTAAACAATGCTGCTCTCTTGTAACTAGAGCCAAGGAGAGAGAGAAAAGGCACAACAAATGTTATTGAACCAGCTTTTACCAGAAGCATGTACTCTGGTCATTAACAACACATGGATTCTATCAGTGTATGATCAACTTCTTGACCTATAAGGAACTTGCAGGGCCTGAAGAAAGGCCTGAAAGCGAATGCCTCATGTGGTGGTGCCAAACTGACACATTCCTTGCATGCTTTAAAAATTACCTCTCTTTTGGTGCAATACAGGGCAGTGCAGAAGAGTGATGTATTTCAACATTAAAGTCACTTTCAGCCACGTTTGGTGAAGGGGCCAAAATGCAATCTGTTGAAAGATGTAAACCAGCTTCCTTTTAAAACAATGGCAGAACTTTAACAAAGAAATCCCAGAAAGCAATTGGTTATTGTTGTCGTGCTGTTATCCACATGCCTTGGATTGGTGCCCTGCTCTGATGATCTTTCAGGTCCCTTTCAGAGAAACGCCTCCTGCCCTCAGGCATTTACAGGCTAAGGTTGCAATGCAATAACGAGTTGTGTGGGCTTGATCTTGAAGAGGAAATCAAGGGCTGAAGCCTTCATTTTGGAAAAGATGCAGCAAGTGAACCTGCCAATACAGAACACGTGGATGAGAACAAAACTGATAAGAAAACAGACTTGTTTAAACTTTCGGTCTGTGTAATCTGAGAACTCAAAAGAAGTCTGTCTCTTTCAGCCAGGACTTAAAAATACTTACTGTATTCCCACTGTGGAAGTAATAAATTTGTTTCCAAACCTAGCTTGGGCTAGTTTTTCATAAAAATAGATTTAATACAAGCTCTGAAAATTCTGTATATTTTTATATTACAGATTTTACCCTCAATAGGTGAACAGCTTTGGTGGACAGTATCACAGAAGCTAAGAGCAGTGTTTTCTGAGTCACTGCTTCTCTTAAGAGGAAGCTTTCCCAAATCACGTCAAACTCTTTTTTCACTCTAGTATTCAGAAACTACCTTTGCACTCACAACAACTCTTGATATAATAAAAAACTATCTTGTTTTGAGCACTCCTGTAACATATTATAATAGTACTTGCTGCCTGACCAAACTGGGGCCCTGACGTTGTGTGTGCTCTACAAATAGGAAATTAATAGACACCCTTCAGGAGGATCACGTTATGCAAATGGAAGGAGGCCAGTCATCATAAACAGAATCACATGATGATATGGGGATGGGAAGGACCTCTGGAGATCATCCAACCCCCCTGCCAAAGCAGGTTCTCCCAGAGCAGGTTGCACAGGAACGTGTCCAGGAGGGTTTGGAATGTCTCCAGAGATGGGGACTCCACCACCTCTCTGGGCAGCCTGTGCCAGGGCTCTGCCACCCTCAAAGTGCAGAAGTTCCTCCTCATGTTTAGATGGAACTTCTTATATACAAGATTTGTCCCATTCCCTCTTGTCCTCTCACTGGGCACCACTGAAAAAACACTGGCCCCATCCTCCTGACACTCACCCTTTAAGGTGAGTGTCACTTTTATAGGTGTTGCTCAGATCCTCCCTTCATTCTTCTCTTTTCCAGACTAGAAAGACCCAAGTCCCTCAGCCTTTCCTCCTAAGGGAGATGCTCCAGGCCCCTCATCATCTTGGTGGTCCTCTGCTGTACCCTCTCCAGCAGTTCCATGTCCTTCTGGAACTGGGGAGCCCAGCACTGGACACAGTGCTCCAGATGGGGCCTCCCCAGGGCAGAGCAGAGGGGCAGGGTGACCTCCCTTGACCTGCTGGTCACACTCTTCCTGATGCACCCCAGGATGCTACTGGCCTTCCTGGCCACAAGGGCCCATTGCTGGCCCATGGTCATCCTGTTGTCCACCAGGACTCCAAGGTCTTTTTCCTCAGAGCAGCTCTCCAGCAGGTCAGTCCACAACCTGTACTAGTTCAGGGAGTTATTCCTCCCCAGGTGCAGGACCCTACACTTGCTCTTGTTGAATTTCATCAGGTTCCTCTCTGCCCAGCTCTTCAGCCTCTCCAGGTCTCTCTGTGTGGCGGCACAACCTCCTGATGTGTCAACCACCCTTCACAGTTTTGTATCATCAGCAAACTTACTGAGGGTACATTCCATCCCTTCATCCAGGTCTCTTTCTGACACTTATCAATTGGACATAAGGTTAATCTCTGTGGAGTATGACCCTACTTTTGTAATTTTCAGTAATTTTCATTTATGTCAGGTTACATTCCTTCAGCAAGTTGAAAGGTAATCTTTTGGTGCTTTTCTCCCACTACTTTGAAGATTTGAGGCAAAAAAACTCTTAAAAATTCTCCAAACACCAAAGAAAAATAAATTGGAATAAGGAAAGACAGCATTAGATTCAGCTGGGCCAGAAAAGAAAGCCTAAACTGCTCTAAAAATGATTTCTTAAAATAACGTTGATGAATAATTCACCATTGTAGATGACATATTCTATCTGCTCTTCAACTCACCAGATACCCTATAGAAAACTGAAATAGCTGTTATAAAGGAACAAACAAGAACCAGAGGAAACAAGACAGTGGGGACACACTGTCAGTTAAGTTTTGCAACCCCAAACTTGGCGATTCTTTTAAGTATTAGGAGACATGTAACACGGAAAAGAAGCACAAACTATTGGGTGGTATTTTTACTAATTCAATTTTTCTTTAGATAGTCAGCCATGCAGAATCCTCCCTGGCCTTGTGGCAGCCCAGCGTGCCTGCTCTCACAGCAGAAGTTGCCCTGTGATGTCCTCATGCAAATCGGGGATTTTGAAGCAGTAAACGGGAGTTAATTATTTACGAGAAGTTATATTCTGTCCAATTTTAGTCATACATGACACAGCAACATGTGCCTTATTGCTACATTTGACGTGTCAGGCAATATTTAAATATACTCCTTTTACAGTGCTATAGAAGTGCACCTAAAACCATATGATATGTTTAGCTATGCAAATGATTGAACTTCGTTCTCTGTCTGCTGCGCTTTTAAATCTCTAAAGACTCTTGGATGCAAATAAAACAATATGGGCTTAATTAATTATAGAATCAAAGACAACTGTTGTTTAGAAGGGACCTCTGGAGGTCTCTAGTCCAGCTCTTTGCTCAGAGCAGCAATAACGTCAAAGTTAGATCCGGTTGCCCTGCTCCTCATCCAGCCAAGTTTCAAAAATCTCCAAAGAAGGAGATTACTCTGCCTCCCTGGGGAACCTGCTCAAGAGCTTAATCACTCTCATGGTGAAGACCTTTTTCCTTATATTCAGTCAGGATATTCCTTGCTGCAACTTTGAACTGCTGCCTCTTGTCCTCCCACTGTGTGCCTCTGAGAAGAATTTGTGTGGCTCCTTATAACCCTTCTTCGGGTAGATGGCAATCGATCTCTCCTTAGCCTTCTCCTATGGCAGCTCTGCCCTTCACCCTTCCCACAGAATGGCCTCCACAAGACTGCTGAGGATGCCCTGCACTCTGTGGTCCACAGTCGTGATGAAAATGCTAAGTATTAATAGCCACAGTAACAAACATTGAGGAATACCACTCATAACCAGCTGTTAGATTTCAAACTCTTCACTCCAGCCCTTTGAAACTGATGGTCCAGCCACGTTGTGGTCCACCTATCTCATCCATTTCTTCCCAGCTTGGCTACAAGGAAGCTATGGGAGACGGTGTCACTACAAGGAAGCTATGGGAGATGGTGTCAAAACGTTGTGAGAAGGTAAATAACATCCCCCCTCCTCCATAGAGTTGGTCAACAAGGAAAGGCACGCAGGTTGGTAAGGCATGATTGGCCCTTGGTAAACCCATGCACACCATTTCCAGGCACCTTCTGCTTCTTCTGGGCTTAGAAATGGTTTCCATGAGGTCCAGCCCTACAACGATGCACTGCCTGCCAGAGAACGAGGAGCACCAGCCTGAAATGCTGTTAAGTTAGAATGGTTTCACGTTATACGTAGCCTTTCTGGCTAATGCCTTTGGATTCTCTTCTTTTTGTGCTTATATTAGACTGCTATAAAGGATAGTTGCTGTATCCTGCCTTAGTGAGGGTCTTCTTGATGCATTTTTTATCTGGGGCTAAACTGAGGGCACTTGGAAGGTAGTTATTTCACATGGAAAATACAACCATTTGGTATTTCTGGTTGGATCCAAACCTGAATTAATCTTCTTCAACAAGTTTGTGAAGTGAGTATTTAGAAATTAATAACCTTATCACATTCAAACAGTTCCCAAGCTTAGAGAAGATTGGTTTATGTATAACAAAGTTAATTTTGTTTATATATGCTGGGTTTTTTTTTCGTAAAGAGAGTGATGCAGGGGCAGCTACAAAAAGATCAAGATGGAAAGCATTTGGCTTTTAGTATGTGTTTCACTAAGCTAACATTAATTCCCAATGAAGTTTACTCTATTATGCTTTTGTCAAGCTATGAACTGCTGACAGATCTTTTCTGAACACACTGGAGCATCCCAAGAGATTCTTCAGATTCCCGGCTCAAAACCTAGTTTACTTTATTGTCTAAAAAAAGCAGTTACAAATTATGATATCTGTGCTTAGGTATTTTCTACATTGATGTACACAAGAAGCTATTCCACAGAAACTATTCCACCTGAAATTTTCTTTTCTGTATCCCACTTTCTATCTTTGTGCACAATTTGACCTCTCCTCTCTTTTGTCCCACCACTTCAGTAATTCTGAACCTGCGCTTCTTTTATAGCACTGCTGTAAAAGGACAACAGTTACAAAGTCTTAATGCCACTATAAAAACAGCTGCAAAACTATCAAAATCTCGTTGGCTCCCTGAGACTGTCCCAGATGGTAAAGATCTGGAGGTATAATAAATGTCACGTTAAGCAAGTGGGATTTGAAGGACGTGTTATGCATCCCACATAAATAAAACACTGCTAAAACTGACCCTAGAGTGATTAGATTCAGGAATAAACTCTTCTGTAGCCTCAGGAATATACCAGAATATCTACAATGCAAAGTGTTTCTAATATTCTAATATTCAAAGCACTCACAGTGCTACTCCTTTGCCAAGACCTGACAGACAGCTTAGTGTTGTTACATTTCTCTAGATGTCAGAGCTGTGATAAAGCTCAGCTTTTCCCTCCCCTCCCTTCCCCACCCCCCCTGGACTTTCAACAGATTTTTCTCAGAAAAATAAACCTACAGCCAGCATCCTTAGGAGAAATATAGAGACAATGAGGAATAAGTGTTGCACTGACACCTAAAGCTATTTCCTTGGGCCTGTTATCCCACCACAAAAACGTTACTCGTGTTAAATGGAAAGGTCATTGCCTGTACAACTGACTGAAGATTTTCTCTGGTTGGTTGACCGCAATTCTAACATTTTCTTTCCTTCATACGGAACTTTTTTGGCCCTCTGTATTTGTACACAGAGTCCCTGAGAATGACAGAATCATCCAGGTCGGAAGGGACCTCAGGAGATCTCTAGACCAAACTCCTGCTCAAAGCAGGGTCAGTGGTCAGGTCAGACCAGTTCGCTCATGGCTTTATTCAAGTCTCTTGTTGAAAACCTCAGAAGACGGAGACAGCACAATCTACAGGCCTCTGCTCCAGTGCTCAACTACTCTGAGAATAAAAACTATTTTCCTTAGATGGAATCAATACTTCCCTTGTTTCGGCTGTTTCTCCACCTCTGGCTGTGCACCTTCGTGATGTGTCTGGCTTTGCCTTCTTGATGACCTCCCTGTAGGTACCAGGGCTGCTATTAGTTCCCCTGAAACCATCTCTTCCAGTTCTGTTGCCTCAGACCCTCTTCATGGGGCAAGTGCTTCATCTTGTCAGCTTTCTGCTTAATTTCTTCCGGTTTATCCATGTGTGTATCCCTGTGCTGCATATGATTATCCTGAAGTCCTCTGTAGAAGCTTTTGTTAGGTTATGAGATGACAGTAGGGCGGCTAAGGAGATTTTATTCTCCTCATTAGCCCACTGTCTCTCCCTGGTGGGGTACAAACACCAGGTCCCCCGACAGAGCTGCACATGTGTGGTTATGGCACCCTCCTCTCCCTTCCATATGTTACCCTCATTCACAGCATGGCTTGACCTACCTCTATGTTTAAAAGGAGATGGCAGAAGTTGAGGTAGTGAATTACAGCTATAATATAAACTAAAAAGCATTCTGCATACAGCATATTAATTTAATCTGATATTTTTACAGGTTAAAAAGACTGCTATTGACAGTTTTAAGATACGTTTACACCGCACGCTGTAGTGCCCTTCAGCTTATGTGGAGAAATCACAAGGATCTGAGCTTTAAGGGGTGTGCTTCCCTAAATAAGTTTGAACTGGGGGTAACTTTCCATAGCTTGAGAACTGAGCTGCAACGTCCCTTCCAACCTAAACCATTCTATGACTCTACGAAATAGCAGAAATAGATGACTTCTCCAGCACACAGGCAGGTACAAGCGTTGGAGAATACAGATCCCATCTAGTGAGATGCTGTCAAAACTGGTCTCGTGCTGGCATTTTTCTGTAATGTCAGTGAAACATATTTATGTATTATTAAAGAGATGCAAGCTAAATGACAGTTAATGTTGCAGAAAATTTGTATTCTGTTATACCATAAAGGGTGACAACACAAACCAGACAAGTAAAAAAGAAAGAGGATGCAAATGGAACCGTTAATAGACGCAGAGATCCTTGCACTGTCCTCCTTTCCCTCTGATACATTGACACCGAACCTGGTGGCCTTTTACAAAATAATATTGGGGTCAAAGTCATTGCACTCAGTTGGGTGATACCTGGGACAATAAAAAATGCTTGTACTTTTTGCAGCATTAGTAAGAAGGGGAATAAACGTCTGAGACAGCAAGAGAAAAATTTTAAGACTGTGCAGGGCTCTAGTTTTAAAATAGTGATTCAATTTGCATAGTCAGTGGTTGCTTAGTGCTAATATCAGTGTAAAATTAGAAAGTGTATTGTCTTGCAGTGAATGAAATGTGTATAAAGATCTTTCTCTGCAGATTCACAGAAATACCCTGCTTCATTATTCTGGAAGAAGGAATATAAAATGAGAAATGCTGAAGTTGAAGAGAAGACATCAAACTGACCTCCCTGAGTTTTGTTCAAAACAAATCCTTCCTCCCATGAATTTTAGAGATTTTTAGAGATTTTAGAGACAAAGGGCTTAAAATCTGGTGATGCAACGTTTTTTTCACAGACTTCTAGACTGCAAAGAGCTGTCTAACTGCTTGGAGATGATTTTGGAAGGTATTTCAAATGTTAGGCTGAACACAGAAGGCTGTATTATATTACCCAAGAGTATGAGTTTTTGAGAGCAGCCTTGTTAAAGCCAGAGCCAACTCAAGGCTTCTTATCTGTTTGGGTAGGCTGTATCTCATCAAAGAAACACAGGACTTGTAAAATTATTTTCTCTTCTTAACAGAGGCAGTCTATCTAAAACATAAAACACTGTATTTGCAAGCTGAATTAGATTTCTATGTCAAGGGAATCTTTAATTATTCAGATATGGCTCTCAGGTCTGATAAAGCCTTACCCCTACTGAGGTTATATATAGATCAGCAGTTTTTTCTGCTTATAGCTCTAAGCAGCTGACAATCATGTTAGATAGTTGACAAACAAACATCAAACAGTTGTGATATTACAAAAAGAGAACCCATAATAAAAGCTGGCATTTCTTCCTCAGCAGACAATTTCTCTTAGGAAATGAACGATTTAACGACATCAATCTTTTTGTAGCACAGAGGCATTCTTCTCCATGCAAATTACTTTGTCTCTTACCAGTGACCCCATGTAGCAGGTTTTCTACTTCCAGAGTTCTTCAGATTTTATCGGATTCACTTTCATACCTTTCATCTTTTAGCTCTGCTTTGATAACTTCACCATATCCTTGCTTTGAGGGGTACATTAATTATGAACAAGAATCATCCAGTATTTATCGTGCCAGATAGCAGAGAAATCAGAAACTAATCATGATACAGATTAACTAACTACAGGGTGACCTGGATTGTTTAACAGCCTTGGTTAATTTGTACTTTTCTTTTTATATGGTCAAATACTAGGCCATAGTCATAGGTCAATGAAGGTAAGACGTAGGACTGTCATGTTAGAAGTAATAACCCTAAGAAAACCACACACGGTTACAGTGGATAACCAATTAAACATTACACCCTTTTTGAATGATTCATATATCAGTCTTTCTCTGTTTTAATTAGGTGGTGATATCAGTTAGAAATAGCAGTGTGACTTAACCACTGTACTTGCAGCAATAGCAAAGCTTATTTTTGGTGTTCACAATTAAAAAAGGACATTGCAAAAATTTGAAAAGTTGAATAAAAGATGCATACAAGTGATTAGGAAAGGAATTTTAAAAGCATGAGTTTTATAATCTCTTAAAAATAAATTGAGATTAATAATCTTGAACTCTGAAAGGAGAAATCTTTTTGTAGTAAAGAATCTGTTCAAACAGCAGGGAAACCGTAACATGATTCCATGGCAAAAGGCTAAGCTCAACAGCGAAACTAAAAATGAGATGCCTAACTTTTAACAGCGGTTGTCTGTAATCTGTACTGCAGGAACTCATGGTGTCAGCCAGAAGTTACAAATTCAGTATCACTCTGATGCTGTGGCCTGGGCTACATGAGCTAAACAACCTAATTTTAACCATCTCTTATGACCTAAAGTTCATTAACAGAGATCTTGGAGCCTATGATCTTCTTCTATGGCTTTGAAGAAGTGATCCCTGAACTTCCAGGTTTTCAAGAATTTCCTTCTTTTAGTCAGTGCTATATAAACGTCGTTTCCTATATTCTGCATTTGTGACTTCCTCTAACTAACTTATTTGAGAACAACAGCCATATAATCCCGAGCTTTACCACCACAAAAACTCAGATAATAAAATCCCCACAAAGACCACACCTCACGTTTCTGACATTCTTTTTACTTTTTGAAGAAGTCTCGTCTGAACCCTGGACTTTTGACAAACAAACTCAGGCTATCAAGCCTGGAGACATTTATAGTGGGTTTTTTTTTTTCTGCATTTAAAATACGTGAACACCTGTGCACAAAAGACGTTTGTGGCTGTGACAAAACTACACCTCATACCTTCAGTTTCAGAGAAACTGATCTCTAGTTTCAAGAGCTTTACGCAGTGGTCCCAGAGGAAACACGTCTTTCAGTGAAGGTCTACACAGAGCCAACACACACAGAGTGACTCACTTTCTGTAGATTAACCGTTCAAAAAGAAAACCCTGAGCCCTCTAGGTTGTTTCTCTGCTGTGCAAGCAGCTCCACCGACTTCCGAGAGTGAAAACACTACACTGTCAGCAACCAGCTCTGTGCTTACACTTCACTGAAACTATGACCCATGATAAATATACGACTGTTATTTAATGGCAGTCACATACCCCTGCTGAGTCACCTGAAGCAAACAGCAGGGAATGGCACACCATGAAGGCCGTGACTTCACCCACCTCTCTGAAGTTCAGGCCATGGGCAGCCCTGAGATACCTCATCCCCCGCTAGGCGAACAGCCCCACCGGGAAATCGGCCTGCAGCTGTCAGAGCGAAAAACGAGCTCTCCTTTGGTTCGGAGAGTGTCTTCCCGGGGGATGTTCCCGGCAACGAAACTAAAACTAACGGCGACCAACTGCCGCCATAAAACAGCGCAGTAGCCGGTACCTCGGCCCTCAACTCCAGGGTTCCGCCCCCCAGCTCGCCAGGCCGTCCTGATTTGCCGCAGCACCTCAGAGCGACGGGAGGTGCAGCCAATCAGAGCGCGCGTTACCTTGATGGGGGAGGGGGTGGTGCGGCCTGCCGGGAGGGGCAGAGCGGCCCTGAGGGTAGGAGTCGCCGCGGCAGTCGCCACCGGTACCGCTGTCACCCGCCGTCTCGGCTGCCCCGGCCCCGCTGTGCTATGGAGGACGTGCTGCCCCCAGGCCTGCTGGAGATCTGCCTGCTGGTCGGCGTGCCTCAGGAGCGGGTGAGAGCGCTCCTCCAGGTGAGAAGGGCTGAGGTGAGGTGAGGTGAGGTGCGGTGCGGTGAGGTGAGGTGAGGCGAGGGGAGGGAGCGCGGTGCCCGCCGGCCCCGTGCCCTGGCTGCTCTGTGAGGCGGCTTCTGTCAGCGGCCCTGGACGGGCCTCTCTGCCCGCCCCGGGCTGGAGTGAAACTCAGGGGTTGCCTTGTTGCTGTTATCATTGGATGGAGCCGAAATACTTCAAAGAAAACTTGTTTTGACAGGAGGTCATCAACCAAGCAGGGATAATTTTGTAGCAGCGTTAAGTAATTACAAAGGTCTGAGCTTAGAATAAGAATGCAATGTAGCTGTATATAAGCAGGAATAGCAAAATGGTTGAACTTTACTTAGTGATACCCCGTTTTGTGTTGGAGGGAGAAAGCAAAGATAAGTGAATAAAACTTGTTAACTCGTATCCTTGGGTCTAAATGCCTGTAATGAGATTAAATTTAGTGCCCTGAATTAGGGACAGCCCGAGCAATTCAGATACGGGCAGAAGTTGGCGGGTTGGTTTCTGCTTTGAATATGTGGTTTGTAATTTGTTTATGACCACAGCCGCTTCACACGTGAGTTAACAATTAAAAATCCTCTTCCTGATTTTGCTGTGTTAAAACGTGCTGATGATTTCATTAAGATAACCCGTGTGGGAGTAGCTGCGGTGCCAGCACGTGCCGAAAAGCCAGGGTGCTCCCAGGGATCTCCCTTGTCTTGCTCGAACTTGAATTTGTGCGCTCTGATAGCATCAGATAAAGAAGTCTTTGTTAAACTTGTTGCCGCTCACTCGCTTGGGCAACTTTTGGTGATGTCAGCTTCTTCAAGTGTCTGCAACTTTTGGTGATGTCAGCTTCTTCAAGTGAGGCTGGCTAAGCGGAGGTTCAAACTCCAGGATCTCGTTGGTGTATACATTTAGACTAAGGGAATGGCAGCGCCATAAATGGCACCATTGGACTCTTGAAATTGGTCTGCGTGAGAAGTAAACCCCGTAGAAGGGGAATTTCTGTTTCATTTCAGTCCGCTCAGTCTGATCTCGTTGCTTCCAAAAGACCTGTAGAACAACAAATAGGAAATTGGCTACAAAAAGTAGAAACTATTCCGATATTCTGCTCGCGCTACAGGTTTTGAATTGTTTCTTTGCTCATGTTATAAAATGGGGTATCAGAAAGTAGCTTCTGCTTCTGTCAGTGTTAATGATGGTAATGTCTATGAACCACAGGGATTTCAGTTGCTGTCACAGGGCAAGTTTGTAGATTTACTCGATTTCCTTTTCCTCCTGCAGCAACTGTCTACATGAGGAAATGGTGGAATATGTTTTGTGCCTCATTTCAGGGAATATAGGAAGAAGAGTCCTTATTGACAGAAAATAAGAACACTTAAATGTAAAGTAGTGGATGTCTGATGGTATTTAGAGATGAAAAAGCAGAGTAAAAATCTTCATAGCACTTCAAATCTTGGCCTCGGAAGTGTGTTTGTGAATTCTTAACTTTATTGCAATATGCAGTAATAAAGTAAATGAAGTCAGAAGGAAGATGATATAATGATATATGAGCTGGGGTTGTTCAGTCTGGAGAAGAGGAGGCTGAGGGGAGACCATTTTGTTCTCTACAACTACCTGAAAGAAGGGTGTAGAGAGGTGGATGTTGGTTTCTTTTCCCAAGGAACAGGCGATAGGACAAGAGGAAATGGCCTCAAGTTGCGCCAAGGGAGGTTCAGGTTGGGTATCAGGAAAATTTTTTAGCCTGAAAGGGTTATCAAGCATTGGAATGGGTTGTCCAAGAAACTGGTTGAGGCACCATCCTTGGAGGTATTCAGAAGATGGGTTGACATAGTGCTTAGTGATGTGGTTTAGTGATGGGTTGTTGTTTTTTAGGTTGATGGTTGGACTGGATGATCCTAAAGGTCCCTTCCAACCTAGACAATTCTATGATTCTCTGATTCTATGATTCTATGATAACCCACTGCCAAAGTAAGAAAAGTCTTATATGACTGACCTGTTGTTGATGTGGGTACCAAGAAAGAATATATAGTTTGGCACTGAAGCTTATGAAATTCAAGTTTCCGGGCTGTCATACATCAGTTGTCTTTATTGCCTCTTGGCAATTATCTTTGTCACTCTAGGATTTCAATTTGAAGAGATCAGAGGCCGCTATTTTCAGCTAGAGATTACTTTTTTAGTGTTGGAAGCTTGTATTTTGTAAGAATGAGATGTACAATAGTGAAGATCCTACCACCATCTTTGATAAGACTTCTTTCCCCGAAGTTACCATCAGCTCTAAAGCTGGGGTTTGATAATAGCAAGCATGGTCTTTGGGATGTCTCAGATCTTCCTGTTGGCTCCTGTGTCTACTTATCACAGTCAGTGAGAGATATCTTGCATCTTACAGTGTCTGCATCATCCTTTCTAGCCTTGCTAATGCAGATGTGACCACCAAACCAATTTTCTCCTCCTGTAATGCCCCTCCTGGGCATCAAGTTTTGTGAAAGAAATGGGGTGTGATCAAGTCAGCAGCGTGCGCTTGTGACAATCAAAAATAACCGTGTCATGGCTTGCATCATCAGGACTGTAGCTCAGAGGTGAAGGGAAGGGATTATTACTGTTATCACTCAACACTCTTGAGGTTCCATCTGGAATGCTGTCCCACGTTTGGCTACTGGAGAACTGCTGACAAACAGGTACGAGGCCAGAAAAACCCAAGTTTTATGAGGGCTGGATCAGAAGGGGAGAAGAATCCCCTTCCTAAGGGATTTCTGAACCTTGATTGAATGAGACTCAGAGCAACCTGATCTAACTTCAAAGTTGTCATTGCTTTGAGCAAAGGGTTGCACCAGAACCTCCAGACATCCCTTCCAACCAAATTTTTCTAAGGATTCATACTTTTCCCAATTATTCCTTGAAGAAGCCAGTTTTTTCATAATATTCAAAATTAAATTAACATCTTCAGTGATGCAAGTGGTGAATGAGATCAAGGAAACACTGAATAGCTGCTGAGATTGTGCTCCAACCTGTGTTTTCAACACACTAATTCTTGTTTGCACCTAAAAAAAGTGTGGTCATTAAAAAGTCTCTCTTACCCATGTCTCACTGTTGTTATAGCAACAAAATCAGTACATGGGGATGGAATAAAAGCTGTGACTTCTGGAATCTTCCAGGGTTACAGGAAAGAAAATGCATTAATGTTTCTAAGAAGCTGTGTATGATGCAAGGACATTTGATAGCAAAGGACAGAAGAGAAGCATTTCAAAATGAAGAAGTAACAGTAGAAGCAGAGAATAGAAAATGTTCAAAGAATAGTAGAAACAGGTGAATATACTTCTGTGGCTGCCTATTCACTATTGCTGAACTGAAAGGGTACCGAAACAGGACTTTGGCTGTAGACATTAATATGAGCTGACTTGAATACTGACAACTGAGTCACTGGGTCAGTGACGGTGCTGACAGTGCTGTTCTGTGGAGAAAAAGAAAAGAAAAGGCGTTTAAAGCCTGTGTTGTAATTCAAGATATTGAGGACCTGCCATTTTAGAGGCTGTTAAATCCTTGGCTGTCATCCAGCGCCTTGTAGCAGGGAGATGCCTTCAATGTAAATCGGGGATTGCCCTGTCAAAGGAACTTTGCACGAAGACCTCTGCAGGGCAAATCTGCGGAGTTAAGATGGCTACAGTTTGAGTAGGTGTGTGTTCTTCTTGCTTAGTAGCCTCAGGGCTGAGTCTTAATTTTTAATTTCCTTCTGAAATGTTTAGCTGCATGTTATTTTAAGAGTGATCATGTTGGATTTATCTGCATTTCCCGTTTCTTCACTTGAAATGTCTCAGGTGCCAGCTAAGGAAAGTGACACTTGAAGTTTTTAGCATGGCAGGATATGGCACTCAGTACCCCAATTTATAACGTGCTTTTTAAAGTCATTCTTATCTTTTTAATATCCCAGTGGATACTTAACTCTACTTTTATGTTTTTCACTCTAATTCTTTCCAGTTCTGACTCTGTGTGTTCATTTTAAGAGTGTTTTTCCACTTATTTTTGTTGAAGTACTTTCTTTCGAGTATCCTATTATTAGAATACAGTGGAGCTTAAGATACAGTAGCTAATGCATCATGAAGGTGAGTATTCCTTCTCATTTTTCCTGTGATGCTCAAATGTGAAGAAAAATACCGGTGAACTCATCTGCTAGGACTAATAAGCTAAGACTTTCTCTTCCAAAACATGGACAGTGGAAGGTTGGCTTCAGTGAAGAAATAAAGCTTTTTATGTTGTAGGGAAATGATGAGAGAGGCCAGCATTGGTTTTCAAGGAATTTCTTAAATAGGAGTAATTCCAGTGCATCATGTCTAAGAGTAAAAGCAGAATGTGTGCTTTGTCCATCTTTCAATCAGCACAAAGTTGAAAATGAAACAGCTTTTTAGCCACAATGAGGCTCGCCTTTCCTGTTTCCAAATATCCTTTGACAGAACAAAGCTTTTGCTTGCTGGTTTGACCTTGCAGGAAGAATTAGAATTGCAGTGAAGTAATTGAAGACGCAGCTACTTGTCTCTACTCTGTGGTCAAGAATATAAAACATGCTCCCAAGTACAAAGAAATCTCTTCTTCTTGCCACTTCCCCCACAGGTTTCTCAGAACAAGGCAGAAGGGGCTTTCAGCGCAGTCGTACTTCACAAAACTGCCTACTAGAAAATGTTGTAATTTTATACACACTTTTGGGATGCTTGTTCCACTTAGTTATGAGTGTATGGAGCAGTTTTCATGGTCTGATGTTGTACAGTCTCTTAAAATTGTGTTTATTGTATGAATTAATTAATTGCCTTATAAAGTTAAAAGTTGGTTTGTGAAAGCTTGTGTGATATTTTTTTGTTTGTTTGTGTTTTTTTTTTTTTATTGTAGAGGTTATTCTGAGCTAAAATGTAGCTTTTCCTAAAGCTGAACAAAGACTTATCTAAGGAGCTCAGCTGTTTTTGTTTTCATTTATTTGTTGCCTGGTTTCTCTTACTACCAGTGTTTATTTTAAGTATAGGATAAGTATATCCTAACACTTCAAAGGAGGAAATGTTGTTTTGATATTTGTTAGTTTTCTTATGCCAAAGGCATCGTATTGCTCTGATGCGTTTTAAATGATGAAGATTGATTCTTTGCCTTCTGAAAATGCCCAGAATTTTCCCCTTCCATTCATGTGTGTAAAGCAAGAAATTAGAAAGTAAAAATAGTTATTTAGGAAGAAGAAAAAGTGTATTCTAAACGCACAGTTTTAGTGGTAGAGAGAAAACAGGGATAAAAATGGTTAAAAACCCTAACAGGATGAATGTCAACTTAGTAGTAGTTTGTATTTTTTGTTTTCTTTTTATAGGGTACTCAAAGAAAACCCAAAAGTCTTCCTGCCCTTGATCCAGAAGTCCTGTCTGTATTTGTGCCTCCCTTTATCAGCAGAGATGATACTCAGGTGATTAATGCAGGAAATAACTTGAATAAAAGTAAACGCCGATCTTTCCGAAAGAAAAAAGAGAGACCAAAGATTGAAAATGTCAAGAGTCTCAATGGGGAGCACAAAGTACCGGAAACTGAAGATATTCCAGTTCCAAAGAACGTTGATCTTATCGGTTTGCCACAGCTCTGCTTCCCAGGTACTGTAGGGTTCACGCTTCTTAATGAGAACTGTTTTAAGAGGCACTTGTTGACCCGTAGTACAGCCACTTTTTTTTTTATTTTCATCTTTTCTATCTATTTGTATTTCACAGTAGAAATAAAATGTGTCTGGTTGTGAGCAGGTCAGTGAGGAAACCATCTGAATGGGGTGCCCTTGCCCTGTACGGCTGTGTTGTGTGAAACAGATCCATTAGCAACAGTCGCTGCAACACCTGCAAGAGAGGGAAGCTGAAAGGCAGTTTAGCTCTGATTGGTAAATCTAGGTTTGAGTGAAATGCACAGATGCGAATAGTTTTAAAATTATCTTAAAATGACTGAGAGCTCTTTCACATTTGATTTGGAATTAAGGTATATCTGAATAGTGACTGTTTCCTCCAGGTTTAATTGCAGTAATTTCGATATGGATGTCACTGTTGCAGACTTTATAAATACCTTAAAGAAAAAAAAAATTAACAAAACCCATCTATTGTATTTTGTAACTTAAAATACAGAATAATTATATAATTTTTTTTCTTCCTTAATGTGCAGCTTACAGCCTTTGTAATAGCCCTTAGATCAAATGGGCTATATATCATAGAATCACAGGATGATATGGGGTTGGAAGGGACCTCTGGAGATCATCTAGTCCAACCTCCTGCCAAAGCAGGGTCACCCAGAGCAGGTTGCACGGGAACGTGTCCAGGAGGGTTTGGAATGTCTCTGGAGACAGAGACTCCACCACCGCTCTGGGCAGCCTGTGCCAGGGCTCTGCCACCCTCAAAGTGAAGAAGGTCCTCCTCATGTTTAGATGGAACTTCTAATGTACAAGATTTGTCCCATTCCCTCTTGTCCTCTCACTGGGCACCACTGAAAAAATACTGGCCCCATCCTCCTGACACTCGCCCTTTAAGTATTTATAGGTGTTGATCAGATCCCCCCTTCATTCTTCTCCAGACTAAAAAGACCCAAGTTCCTCACCCTTTCCTCCTGAGAGAGATGCTCCAGGCCCCTCATCATCTTTGTGATTCTCTGCTGTAGCCTCTCCAGCAGATCCCTGTCCTTCTTGAACTGGGGAGCCCAGCACCGGACATGGTACTCCAGGGCTGAGTTATGAGCAATTTAATTTCTTAAAATGAGACATTTGTCTTGAAATTAAGTTGAGATGTGCAGTATTTGTCATGCATCTATTTTCAAGCAGCTGTAGTTAAAAGAACAGGTTTCTGCCTTCATTTCAGGAGGACTTTATGTAACCTCTGAATCAAGAGATGACCACATTCATTTCCTGGTCTTCACAGACGTCTGTGGTAACAGAACATATGGGGTTGTGGCGCAATACTACCAGCCTATGCAAGTATGTTTTTTAATTCATTATTATATTCAAACATATTAAAAGGTATAAAAGAAACCAACACACTTTGAGAATAATGTCAGGATTAATTTATAAAATTACTTAACGGATATGTTTTAATGTTAGTGGGAATCCAGGACAAATCATACTTCATATTGCCATTGTAAATGAAGTACATTGGAACAGCATTGCATTAGGATAAGCTGTTATGGATTTCAATTAGGAGTCTTGAATATTTAGGAGCAGACTTTGTCCCTTTGACATATTTTTTTGTGAAGCTTGTACCCGGTGTTCTTTCTAAATATCTTTAGTGCTGAAATTCATTTTAATACACGTCTTGTTGGCTGACATTTTTCTGAGGAGCTTAAGGGAGATAGATATCCAAATCTTGTTGAAATTTAGAATGAATTGGATATCATATCTCTAGGCTTCTCAAGAAAATATCAGCCATAAATTCCTGATTAACATAAACACATTAATCTGTAGTTTTCTTGCAGGATGGCTGTATTTCCTCAAATGGGCAGACCTATTGGGAATCTGCGCAGAGCGGGAAGATGCCTGTCTGTTTTGTACCATTAGCTATTTGTGTTATATCCAGATACCCATATTTTAATGCCCTCAAGGACTGTCTCTCTTGGTAAGACTTGCTATCCTCTTTGTGTCTTCTGGAAATAACTGTGCAGGTTTTAATACCTGAATTAGCATGATGTGATCAGGGTAGCTGCATAATGCAAAAACAGGTGTTAATTTTAAGTTATTATAGTGTGAGATGTGTGGGAGAGGAGAAAAAAAGCTGTGGTACCAGAAATGAGTCACTTGGGGAGCCCTTAAGTATGAACAAACGCTCTCTCTGTCGTTTTCAAAACATTCATTAAGGCGTTTAATCTGAACAAGGGACTTCAAAATGATGGAAACTAAATACAGGTTAATGGGAAATGGAGATGATCAGTAAAACAAAAAGGAAACGTGTGTTTCCCTCTCTCCTTTCCCGCCCAGATCACTTTTTCCATTCCTTATGTTTAAGTCCATTACATCAGCCGTTGGTATTGCAGGAGCTGATTCATTGCTGCCTTTTTATAGTCTCGAATCTCAAGTAAGCACTAATCTGCATATGTATCTCGGGACAGCTCTATACCTGAGCTGTGGTGCTCTGCTCTTTATATCCAGTCTTTAGAATAGAATTTTATAATAGGATTCATGCTGCTGTTCTATACTGAGAATTCAGGCTCTGTGAGGGCTTGCTGCACGTTAGCTTTGCACTGGGTGGGAAATAGTAGAGATTCAGCTTTTCAGTTCTAGGGTTCATCAGTGATTTAGGTAGTACATTCATAAATGAGTAATCTCTGAAGTGAGCCATCTCTGAGCTGGGAGAAGCAGTCAAATTGTGAACAGATTTTTAAAGAGCCCACTAAGGGAGAAGTGAGAAAATGTTCAGGAAGACCATGGAAAATTCCAGAGTTCAACAAGACAGCAGCCTTCCACGCTGGTCCTGTGTGTTGTCCTGGTCATTTAACAGGGGAATTTGTCATCCAGGTGCACAGCTTTTCTCTTTCCTTTTTGCTTCTGCGTTTGGAAGTGAGATGGAAGTGTGTGCAACTGGCAGGAAAAGGGGAATGCAAATGACGAAGCTGGCATTTCCTACTGTAATGGAAACCCAACTGATTAAGTTTCCATTATATTTTCTTCTGGATTTTTTTCTTTAGAAATCTATTAATCACCATGTATTTTCCTTGATTACGATTTGATAGATAATTTCAAAATGTCTGCCCTTCCAATTTCAGTTTTGGGTTTTTAAGAGAAGTTACTTTACTGTGCCAGAATATACTTGAGTTGGGAGGAAAGGAAGGGGTGGAGAAGCACTGGTTTTCCTTATTTTGGTTGTGTTACTGAACTTTTTCCATATGGCACGATACAGCTGCTGGGCTGTGTGACTGTTCTGAATGGAATATAACAATTGCAGTAAAGACCTCAATGATCTCTGTTGAGCATAGTGTCCTGTACAGCTGGGGATGTTTCAAAACATTCACATTGTCTTCCTGTAAACCAGAAAGGGATTTATTGTCATTTTGGATTCCTTACCAGTAACCAGGTGGCCAATGGGTTAAAAATCTAATTAAATGTTTTTCTTGACTGAGTCTACTCCAGTAGTAGTGCCTCTTAACAACAAATAACACATTCAACAGCACACATGTATCTGTGGTATGCTTCAGTGCTGTTTTGCAGGATGCTTCAACTGATTAATCCTTCTGCAAGTCACACTTGCTGGTGGACCTCAAACCACCTATTTCTAGTGTGTAGCCCTTTCCTCGTGAGAACTAGGGGAAAGAAGGTATTTGTTATTGCTAATGAAGCCCTGATATTCAAGTAGCATGTACAGGGGTTCTGCTTCCGTTCAGGACCTTCTTGCAGCAGCACATTTCAGTTTCCTCCAGAATTCTGTGCACAGCTTATTTTCCCCAGGACTTGCAGTGCACAGAGTTGCTTATAGGTGGGGTGGTACTTATTTTCATTCAGAACACTCCTCAAAGGTATTTCATTGCAATAAGCAATCCCAGATAAAACTCTGGGTTCCTAAACTTTTTCAAGTGTCAGAGTATAGTAAAAATCACAGCTGAAAACTGAGACCAAACCAAGATAAAAGGGTAATGTCAAGCCATAAATCCATGTAGGTGCTTTGAACTGCAAGGGGAACTTGCAAACTTCCATCATAGTAATGAAGGTCTTAATTTTAATTAGTTTTACGACAAATTCACATATTACTAGCAAACAGTGCTTCCAAATCCAGAACAATTTGAATGGAGCCTCTTCCTGAAGCAAGCAAATGTGCTTCTAGACCTTTTTTCACAACACTGTGGCTGTTGGATTATTTTACATCATTATTTGAAAAGGTTCAGTTTTAAATTGAGAGGTTTTGGCACTTTGCACAGGTAGTTTTCCCTCAATCTGTTACGCTACATGAAAAGTGAATTACTCCTGACAGTAATATCCTTCTGGATGAGGTCCCATCTTGGATGGATGAATGGGCTCCTTTCAAACCGTAAATCTTCCAACCCGTGTATTAGTCCTTTCAGCTGCTTTGAGAGAAGGTGGAAGCGTGCAAATAGCTCCCAGCGCCCAGGCAGTACAGAGGACCTATTCTTAGATATTCTTGCTTTCTGAAACATCTGTCTGTGGACAGTTAATAGAGGTAATGGAAGGTTCATAAACTCTTTAGCTCTCTGCTTTAATGTTTCAGAGATTACTTCATTTATTTCAGCAGACGTTTGCAGTGCCGAGCTGTCAGCTGCTATTACGTTGCGTTAATGAGCACAGTCTACTGATTAGGGAGCTCTTCCCGTCCTTTCTGTACATCTGCTGCTTTGTCAGCATCAAGGTCTGGTTTTTTCTCTTGTAACGTTTACTGGATGTGTTGATACGTGCTTTTTGGCTCCCCCAAAATTAAAATAGCAGGTCTACCCATGCTGCTAGGCCACATCTAAGGTGTTACTACGTGTGAACAGCATATTTGTTCAAAATGATGACTGTACTGTCTGGTTTTCTTCGATAATTCTTAAATTCCCCTCCCCCTGCCTCATCTGTACCATTGAATAGTTGATGGGCTTTTTGGGGACATGTGTAACCGCATAGTTCTCAGCCCAGAGCAGTTTCCAATGGGAATGTAGTGAACTTCAATGTCTCATTAATGCAAATAAAGCTCAGTAATATGTGAAAGAATATTTTTATTCTGGAATCCAAATGCTGTGCACAAGTAAAATGTCCTGGGCTCTGATATATCTCTTTGAACTACTCGGTGCTTTCTAGACTACTTCCTGAAGAGTGAGTATTCTGCAGGAAACCAGTAAAACTGCAAACTGAAATAAAACCTCAAAGGAGAATAGAGCCATATGAAGTTCCTGGTTTCTGTATTTGCAGACTTTTATTTCTGATTTTGAAAAGGGTTGGGGTTGGTTTGTTGGGTTTATTTTTTTTTTTGCTATGAACATGCACATGAGTCATGTTTTGAAGAAAATACCCTTTTGGGGTATTTAAGAAGTACCTAGCTTCTTCATTGCTCAACTTCAGAAATGCCGTTGGACTTAACGGTTTGCAGCCTTAATAGCACGTATGTTAAATATTCATTAATTGATCTGGCACGTAATATAAGCTTTGTGGCTTTGATACACCTAAGGGGGTACAGTTCTAAAACAGAGACATTTGATAGGTTTGCACAACTGTCTTTATTCTTTGTACGGGTAGGAACAACAGCAAAGAGTGGTGTTCATGCAGGCCTGGGCCTTACTCTAAAAGTGGCTTGTTTCACATTCCTCTGCAGATAAGCCCATGTCTCCAAACTCTCCTTCCTTCTGATTTCCATCACAAGGCTGATGTCTGATGCTTGGGATGGGAGAAACACCATGGTGCTGTGTTGCAGCTGTGGATGTTTCGTTCCTCAAGCAATCTCTAGAAGACGCTTCCTTTAGCTGTGTCACACCATCGTGACATCCAGTGTGTCATCTCCATCCTCTGATATATACAATACAATATTATGTTATGCCTGGAAGTAAAAAAACCTGCTTTTGGCACATCAGCATCATTAAAATTAAATGGAACAGCTAGAATACCTAATAAATTAGAAATTAATTATCTGGAATAATAGCTTCATTACTATTCTTTTTTTTTTTCTTTAGTTCTAAGTTATCAGCAAAAAGGCTTTTTCTTCTGTTTTTGTGTTACTATTTATAACTAATTTTCTCTAAATTAATTTCAGTCTACTAGTGCAACTGCGACCTTTCAAGGATTTCGATGTTGAGGAGCATGTAAAAGAATTTGCAGCAAAATTATTTTTAATACCCAGCCCGCCACCAGGACCACTCCACTTGGTAATTACTGATGCTGAATTTCATAATTACTTTAACATTATGTCTTATAAAGCACTAAGATGTTGTCTTCTTTAAATTGGGGGAAATTCTTCACTGTCAGGTCAGAGATTTTACTTGCTGATATAAAACTGATGTCAATACTTGTGCTTTGAAAATAAGGTTATAGGTTATTAGGACATGAAATAATGGTCTGACCAGGGTGCAGGCTTGAGCACTGACTTAACAATTTTTAATGCTCTTCTAGGGACTATTTGGCTCATGCCAACTATTTACAGTCTGAGATGGGGCCCGGGAAGGTCTGGGGACAACATGATGTAGATTTTGGTTTCTCTGGGGGCAGCCCATGTAATCTCTACTAGAAGTGTCTGGAAGCTCCAGTCTGTAACTGGTCTATAAGAATGGAAGCTTAACTTCCACTTGAACAGTACGTCATTGCCATCTCCTTGAATATACATGTCTAAACTCCAGTAAATCACCATAACTGTCCCTCAGCTGAAGTGTGGGGGTTCCCTATCTTGTGTCTGATGCAGAGACATTGCCTTTTGTGGGTACTCATGGCTATTGTCTTGGTTGAGTGATGGAGCAGGTCCAGAGGAGGCGATGAAGATGATCTGAGTGGTGGAGGACCTCTGCTATGAGGACAGGCTGTGAGAGAGTTGGGGTTGTTCAGCCAGGAGAAGAGATGGCTCCAGGTAGACCTTAAAGGCCTTCCAGTACCTAATGGGGTCCTACAGGAAAGCTGGACTCTTTATCTAGTTGTATAGAGGTAGGACAAGGGGTAATGGTTTTAAACTGAAAGAGGGGAGATTTTGATATTAGGAAGAAATTTTTTCACTCTGAGGGTGGTGAGACACTGGAAGAGGTTGCCCAGAGAAGCTGTGACTGCCCCATCCCTGGAGGTGTTCAAGGCCAGGCTGGATGGGGCTTTGAGCAACCTGCTCTGGTGGGAGGTGTTCCTGCCCATGGCAGGGGGGTTGGAACTCCATGATCTTTAAGGTCCCTTCCAACCCAAACCATTCTATGGTTTTATGATTTTTCATTATTTGACTCTTCTCAAAGTTAAGGAAAACAAGCTTCCAAATTCTTGTAGATAAAGAGTGTGGGAGCAAAGAAATACTCAGCTCTGCTACAGGTTTCACAGGGAAAGAAAACCTGGTATTTAAGTTACACTGACAACCATTATGTTTTATGGCACAGTGAAATGGCTTGGACTAAGTCCACGAGCAGGTGCACGGCCCAACTTTGTAGTGTGACCATCAGCTTATTCCCATTCCCTTATAATCCTTTTATGGTTTCAGAAAGGCCCAGCAACACAGAAAAAAACCCTGACCTGTACAGTTTCTGTCATGTGATTTACGGTCATACGATCCTCAGGGTGGACATGTAGTGGTGTGTCTGAGAAGTAATGCAGTCATAGGATCATTCAGGTTGGAAGAGACCCTTGGGATCATCGAGTCCAACCATCAGCCCCACTCTACAAATTCCTCCCCTACACCAGATCCCCCAACACCACATCTCAACGACTCAAACGCATTCAGGGTTGGGGACTCAGCCCCCTCCCTGGGCAGCCTATTCCAGTGTCTGACCACTCTTGCTGGGAAAAATTCTTTCCTAATGTTCAGCCTAAACCTACCCTGTTGCAGCTTGAGGCCATTCCCTCTCGTTCTATNATTTCTCATACAAGCCAGGATGCCATTGGCTTTCTTGGCCACCTGGGCACACTGCTGGCTCGTGTTCAGCCTCTTGTCAACCAGAACCCCCAGGTCCTTTTCTGCCAGGCAGCTCCAGCCACACTCCCCCAAGCCTGTAGCCATGTGTGGGGTTGTTGTGGCCCAAGTGCAGGACCTGGCACTTGGCCTTGTTGAACCTCATCCCTTGACATTGGCCCATCCATCCAGTCTATCCAAGTCCCTCTGTAAAGCTTCCCTGCCCTCCTGCAGATCAACACTCCCACCTAGCTTTGTGTGGACAAGTATCTGTCTCCTTGCTTGCAATTAATGTTTTGTAGTTGGATCTAAAATCTTGAATGAAATGTATATTGGGAACATTTTGATTAGAAAGTAAATGGAAAATGTGTTATTACAGGTATTTAATATGAAACCACTTCAAATAATAATTCCTTCACGAGAGGATCCGGACAGTCCAATTATTGACTTGGATCTTCATCTTCCGTTGTTGTGTTTCAAGCCGGAGCAGGTGCTGCAGGTAAAACTAATTAATACTTTGAAATGTATTAGAGACAGATTGGCAGTATTGGTAATTTGTGGTTTAGAGAAAATCAAGATGTTTAGTCACTTGAAAACTGTTAGAAACCCAGGAATTCAGGGTAGTATTAGTTTGCGTGTTAAAGAGATGGCACATAAGAGACACTTACTATTAAGATGTTTTGTTATTTGTAGACCAGACTAGATTAAGGCATACTGGATTTATTTCACCTGTGATTTAGCACCAGGTGCTAAATTTCTTAAGTGTATACTTCAAAATATAAACGCCCAAGCTGATTGACAGATTTTATTTTGACCCCTCATTAATTGCTACATGCGTTTCTACAAGATTCATAAGAACCTTTTTCATCTGTAAGAAAGGGACCCGTAGGCAGGATGAGTGATGGTTGGCACTCATAATTAAAGCGTAAAAGGTGTAAAAAGATGAGAAAATACAAAAAGCTACTTGCAAATAATTTTTTTCAATGTTTCATAGAAACAGTTCTGGTTTGGAGCATCCTTTCTAGGTTTTCTCATCCAAATCCCTGCTCCAGGGCCACTTGCGAAGTTCTATTACGTTGCTTAAGGTCATCAGTACTATTGGTGCCACGTCTAGAAGAGCAGATTGGAGTTTGTCAAGGAGGATGAAGGAATTGTCAAGGAATGTTTGTCAACCTCTTCAGTCCTGAAAGTAGACAATTCTGGCTTATTGTTTTTTGGATGTACCCATTTCTTCCACCCGTGTGGACTTCTGCCCACATCTGCACGTTATGAATATGTCTCAAATATATTTGTATCTCAAATGTATCTCAAATCCTAAATGGTCCTCTGCCACTGGTGCATCTTGAGAATGGAGCTTTATGAGCCAGCACCCCTACAAGATGTCCCACTTAGGGCATTAGTCTTCTTGGCTTGAATTCATCACACCTCACTTTGGCATCTGAGGTTGGTGCTGAGATGCCGTTGGGTCCCTCTCTGCCATCAGTAGAAAAGGGTGGAGTTCTCCAGTTAGTTTCCTGAATTGCTCTGGGAAATCACTGCTCTCGCAGTGACACTATGAGGAATGTCACTAGCTGGAGTCTAGAATAGAGTTCAGCTGAGATATTGAAAACCTAGATAGTCCTTGTGTTCATCATCAAAGACAGTTTTGCTTATGTTCTTCATTTGGATACTTTTTACAGGCATTTTACAGTCTCATACTGTCAATGAAAGGTGACAGGACTCTAATTCTGGCTAAACCCTAGCCTCGTTGTGGCAAAGCTCTCATTGATTTCCACTGTCACTGTAATTATCTCTGCTTCTCTGTTTTCTTCTTTTAGTTTTGTAAGAATCCTTCAGTGGACATTATTCCAGTTCATAAATATGTGAGGTAGCTACTAGCAAACAGAACTTGTGAGGTTGAGTTTGGCAAGCAGATGAAATATTTGTGCATATCTAGTTGTTCTGGATATAACTCTTTGTAAACATTTAATGGTTTTTGCTTGTTTTTTGTTTTTTTTTTTTCCAGATTATGACCTGTATTTTGACTGAGCAGAGAATAGTTTTCTTCTCTTCTGACTGGGCTCTGCTGACGCTCGTTGCCGAATGCTTTATGCTGTACCTTCATCCTCTTCAGTGGCAACACACTTTTGTGCCCATTCTGTCTCGCCATATGCTGGATTTTGTCATGGCCCCGACATCTTTTCTTATGGGATGTCACGTGGACCATTTTGAAGAAGTTAGCACGGTATGGTTTTGACTGTTCCTGTTCCACTTCCAGTGTGCTTGTCCCCTTAATTCCTTCAGATGCATCTAGAAGGTTGCTCTTGTTATTTAGGTGTGTGAGAAGTGAAGAAATGCAAAAGTGATGGAACCGTACTGATGAGGCCACTGGCTTATTGGAAAAATCTTGTTGTATCCCTTCCCTTTCTTTTCTTGGCACGATAATATCATGGTTTTTGTGAGTTCACGTCTCATTTGGGGAAAAACTCGACTTGCATGTCATTTGTGTAGCACAAATAGTTTCCCTTCAGATTGGTGAGATTGTATTTTGCTGAGAGTTGTGTGGGATGAATTAGGTGCCTTTTCCAGGCATCTGGGTTAAGATTGAGCGTGCATTTGATAAAAATCCTTTAATGATGCTGCTGTTCCCCATGGTGGAGTTAGGTATTTAATAAAATAAGAAAAAAAAAAAAAAGCAATGTAAAGAATATAATCTCACAATTTTGCTGAGGGTTTTGTTTGTCTTCTTTTATTTTTTTCTTTTTCCAGAATCTTAAATTTAACTAATCATATTGCAGTGGGTAACAGTAATCTTGATTACCTAAAAAGACCTGAGAAAAACTCAGCTTCACAGGGCAGGGCTAATGTGAATATACTTTTTTGAGGGTGTCACGTAAGTTTTCTGTGAGTGTTTGAAACCAAACACAGAAAAGTTGTGTAAGTTTATATTCGAGTGATCCGTTCTCATTATAAGACAAAGTGAAACAGGTCCATCTAGTCAAGTCCAAAATGAGCAAAGCATTAAGTTAAGAGGAAATAAATAATTTTAATTTTTTTTTTTGTGCTTAGCACTAAGGTGATGTCACTATCAGAAATAATTACTGATTAGAAAACACGCTTTGATCTAATTTGAAAGATTTCATGTTTGTTTATGTATACTGTATTATAGTCTGATCTTTAAGGTGATTAAAATGGCAAACTGAGAGATCAGCATGGGCTTTACAGCCACGTGATTTTTTTTTGGTGTGTCTGTTAACATGTGTTTGAGACATTTTTTAATATATAAACACTCCCTCTCCCAGTCAGCCCACAGGGTAAGTACAGGGGTAGATGCTGTAAATGAGCTTTTATGGAGCTTCTTCTCATACATATACGTGGTTTTGCACCTATCTTTGTATGGGTACCTTTTCAGGGATAAGGTACCTTTGTATGGGTACCTTTTCAAGGATAAGCTTAGAGGTCCAGTATTAATTTAATACGGAATAAAGAGCACAATAGGTTACCGAATGTTTGTGTACAGAAATCTGTATCTATTAATTTAATGACACTTATTTTTCTTGAAATTGTTTATCTGTATGATTTTCTAGTTGGGAGGGAAAGGAGTCAATCATTTTCTGTTTCATCTTCTTGCTGAAATAATTAATCGCCTGAGAACTCCATATAGAAGTCCTAAATGTTTTTACAATAAATATATTTACAGTCATTCTATTTTCTTTATTTAAAAGGAAACTGAAGACTTAATTCTAATTAATATTGATAATGGAGATATTACACATTCGAAGATGACTGAAGAGGAAACTGAAATTCCAGATGTTCCAGCACATGCAGCAGAAACTTTCATAAAAAGGTGAAAAGATGTTGAAGTTGTGTTTATCGTAGCACATAAGTCATGCTTGACCCTCTTTCTAAGGTTTTTATTTTGCATTATTTGTTAGATTATTTCGTTCATGTAAACCCCACGTTGTTTGGTAAGGGCAAACTGAAAATTTCAATTAATTAGTATACAGGTAACTTGAAGCAGTCATAATCATAACCATATTTATTCATTTATTTATTTGCAATGCCTGGAATGCCTGTTTCTTTTTGTTATTGATACTTGTTCATCTCTGAACTTGATGGTTCTCCGCGCAGAAGACTGATTACGCTGTGATTTATATGCACTAGTGGGACTCCCAGGAATCTTTTTAGCTTGTCAACACTTGCAAATCAATCTTGCACTTCCTCGAGCTGGAAGCAGTGTGAGACCTAAATGACTTTTTCTTGAAAAGGTATGAAAAAAATCCTTGGTGGGAGGATATAACTTGATGATTTTCTTCTTTGTGTAGGGTGGAGAGTCTTCAGCTGCATTATGATCTAGAGCTGTGCCATCTCCGAGCCAGCACGGATCTTGGTGAACTCCAAATGCGCAGAAGGGCTTGGCAACAGAAACTGAATACAGAAATTCAGCAAATGACTTTGCAGTTAATTGTTAATGTCTTTAGGTGAGTGGATATAGTGTTTTTTTTATCAGAAGAGCATACAGTACTGGTTAAGACATTTCCACTGTCAGTGAAAATACTCTTGTTTCCTCTTAAGAGATGTACAACATCTGAGGGAACAGACATGATCTTGGTCACTCTTGTTAGAGGAGAATGAATTCAAACTGGGACAGGGTAGAAGAGCTGGGAGCGGGACTGGGAGTTCCGAACACTTGGGTGCATTTTTTCTGACAGAAAAAACACTGAGAATGGATGATGGATACCTGTAGGCTGCAACCACATGAGAACGAAGGAGGGAGAGGAGCTGTTGAAGCTCAAGGACAGAGTATCGGCACAATAAATGCTGGGTGCTGGGTCTGTTTGGGACCAACATTTTAATAATGGAATAGGTTTTGGGTTTTTTTCCTAGAAAAAGGTCCAGCTATGCTAATTTTCCTTTTTCTTAATCTAATGTCATGTGTCAATACCCAGTTGCTTTATCTTACCAGTCTGGCTACTGGTTATAAATCCTGCTATTACTTGCTTGTGTTTGGGGAGGGAATAGAAGTGTGGTAGGTGATTTGTGCAAAAAAAAGTGCTGCAGCAGATGGATGCCTGGTTTGCATATACCTCATTTCTTTTTACATAGATACTAACATTTGACTACAAAAATGAAACTGTCTACCTAGTGTTTCTAAAGGATCTGATAATATTTAATTTCTAAGGGATTATATGGACAGAGGTCTGCAAATAGTTGTGCAGGTAACCATCTCCAGCTATTCCTTCCAGGCAAGAAGCTTGCTGGAGATGGTGCTTGCTTTGCATCAGCTACTGAATTGCTCACGTGAATGTTCCTTAACATTTTCAGTCCCAATGTGCTGGCTTAATTTCTGTAGGTTAATTTCTAAAGCCCAGATACCAGATCTCCCTTAACCAGCTCTCTTGTGTTGGATCAGGTTAGGGAGTGTTCATACAAGTGGCCGGGCTCTCCAGGGGGGACAACAGCCACTGGGTATGGAGCATAGAACAGACTTTAAGGCTGGATATGGAAAATGAAATGCATTTACAATCTGATGTGCTACTGCCGTGGGATTTGGTGGATTTCAGTGTTTGGCAACAATGTGTTCCTGATAAAAATGAGGAGAAATGCATTTTGCTGCTGACAGCTTGAACTCTTTAACAGACTAAACGCTCGGCCACAAGATATGAGCAGATGCTTTGCTGTCTAAGAGATAATACATTTTGCAAAGGGGTTGATTCTTCTCTTACTTTCTTTCTCCTTTCCTTCAAACTTTCTTTCTTTGTTCTCTCTTTCAGCCTTGTTTCTTCTGTCTTCTAATGCTGTATCTACCAGCGTCCTGGAGTGAAGGAAAGTAAAATCTCTGATGCAGTTGTGCTGCCAGTTGCTGCTGTGAAGCACTGTAAATTTTGGTGTGTGTGGAGGTTGTGTGTTTAAAGCAAACAATGCTAAACTATATAGAATTTTATAGAACTATATACTTTTACTAACCATCTCTTTCCTGAACTGTTAATGGGCTTTTATCACTGATACATGAAAGAGCTGTGTAGACCTGGCAGATCTCTGCATGGGTACCAGGTTCCCCTTTTATACTTACATTTAAATTTTAGCTCACTAACTTACTTCATTCATTTGTTTTCATGGGAAATTCTTACTCCTCAATATCCAGCACGAGTAGATGAATTAAGATGGAAAAATAAAAGGAGCCCTGACTTTAGCCACTTGCACGTTACTTGCTTAGATGACTTATCATTTCTTACTTCTGGACCTCAGTGCAGAGAAGAACTTTTTTTCTTAAAAACTCCAACTTTCTGTTCCTGAAACAACTTTTTCTGGCTCACCTTTAGGGCACAGAAGTCACTATTGACATCTGGTTTCCCAGGGATAGTGTAGGGCCTCTCCTGCCTGCTGGAACCATGCGTATACTGAAATATGCATCAATTCTTGCTTCCTCTTTCAGTAGTTGTGTCTCTTTAACACAATTCCCAGTTATTGCTGGTTTTATGAGCAGAATTTGAGAATGCAGCAAAAAGTATGTAATCTGTAATATTTCAGGTGTGGTAAGAGGTCAGATCACCTCTTTCAAATTGTCGATGTGGAGAGACACAGGAGTGTTTTTAGCGCTCCGGATGGGTTGTATGTGATTCAGGAACTGTGTGTGTAAATGTAATTTCAGGATTGTAGCCTAAGTCATGACTTAAATATACAGAAACTCCTCTGTGGATTACTAAAATTGATCCCAGATTCTATAGTGAATTTGCTGATTTGAAATGACCATGGCAGCAGGTAGCCTGTCTTATTTCTTAAAAGAGACTCCATTCTTTTTCTATGATTCAGTAACTCTGATTTGCTCATGAAAACTGAGTTTTCCTTCTGATACTGCAGCATATTTCTATTTTCCCTTCTGATGCTGCAGCGTGTTTCTAGTACTACGTGTGGGCTGCTGCTACGGCAAAAGTGCAGCTTGCTTATCTCCAAGCATATTTATCTATTATTTTTTTTATTTTTATATCCAGGGAAGTAAAAGACCATCTAAATTACGAACACAGAGTGTTTAACAGTGAAGAATTTCTAAAAACAAGGGCAATCAGCGACCAGCCATTTTACAAAAAGGTAAATTCAGTATTAAGTATGTTGCAATTCTCGGTTAGTAATCTGTATTTTAGGATTAATGCCAAAAATTAATAGAGTGGTCACAGTTTCATCTTTGTGGTGCTGTTTAAACACCAACTTTGACAGAATGTTTTACCAAATATATTTTATTTACTATACAGAGATAAAACTATAGACAGCATTTCGGAGAGCAAGGTTCTGTATAATTCCAGAGCCAATTAAATGTAATTCCGTGGGAGTGAGATTAACCTATGGCAGATGGTCAGTAAAGCTACATCTAAACTGTATTTTAAGCACAGGCTCCTGTCCAAATTGCCTGGACGGAAGCCCATCTGTAGAGGTGAGTTTTCAGTGAGCCTGTGAACATGGCAGAGGGGAGCTGAAACGACACAAATCAAAGTACCTGCTTTAGCTGCCACCTGAGTGACAGGGCATGGAGCTGGGGACGCCTTGCTTGGCTCTGAGCCGTGCGCCTGTTTGCCCACTGTGTGTCACAGCAAACGCATGCTGTTGACTCTGGTGGGCAATGGTGTCCCTAGGGCCTGTAGTGTGACAGGGCATGTGGGACGTAGGTTGATTTTTAGTCTACACAAGCTTTACTGGGTATAGCCCTACCTTACTTGTATGTGCTGGTGAAGCCCATGAAGTAATGTTCAAATGGTGCATAGCCTTGTGGCAGACCCAATAGTGTTGGAGACTACAGGACCTGAGAAGTTTTTTCTTAGCCCTTCTTGCCAACTCAGCTTATTAGACACTGAGTTTGAAACACTGTAGGGGTGTGGAATTTTTCCATACAAGCCCTGAATCCCTTTTGCACCTGCCCTGATCAGGTTGATCACAGAATCACAGAATCACACAATAACAGTCACAGAATAATGTGGGTTTGGAAGGGACCTCTGGAGATCAGCTAATCCCAACCACCTGCCAAAGCAGGATCACCCAGGACAGGTGGCACAGGAATGTGTCCAGGTGGGTTTGGAATGTCTCCAGAGAAGGAGACTCCACCCCCTCTCTGAGCAGCCTCTTCCAGGGCTCTGCCACCCTCAAAGTGAAGAATTTTCTCCTTGTGTTTATGTGGAACTTCTTATATACAAGTTTTGTCCCATTCCCTCTTGTCCTCTCACTGGGCACCAATGAAAAAACACTGGCCTCATCCTCTTGACACCCACCCTTTAAGTATTTCTAGGTGTTGATCAGATCCCTCCTCAGTCTTCTCCCGAATGATCTTTCCATTAGCATCAGATTGATCCGAAGCTCCAAAATGACTCAGTTTTCACCCAGTGTATCCAGGGAACCAGGTTTATGTGAAGGATTCAGATCTGATTTCCTCTGGAGCGTAGGCAGTACTGGTGCATCAGTCTGCCCTTTCTGTAATGGCTTTATATATCCTAAGGAAATTGGGTAGGTTTAATTTCCTTGTTAATTAGAGAGTGTCTTGGTCACTGGGCTGTAGGATTTAGAGCAGTTCTCCATGCCTTTCCTGTCGTTCTGTCACTGCCATTGGAGGCTGGAGATCCTTTGAGAAGGAGAGGAAAAGGAAGGGGGAACAGAAGAAAAGGAGCAGGGAGAGAAGGAGAGATTGGACTAGATGATCTTTCAAGGTCCCCTCCAATCCCTCATACTCTGTGATTATGTATATGCAGGTTCCTGCAAGAGTATCTTGCAGTGTTAGGGCACTTCACCCAGAAGGGGGAAGATTGAGAGTTTCATCCTTGCTATTATTTTACATTTAACTGGTTACACCTGATTAAATTAATATTTGCCTTCAAAGACTTAAAGGTCCCCTTTGTGTATGTGAGGAACGGAATTTACATATGTTAAGGGTTTGTCTCTAGCAGACATTACCAGACTTTCTTAAAAACAAAAGGGAAAAATTAAAAAGAACCTATTAATATGTCATCAGGGGAGAAATTAATTGGAAATGTTCTAACCAGAATTTCAAATGTATAGAAATAATTAAGATGTTTTCAGTGGCAGTTTCTGATGCTATAAATGAAATAGCTGTGATTTTATGAATTGAAATGTAAAATGCATTTAAAATTCATCAGTGCAAATTTAAGAAGAGCTTTGAGCAGTTGACACTCGTTTAACCACCAAGTAATCACTTAAACCCCAGGTTTTCTTTCAAGTAGATCTTAGAAGATAACGCAGTACCAGAGTACTTACTGGGGGTACCTAGAATTATGTTAAGAGAACTCCAAAAACCATCAGAAAGGACCCTTTTAGTTCCTGCAGCTGGTCATTTCCCGTACGTACAATTGCCAACAAAATGTGCCATCTACTGGAGAAATACTTAAAAGCAGGAATTTTAGTGCTTTTGTAGGTGTCTTTAATAAGTTTGTAGAGGCTGGAGGTTGTATAAACACAAAGACACAATTCCTGGTTATAACAATATTGTCTCCTGATTAAATTTGCATTTGATTTTCTGAACGGAGTATTTTCCTGAGAGCTTTGTGCTGGGACTAATATTTATAAAATATACACGTTGTGTTGTCTCAAGCTCTGGCTTTTTTTCTTGTTTAAATTTGAAACGGTGGGAAATGGTAGCTTCCCACTTTTCTTTAATTCCCCCTTGGCATTTCTTATGGGGTCCTCTCTCCTAAAAGTAGCAATTTGACCTTTTGGATGTTATTTTTGGATGACACCACGATAATTACCTTAACAGGGAACAATTTTAAGGGGTTACCAAGAGAAAAGCTGATTATTGCCAAACATAGACAATATTAGCATCGCTTAGTTATAGGCAGAAAATGTGCTGTTACACTCGAGTAGTTAAAACTCTTTGTTTAGCTCAGTATTTCTCATTTTCATATGAAAATACACTCTGAGATGGCTGTTGGCAGCTAAGCAAATACCAGGAAAGTACAGAAAATGAATGGAAATTGAGTTAGTGCTTCCGTTGTTGAAGCTTTCAAATAAGCTGGTGAAGGGTCTAGAGCACAAGTGTATGAGGAGCAGCTGGAAAAATTTCTTCCCCAAAGGGGTTGTCAAGCATTGGAACAGGCTGCCCAGGGAAGTGGTGGAGTCATCATCCCGGGAGGTATTTAAAAGATGGGTAGATGTGGTGCTGAGGGACATGGTTTAGTGGTGGACTTGGTGGTGCTGCGTTAACGGTCGTAAAGGTCTTCTCCAACCGAAATGCTTCTGTGATTCTATCATTTTGGGCTTTGTGATTGCTAAATTGGTAATAAAAATGAGCCAAACATGCTAATGAAAATGTATTTTGTTAATGATCCACAACTAACCGGTTTGTGTCTCGCAGGTTTTAGAGACCTACATGTTTCACTCTTTTCTTAAAGCTCGTCTGAACAGAAAGATGGATGCTTTCGCTCGACTTGAGTTGAGTACCCAATCTGAAGAGGACAGGTAAAGTTTTCTCTTTCCTTAGCCTGGTTTTGAATCTTCTATTGATATCAGTAATAAAACACCTTTTGCCTGTATCTGTAGGCCATCAGGTCATCTGATAAGATGTAACTAATGAATAGAACATCTGATGATGTATAATTGATTGATAGGATGTTTTATTAAGCTATAAATGAGTGATATGAACATCTGCAGCCATGGCTGTTGAAAATGGAAATAGATGCTAGAATTGTAACTTAATACTATAATACCAAAAATGTATTAATCTATCAGTAATGTATGTATGTGTACTGAATTTTAAAGCTAGTTATATAACTTTAAAATTATTTTTCTCAGATTTAACTTGATGTTTCATACCCCGAGAAGACTGACTATGGAGAAAATGGCTTCTAAACGATTTAATCACCAGTACGTGATCAACAGGCGTATGGTAATTAGTATGCCTAATCTGCAAGATATCAAGGTGCCAGAGGGCCCTACTAGAAATTCCTCACTTCGAAGGATAGACGCAGGCATTGGTAAGGGAACAATTTGTTAGAACAAATACAGTGTCTTTTCTGTTGTCTTTGTGGGTGACATCACTGAATAGTTTTCACAGAAGCAGTGTCAGATTCAGCATACCACTGTTTAACCAAACAACTCCTGTAGAAACTTGAGTGCTTTTTTTGTTTGGTTGGTTGGTTTTTTAGAATCACAGAATCATCTGGGCCGGAAGGGACCTTCAAAGGTCATCTAGTCCGACCTCCCCACAGTCAGCAGGGACACCCCCAACCAGACCAGGTTGCCCAGGGCCTTGTTGAGCTTCACCTTGAATATCTCCAGGGAAGGGGCCTCAACCACCTCCCTGGGCAACCTGTTCCAGTGTTCAACCACCCTCATTGTAAAGAACTTATTCCTAATATCCAATCTAAATCTGCTTTTCTTCTGTTTAAACCCATTGCCCTCGTCCTGTCACTGCAGGCCTCTGGAAACAGACTCTCCCCAGCCTTCCTGTAGCCCCCCTCAGGTACTGGAAGGCTGCTATTAGGTTTCCCCGGAACCTCCTCTTCTCCAGGCTGAACAGCCCCAGCTCCCTCAGCCTGTCCTCGTAGCAAAGGTGCTCCAACCCCTTGATCATTTTTGTGGCCCTCCTCTGGATCTGCTCCATCAGGTCCATGTCCTTCTTACTTTGAGGTCTCCAGACCTGCACACAGGACTCCAGGTGAGGTCTCACCAGAGGCAGAATCACTTCTCTGGGCCTGCTGGCAACGCATCTTTTGATGCAGCCCAGGATGGAATTGGCCTTCTGGGCTGCAAGTGCACACTGCCTGCTCATGTCCAGCTTCTCATCCACCAGCACCCTCAAGTCCCTTTCCTCAGGGCTGCTTTCTAATACCTCGTGGCCTGGTCTGTATCGATACCGAAGATTGTTCTGGCCCAGGTGCATAACCTTGCACTTGCTCCTGTTGAACTTCATGTGGTTGACTTGAGCCCACCTGTCCAGCCTGTCCAGGTCCTTCTGGATGACATCCTGTCCCTCAGGACAGCTTGGTGTCATCTGCAAACTTGCTGATGTTGCTCTCAATCCCTCTGTCCATGTCATTGATAAAAACATTAAACAGTACTGGTGCCAGCACAGACCCTTGAGGGACACCACTTGTCACTGCTCTCCATCTGGGCTTAAAGCCATTGAGAACTACCCTCTGATTGCAACCATCTAGCTTTTTTTTTTCTTCCTGGAATTGGTGTTACCAGATTGGGGAATATTCTAATAATAAGGACAGTGGACACAGAACTGTGTTTGTGTCCCTAGCACAACGTGTGATTTGCAAAAATCACACATGAATTTTGTGTGATGACCACGAGCCAGCAATGTGCCCTTGTGGCCAAGAAGGCCGATGGCATCCTGGGGCACATCAGGAAGAGTGTGACCAGCAGGTTTAGGGAGGTCATCCTCCCCTTCTACTTTGGGCCCTGGTGAGGCCCCTGGAGTACTGTGTCCAGGACTGGGCTCCCCAGTTCCAGAAGGACATGGAACTGCTGGAGAGGGTACAGCAGAGGATCACCGAGATGATGAGGGGCCTGGAGCATCTCTCTTAGGAGGAAAGGCTGAGGGACTTGGGTCTTTTTAGTCTGGAGAAGATAAGAATGAAGGGGGGATCTGATCAACACCTAGAAATACTTAAAGGGTGAGTGTCAGGAGGATGAGGCCAGTCTTTTTTCAGTGGTGCCCAGTGAGAGGACAAGAGGGAATGGGATAAATCTTGTACATAAGAAGTTCCATCTAAACGTAAGGAGGAACTTCTTGACTTTGAGGGTGGCAGACCCCTGGCACAGGCTGCCCAGAGAGGTGGTGGAGTCCCCATCTCTGGAGACATTCCAAACCCTCCTGGACGTGTTCCTGTGCAATCTGCTCTGGGTGACCCTGCTTTGACAGGGAGGTTGGACTAGATGATCTCCAGAGGTCCCTTCCAACCCCATATCATTCTGTGATTCTGTGATTGCTTGTTGCTGTGATGAGGATTCTTTTTGTTGTTTTAAGTATGGCTGGTTGTGATGACACTCGTACATTTACTCACAGCTTATACTAATCAATGTACTTGTCTATTTGATTTTAGCTGTGAAAATGCCCTCCAAATCAGTCAGTACATTCAAAATCCCAGAAATCCACTTTCCTCTGATGTTCCAGTGTGTTCACTCCTACTATACGGACTTCTTCAACCATCTCAGCAAAGCTATAAATACCTTACCACCTGATAACTCAGCCTTGCTGGCGAGGTACTTCTACCTGCGGGGACTTATTAGCTTGATGCAAGGGAAACTGCTAAACGCGCTTTCTGACTTTCAGAACCTAGATAAAACAGACTTGAGAATTTTCCCTACTGATCTTGTAAGAAAAATAGTGGAAACCATGCCCCCTTCCGAGCGTTCTCAAGCAGACCGCAAGCCTGAGCTGAAGAAGCTGATAAGTCGAGTGATGGAGAAACAGAGAGAAGTTCTGAAGACGGATGACCATGTGAAAAACTTTGAATTGCCAAAAACACACATGCACCTGGATGATTTTGTGAAGCGAATCCAGGAATCCGGGATTGTCAAAGATGTAGACACTATACATCGCTTATTTGATGCCCTAACAGTAGGTGAGTATAAGATACATTTTTACTGACTATATTTTCTTCTTGTGAACCAAAATAAAGTTTTTCTCTCCAGTTTTTTTTAACTATTATTCAACAATTTCTGGGCCTCTAAGAACTCAAAATATGTGACCTTTAGGGACAATTTTATTGGGATAATTGTGGAGAATACATTCACTGTACACCAGAACATTTATACTTGATTCTCTGTCTTTATTGTGGATGCTACTTCTATTTGGGCACAAAATTTACCATTTTTTAGGTTGTACAGGTGAGGTGGTTTCGTGATCTGATGGTGTGGAGTTCTGCTTTGGCTTAGATTGAGTACAGTGAACGCAGGACTGTCCTAATTGCTGATGGGAAATACCTCTGTGCTGTAAAACCGCTCGGTACCACGACAACGTGGCAGTTTGTTAAAAATAAACTAACAAAATGCAGAATTCAAGTAGTTACGGTTAAATTCCTCTTGGATGGTCATCACAGCAAGAGGAGAGATTATGTTTATATTTGAGAACTTTCTTCTCTCCTGAATGAGATCGGAATTTTGTGATCTATTTCTAAAAATACAGTTTGGGAATGCTTTTTATCACATTCTCTTCAGTTCCTTTTCTGTGCCTGGTTACTCACTAACTGCTGTATCTTTGTGGCCACAAAGAATTAAACATTGGCCAAAACAGCAAGACTGTAGCAAGACATTCTGAAGGCAGAGGTAGCACACATCTTGCAAGAATTTGTTTGAGGTTCTACTATCAAAATGCTCCAATTCTTAGAATAATTAATTACCTAGAATGCCTGTCGCTGAAGTATTTAACTGTAGCTTTTATCCCAGGTTGTAGGTGTGTGATGTAGTAGCATTCAACAGAGTAAAGAACATAATGAAAGTCATAATGAAAAGTATTCAGTTCAGTAGGGAAGTACAAATCCACTCCCATCGGCTCACTGGATTTTTGGCATGAATTTCAACAAGCAAGACTGGTACGGTGTTTGCTCCCTCCCTCCAAACAGCAGGAAGGGAGGATGCCAGATCCCTGGGACCTATGGCCTAGGCCTACTAGAAACGAATCTCTTTACCTCAAGAGAGGAATTTTGTCTCTTAACTGTTTTCCAGGCCTTTTTTTTTATGGGTTTTGCACCTTGCATACCCATTATGCTGTTAATAATTACTACTAATAATTACACCATTATAAAGTTACTGTCTTTTAAAGCTATCTTTTAAAGCAAATCTGTGTAACTTGTTTCTGACGTTAAATAAGTTTTAAAAATTTTTTTAGGACAGCAGAAACAGATTGATCCTGAAACGTTCAGAGATTTCTACAACTACTGGAAAGAAACTGAAGCAGAAGCTCAAGAGGTGAATCTGCCACCGACAGTAATAGAGCATCTAGATAAAAACGAATGTGTCTACAAGTTATCCTGCTCAGTTAAAACTAACTATGGTGTAGGGAAAATAGCTCTGACCCAAAAACGTTTGTTCCTTTTGACGGAAGGAGGCCATCCTGGCTACATCCAGATTGCTGCTTTCAGGGATATAGAGGTAAGCACTTGTTCTCTTGTGTATCTATGGATATAGGCCGTGTTCTGTGCTGCAGGGATCTGGCTTTCACTGTAAAAGCTTTGGTAAGGAGTGTAGGAAACACCTCTGAAGTCAGTAACTTAGAAGTGACTAGATAAAATTCTGGGTCTTTGGACTAAGGCTGATGTAGTAGTAAAAATCTAGAGGCCATAACCTGTAGATGTACAGAAAGGTGCAAAGCAAAGCGCCTGACATACAGAGTTTGAGAAGTTTAATAACATGAGCATTAATTGTGCTTATTTGGCTGTGGAGTGAGGGAGCCAGCTTGTACCCGCTGTGTAGCGAAGTCTAGATGATGTTGGTTGTTACATTTTCATAAAAACCATCTCTGCTTAATGGTGTGTATGGACATTAGCTGTAATTATAAATAGAGAAAGTTGCCCTGCAGGAGGCACTGAGGTGCTGGACCGTGTCCAGAGAAGGGCAACAAAGCTGATGAGGGGTCTGGAGAGCAAGTCTTATGAGGAGTGGCTGAGGGAGCTGGGGGTTGTCAGCCTGGAGAAAAGGAGGCTTCTCACTCTCTACAGCTACCTGAAAGGAAGGTGTAACGAGGTGGGTGCTGGTCTCTTCTCCCAAGTAGCAGGGGGGAGGACAAGAGCCCTCAGGTCACACCAGGGGAGGTTTAAATTAGATATTAGGAAAAATTTCTAGACTGAAATGTTTATCAAGCATTGGAACGGGCTGCCCAGAGACGTGGTTGAGTTACCACCCCTGGAGGTATTTAAAAGGTGTGGGTCAGAGGGACATGGTTTAGTGGTGGCTTTTGTCAGTGTTAGGTTGATGGTTGGACTCGATGATCTGAAATGTTGCTTCCAACCTTGACAATTCTATGATTCTATGGGTACTGCACCTTATCTCTGATTTCGTGCTGTATCTTCCTTGATTTCGCTGTTTCCTTACATTCCCAGGATGTTAAGAGCACGACTGTAGCTTTCCTTCTTTTGAGAATACCTACTCTGAGGATAAAAACGTTATCTAAAAAAGAAGTCTTTGAAGCTAACCTTAAAACCGAGTGTGATCTCTGGTACCTGATAGTGAAAGAAATGTGGGCTGGAAAGAAAATGGCGGATGATCACAAGGTATAAATATGGGATTTTTCTAACCCAATAAGTATGAAGTGGGTGCTTTCTGTCTCTGATCTAAATAATTCATGTTTCAATCTTAGAATTCCTAGGTTTCAACAGTAACAAACTCCTATTTTTGTTGTTACTTCTAAATATAATGCTTCTGGGAATAATACAAAAAAGAAAAAAGATATTACATTTAAAAATACAGGATATTTTTTCTTCCCTTCCAACGGCTTGAAACTTTTCATTTATTCACTAGTTCTGTGAAATAGTTTTTTAAGTTCACAATGTATGAGAATAGTGATTCTAACTAATGGAACACTCCCCCCACCTTGCTTTAAAATATAATGTGTAGAAAGGGTTGTGCCATGCTGGAACCCTGATGGATCTAGATCCTTTCAGTGAATAGAGCAAAATGTAGTCTTCTGCCACAGAAACCTCGAGAAAAAGGGTCATACGAGCAGGGTTTCCATTCAAACCATGTAATTTTTCATGACTGCTGAATTTAATAGTGAAAATGTAGTTTGGTGGCTCTTCAGGAGGGATTTGAATCATTTTAGCCAAGATGAAGCATCGTGTACTTCCCTCCTGTGAAGACAGAAAGGTATCCATCCTGCATCCACGGTGTGTTTTCCATCAGTGCCATTCATGTGGTTTCATTTGCACTTCCTGTATCAAGATTGTGTGAGATCTGAAATAGTTCCTTCGGTGTATTCAATTAATGCTGGCTCCTGGGGTGGAACGTGTGATGTGGGAGTGGGGTTTGACTGCAGGTGCCATGAATTAATGCTGCAGGGCAGCAACTGTCTCCTGCTTGTCCCAAACGTGGGTTGTAATTGTTGAATGTGAAGACTTCGAAGAATAATGAGCAATAAATAATCTACAGTAAGATTTGTGTCCTTAGGATCCTCAGTATATTCAGCAAGCACTGACAAATGTTCTCCTGATGGATGCTGTGGTTGGTGCCCTGCAGTCCTCCAAAACCATATATGCAGCCTCCAAACTGTCTTATTTTGACAGGATGAAAAATGAAGGTCAGTCACGTAGAGATGCTCCAAAGCCTGCTCTTGTTGCATCATCTCTCACAGCTCTCTTTATATTCTGGTTTTCAAACTGATAGTCTGTAGAAATAGGAAAAGACGTTGGTCTGACTTAACTTTCACAGACGGAGCTTATTAAATAGTATTAATAGAAAGCTCATGGCTTTGAGGTTTTTTTGGCATGGTGTGTCTGTCTCACAGTTGGATGCTGTGTTTTTGTTGTGGTTGTTTAGAATGCTTGGGTGTTGTATGTGTGCTTCTGCTACCAGATTTCATACCAATGGTGTTTGGGCTCCCCTAGTCAGCTAAAGCTAGAGGAAAACAGGAGTGAGAAATGTGAGTAAATGGTGCAGAATTATTATTTCATAAGAATTCTAGATCTACTACTTAGATCTTAGGAAGTGCACTGCTTAGACCTAACTGTTTAAAAATCTATTTTAGTGCCTATGATGGTCCCCAAAACAACTTCAGAGACATTAAAGCACAAGATCAACCCCTCAGCTGGTGAGACATTTCCACAGGCAATAGATGTCTTGCTTTATACGCCAGGTAAGATGATGCACTGCTTTATTTATGTTAGCCCAGCTTTAATTAGCCTATAAAGCATGTTATCTCATAACACCTGGTACTATCACTGCCTGATTCTCTTCACGTTCTGACACGCTTTGGTTGTGTGTTGAATACTAAACCAGAAAATCATTAAAAAAGAACAGTAACATTGCATATTAAGATACTCCAAGGCATAGTTTTCACAGTCTTAATTTGTCTTCCTGTGTGTATGTGCCTTATAATAGACTTCAATTATGTGTTAATGCCCTGATTTCCCATTAAGACTTCTGCTTCATTTATTGAGCAGGGTGGATGAATGATGCTCCACCGTTGATCAATATTCATTGTTCTTTTTTTTTTTATTTTCCAGTAGAGTCACATGGGGGGGGTTTGGCTGAACCACAATGCAAGGAATAGTGTTCCCACCTCTTGAAATCCCCAGCCAGGCCTATATGCTTGTGACTCTCGTTGGATAGTACATCATCTAATGTACTATCCATCGCATGTAATTTAATTTGATCCATGAAGAAAGCATCATCAATTTCCGTGTGAGCTTTTGTGTGATACTCAGCACATTTATATTTCACTAATTCAAAAAGCATTGGTGAAAAAAGAAAAAGAGAAGGAGTGTGTGCAATGGGCGTGAATTTAGGTAGCAGATACGTTACTTCTGGAAGTTCCTAACTCTTAACTTCATAATCTTACTAGTCTTCTGATGTAAGTTCATATGTAATTCCTAGTATTTGGGCACTTTGAGACAAAAATGGGAAAGTTAGTGTCGTTCCAAAGTTGAGAAAGTGGGCAGGAGTAACTGCATGTGGGTGGTGGTAGGTTCAGTGGTGCTTTTCTTTCTTTGTAGAACGGGGTTTTGAAGTGGTGCTCTAATGGAGCAGATTGAGTGGATTTATTAGTTGCACTTTACAGGGATTAAAAAGCCTTCCTGCAATCCCAGTTAGCTAAGTACTTACTCGACAGTAGAAGAGATTCTCTCTGCTCTGAATGTCTTTGAAGTATAAGATTAAACGATAAGGCGAGCTCAAGAAATAGATGAGAACAAGCACAAATTCTTTGTGAAATCTGTGTCACTCTTTACCTGGTGGTGTAAGTTCCAGAACACAGATGGGTTTTGTTAGGAAGCTGCTCTGCCTAATAATTGTCCCCAAACATGGTTTATTTTCTTTTACCACTTTGATCTTCCCTGCTTCATTTCTAGGGCATCTCGACCCTTCAGAAAGACCTGGCAACGCTCATCCCAAACTATGGTGTGCTTTAAATGAGGGGAAAGTGGTCGTCTTTGATGCATCTACCTGGTCTATTCAACAGCACTGTTTCAAAATGGGCCGCTCCAAACTGGCAAGTCTGACACGCTTTGGCTTGGTGTTTTTATTGCTATAACCTGTATAAATCACTGTCCTTCTTTAGAAGTTGTAGAAAGACATTTGAGTTGTCTGGGCTTCAGTTAACTTGGAGAAATTGAGATTTTTTTTATTTTTTTTTTTGAGAAAAATGAAAAGGAGAAAAAAATGGATTCATAACAAAACAAGGCAACTGGTGGGAAGTGATGGTTTTGGATATCAGGGAGGCCTGCTGGCCTAACAGCACAGCTTCTTGGGGCAGGAGGGTGGATTTCAAACACTTGTGGGGAAGAAAAATGGAGAGAATCAATATAAAGAGAAAATGAAACTGGATGAAAAATCACTTGTGCTCGTAAGAACTGGAAGTTGGGGAAAGGTGTAGGAAAACCAGGTGGATAATACTGAAAGAGAGATCTAAAAGAAGATGACTGAACCAGCAGGTTAAAGACTTGCTTGTGAAGGACCACCTGAAAAGACTCAGTGAAAGGGGAAGCCAAACCAGAGGTGCAGACTGAGTGAAAAGCACTCAGGAAAAGGGATTGGATAGGTCATTTGTGGGAAAGAGTAAAAAAGGGAGTGGTCAAGTTGATGGTGAAGAGCTGGGTGGAGGGAAGATAGAAATCCAGGAGAAGAGATGGATACTACCTATTCTGAAGAAGAGAAGAGGAAATTTTGGAACTGATGGGACTCAGGAGGGAAAGAAACAAGGAGCTTCTGAATGGGGGAAAGATGTTCCAGGACAGGAGAGGAGAAGACAGTGTTTACTTAGACAATCCAGAAGAAAGAAATACACTAACTTGTGTGGTTTCCCCAGTGCCCTTCACAGAATGAATCACAGAATGAGATGGAGTTGGAAGGGACCCCTGGAAATCATCTAGTCCAACCCCCCTGCCCTTTGTAATTTGTACTTTGGGCCAAGAAACACAGCTTGGAGTCAGTTACCAAGATACATTATTAATCCTATTTTCTGAAGGATAAACTTGTGACAAAAGAAGTCTGTCCTTTCTCATGATTTATAGACCAAAGGACAATACTAGTGTGTCAGGTCATGATCTCTTAGTGTAATCACCACAGAAGTGTAGCATCTTAATACAGGCGTTTTCTATGTTAGGTTAATGAGTGATTTTTCATCTTTTAATTCTGCTTTTTCTCCCCAGACTTGTATGATCATGGTAGAACAGAGTCAAGTGTGGATTGGTTCTCAGGACTCCATTATTTATATAATCAACACCCACAGCATGTCTTGTAATAAGCAACTGAACGATCATCGTTCTGATGTTACAGACATCATTGTGGAGAAGAAGAATGGAATACCCAGGTATATTTAATTAACATGTTTTCTTCTTAAAAATACATATACAGGCAAATGTGAGGGATGTCTGTGCAACAGGAAGAGTCGTGGGCATGTGGAGAATCTTCCTGGGATTAAACAGAAAGCCATTTTATGTAGCTAGGATTCACCAGACTAGAGAATTTGGCCTGCAGTGAGCAGAGGACTAGTTAAAAGACCCAAATGATACAGTATTGTGCTTTAATTAGTCTGAAACGAAGGCAAAAGGTTAACTTGTGCTCAAGTAGGAGCCCATTGAGGAAACCAGTGCCCCATTTTCCTAGATGTTGGAAAGAATTAATTGTTTTGAATGTGGGGGATTATCCTGCTAACATAAGCCTTCATTTAGCCTATTTTTGTAGCTCCCATGTTGTATTTGGTTAAGCTAAGAATTTCCTTTTGAGGAAAAAAAAAAAGCATTATATACTCTGGAACAAAGAGGATAAAGGAATGTTGTTTTGGAGGAGGATGAGAGCAGCCAGGAATTGGCAGCATCCAATGATGAATCAATACAGATGGGAGTTTAAAGACCACTTCATTTTTGCTTTGAGCACGTCATTGACTGGATGTTTACAGCATGGTTCTGGATTTTTCCTGCCTGTTTATACAAAAATAAAAAGAATACATTTATGGTTATATTCAGGCAAAGTACTTTTGGTATCACTGGGAAGAGTGTGGGCTGGAGGCCTTAACTGCTGTCTGCTCCCATGGGAGCAGCAACATCCAGGTCAGACCAGCCACAGCTCTGCCAGTGCTGCAGCAGTCGTAACTGGGCTTCATAATTTGGAACCTTCTGAAAAAGGTTTTGTCTTCTGAAGACAACAGATGTTAGAGGTTAAAAAAAAAACAACAAAGGGGGGGGATAGTAGGATAGTATAATTTGTTTTCCCAGGGGCAGTTGTTGCAGATGGAGAGAAACAACAAGGTAGTTTATTGATATAAAATAGTGAGTTAACAAAGTTGACTGGGAAATGCATCAGTGGTTTAACAAGATTCAATGGCAAAGTGCACTTGGTTATTTACTGCACAGAGGATAGGGTAGGACAGAACTCTCAGGGAAGCCCTCCCGTTGAGTTGAGGTTTAGAAAAGAGCTCTTTCCTTTATTAACTCCTCCTCAGAGAGGAGCCTGAGTGCGGTTGAATCCAATCCTAGTCCCAGACTTGGTCAACGGTTTATGTCGGAAGGATTATATATGCGCAATCAATCCTTTATATCACTTAGCTAAGATTTCAAGGTTGATCATGCTGTTAGTCACTTACCAAGCATCTGTTGAGGCAAAGCATCTCTCAGCCTTGAGGAGTAACCTTGAGAAGCGTCCCTACTGGAGGGGAGTCCTGATGTGCAGCCTGCTGCTGTGCAGAAGAGCTCAACAGGCCCTGGGCTGTCCACTATAGAGTAAGATGATTGACTTATATCTGCATACCAGCGAGACATCTGGGTCACTGTTCCAGATAGCCCTTGGCTACCGAATTGCCACCCGTCCCCTGAAGTCCAGAGTAAGCTGGATGGAGCCATCACAACCCCCACTGATGGTTCATACTTTAGTTCCAACAGGAGGCATGTTGGAAGCTGAATGCCTGGCTGGAACCCAGAGCTGTTGGTTGCTTAAATGCACTTTCTAGAGCCAGCTACCGAGAATATAACAAGGGGAGAAAAGTTTAGATCCTTCCCTAGGAATTTTAGTGAGCACAGGATGGACATGATCCTGTCCACTCAAGGCTGGTCACCTTCTTTAAAAGCATTGAAGCAAACTTATTTGTTCTCTATTGAAATAAAAATAATATCTGGCTTGAAGCCTTTCGGATGCTGGTCCATTTTCTGTTGGAAATCATTACTCTTCTAATCTCTGAAATGAATAACAGTATTTTGGTTTACTGTAAAACGGGTTATTTTGCAAGTAAGTCTCTTCTTTGAATGCCCTCTCTTCTGACCATGAATGTACACTATACTACTGCTGGGGTTTTTTTGATCTGTACCAACAGCGAAGCCTACTCAAGCAGTTTGGATGGAACAGTGATTGCCTGGAACATCAGCACTCTGAAAGTTAACCGCGTCTTTCAGCTGCCCTGCCAAAATCTCACTTCTATCAAGCTTCATAATGACCAGCTGTGGTGCTGTAAGTTCATTCCTCAAAGAAGTTTAAAAAAATAATCATGTTTTCACAAAATATGCTGCTTTATTAGACAGAACAATACATTGATCTCAGACTTAGGTGTATGTGATGGTCTTCCCCTAATCTCCACTTCATCTGGTTTTAATACTTTATGGTATTGGTCTGACTTGGTAATCCCCGGACATGCATTTTGGCTACTTCCAGAAATGCCATCCCCTCTGTAGGAGTTTAGATGCATGAAGTAAAGCTTTGTGCTGTGGTAGAAGATCAGAGAATCACAGAATGATATGGGGTTGGAAGGGACCTCTGGAGGTTATCTAGTCCGACCTCCCTGTCAAAGCAGGTCCACCCAGGTTCCACAGGAACATGTCCAGGCACGTTTTGAGCATCTCCAGAGATGGAGACTCCACCACCTCTCTGGGCAGCCCGTGCCAGGGCTCTGCCACCCCCAAAGTGAAGAAGTTCCTCCTCATGTTTAGATGGAATTTCTTATGTTCTAGTTTGTGCCCATTTCCTCTTGTCCTCTCACTGGGCACCACTGAAAAAACACTGGCCCCATCCTCTTGACACCCACCCTTTAAGTATTTAGAGGCATTGATCAGATCCCCCCTCAGCCTTCTCTTCTCCAGACTAAAAAGACCCAAGTCCCTTAGCCTTTCCTCCTGAGAGAGATGCTCCAGGCTCCTCATCATCTTGGTGGTCCTCTGCTGTACCCTCTCCAGCAGTTCCCTGTCCTCCTGGAACTGGGGAGCCCAGAACTGGACACAGTACTCCAGATGGGGCCTCACCAGGGCCCAAAGTAGAGGGGGAGGATGACCTCCCTCTGACCTGCTGATCACACTCTTCCTGATGTGCCCCATGATGCCATTGGCCTTCTTGGCCACAATGGCACATTGCTGGCTCAGGGTTATCCTGTTGTCCACCAGGATTCCCAGGTCTTTTTCCTCAGAGCTGCTCTCCAGAAGTTATTGTCATCTTGAGGTTGTTTCACAAATGGTAACCGATTCAGGAATTTTGCACTGACTCTCACAAGAGCCTGCACCCAAACGCATCTCAACAGAGCATGAGCTAATGCTTTGGGAAATTCCCATCCTGCCGTGGGCAGCAGCGATGCTGCCATTGCTGTGGTGGGTTAAGGGTTCAGACCTGTCAACTTTAGAGCATGGGCTCTTGGTCTCAGGTCTGCAGATGAAAATAAACGTGCACTTGAGAACATAAGTATGAGATGTCCTGATTTTAAGGAGTTTGTTCCTTCTCCTCTCATCATTTTTGGAGTCTAAACTAACAGCTGTATGCACTGCGCCGTAGCAGAAAGGAGCAAGAACAGAGCTAAAAATAGATCCTGGGAAAAACAGGAAGAAATGCCTCAAAGATTTCACTGTGGATTGAGAAAAAAGACAGTTGTTGGATGCACCCATTTTATTTTGCCTTTTTCCTCCGTGGTTTTAGAGCTGGAGGAGGGTAGACACTTCTGTTACTAACTCTTTATCTTTAATACTGAAGGTACTGGAAGTTGCATACTTGTAGTGTCAACTCGGGAATTCCGGCTGCAGATGAAAATTGAGCATCACCTGAGGGATGTGGGTTCCTGTTTTCTCTGCTTCCAGCTCCTTCCTGAGGTATTACATTTACACTGGTTAAAAGAAAGATGACTCTGTGGCATTACAGGCCATAGTTTCTCACCACATTCTGTTTCCTGTCTGCAGTGCTCATGTCAAATGTGTGTGTTTTTTCTGTGCTTCAGAGAGACGAAGTCTGGGTGTCGTACTCGGGCAGTAGCGACCTGTACATCTGGAACACCAGAGATGTTACAAGTCCACCTCAAAAGATTCACCTCCAAGATTGCTCTGAGATTACTTGCATGCTAAGGGTTAAAAATCAGGTGAGAGACATTTGGACTGTTGTTACCTGTTGTGGAATTCTTTACTAAAGTTTTGTTTGTTTGCAAGCTCTCAAGGGCTGTCTTTGGTTTCCTTACTGGGTGTTTGCGTACCTACTGGTTTGAAATGTGGGTTCCTCTTTGAAATCAAGACTGCCTAACACAGCTGGCTGTTAGAGGTGTACCCCAGAATGCACGTTGAGGCAAAAGCCTCGTTGGTAATTAAATGTGTGGTGACTTTTATTAGCCATTAACATTTTTCAGGGAACTGTAGAAATGGAAATTTTACCTCCCTTGGCGTTTAATCTCAGGGCTCCTAAGACTAAACCTTGGAAAAAGGTGAATAGACAAACAATAAATGCCAATTAACCGGCCTGTTTTTGTAGATGACCTTTTTCTTGTTTAGTTACAACGTTCCTAATTCAAGAGAGATCGAGGGAGCCTACCTCAGCATCCTGTGTCCCTGTCATTATCGGCCTCAGGCTGTGTACCTGCTCTTCCTGCATGGTAGCAGTAGCTGCGCGAGTGCCTGTAGTTGTGATACCAGATGGGCAGGTTTAGGGTTAATTTGCAAATAAATAACTAATATATCTATTGGGAAAGCAACTTTCTGAATCTTTTTCTCAGATTTTCCCTCCTTCCCTCCTCAAAAAACGACTTTGTTCATGAAATACCTGATGAAATAGTGAAGATTTCTCTTTATTCAGCCCATAGATCAGTGAACTGAGAGATATCCTTCCCCATAGAGGAGATGGGTGTATTTAACCACTGATTTAAGGGAATTAGAGGATTGTTTGGAAACCCTAAGGCATTAAAATCTCTTGTTCTATTTAAGAACGTTGTTCTGTTTCTCTCCCACTTATTCCTCACTCACTTCCCCCTTAACTACCATTGTAGTCCAGCTCATTGATACAAAAGGAACAACTGGAGAATATCCCTGTGGGATCCATCTCCTGAACCTGAGTGTTCAGTGTGCCAGCTTTCAGCCTGCCAACAGCTTGGCAGCCTCGGTTGTCCAAGGGGGAATCTGGAGCCTGTTCTAGTTGCTGGAGCATCCATACTCCTGTTCTACATGTAAGAAGAACATGGCTTCTCATCCACCAACACCCCCAAATCCTTCTCCTCAGGGCTGCTCTCAGTCCATTCTCTGCCCAGCCTCTGTTTGTGCTTGGGATTGCCCTGACCCACGTGCAGGACCAAACTCTTACTGGTTTTCCCTTGTGGCTCTTACTTTTCTGGTTGTGGGATGTTGAACAATGGTTCTACATTCAACTTACCAGTGCTTTTCTGGTTTTGTAAACCTTAATGTGATCCCTCCTTCGCTGCCTTCTTCCCAGCCTAAGGAGTCTTGACTCTTTCCATCTTGTCCTGAACCAGGGAAACCTCAGGGGAGCTGAGAAACCCACCAGGAGCCCACAGCTTCTGCCACAGCAGCTGAGGATAGCTGGGCAGGGCCAGCAGAAATGGTGGCCAAGCCCCCAGAGCTATAAGAGAACCCCTTGGGGAGAGCTACTGGCCAAGGTTCCTTGAGCAGGGTGGGCAAACGGGGCACGGTGTGGCAGATCAAGCAGGATGGGTGTTGTATCTCTGCCAGCTCAACCAGGGAGCCATGGTGTCCACCCACCAGAAGGCCATGTCCTCTCTAAACAACTCTGCACCCACCGCAGCTGAGGTGGCTTCGCAGACAGATGGGGACATGCTGCCACCCAGGTGCCAGGCTGCAGGGTGTCCCTGCTCCTACACCAGCGAACAACCTGTGGGAGCTGCACCCAGGGAGAGGAACTGCTCTGCTTGGTGACAGAGCTCCATGAGGAGGTTGAGGAGTATCAGGGAGGCTGAGAGAGAGGTAGATGTGAACTCCAGCAGATACATATATCTCACAGAAGAGTTTGGGTTAGAAGGGACCTTTAAAGATCATCTAGTCCATCTTCCCCTGCAATGAGTAGGGACACCTTCAACTAGATGTTTAACTGTATATTTAGGATATTTTCAGTGTTTCCTTTTTCCAGCCTGGCAAGAGAGAACCTTCACTGTATCAACATGGCACCGTGTCCTCGACTGCAATGTACAGTGCTAAAAATGGCCGTGGTTTGCTTTTGTCTCTACTCCAGATGTGGGTTGGCAGCAGCGGAAGGTCACAAGGCAAGAGCAAAGGGAAGATCTACGTGATCGGTGCCGAGAAGAAGACGGTGGAGAAAGAGCTGGTCGGTCACGCCGATAGAGTGCAGGCGCTGTGCTCGGCAGAGGACAGATACGTCCTCAGCGGCTCTGGGAAGGAGGAAGGGAAGATTGCCATTTGGAAAGCTGAATAGTTAAACTGGGCAAAACAGGTCTACCTGCGCTGGAAAAAAAAGCAAAGAACCTCAGGCCGTGTTATTCCACCATCCTGCATATATTTCAACCACCTCTCAGTGTTATTATTATTTTCTTTCAATATTTATTGAGCTATTTTAGTACCTACGTTTGTTGTAGAGAATCAAAACGGAAGCGAATCTCTCTTGGCACCTCGTGCTGCTCCTGCAGGTTTGATAAATAACGGAAAAGTGAGTTGAGGGGTCACTGCCTTTAAACTTGACGCGGTTTTTATTGTGGAGAATCAGGGCTGTTGGCCGGGCCGGGGGGTGCAGAAACCAACCCGGTAATTCCCCTGGAGCTCTTTCTCATTTGTCTAAACCCATGCGATTTAGTACCGTCTTTACAGCCTGTAAGAGCTGGAAATGGTCACTGAAAAGGGGGAAAAAAAAATAATCTAATTGATTTTGTTGGATTTACTGTAAATGCTGAGGATCCTGAAGTGGATTTAGCCGGGAGGACTGGATGTTCCCCCTGTCTGTATATTTATGGTGCTCTATTATTTAAGGTGTAGACACCTTAAATCTCCCTGATGGCGCTGACACCCTGCTGGGGAAAGAAGATACTTGGGGGCATTATTGATGACTGTTTTTAAACTTGTTTTTCCCTTAGAAACAAGGCACAAGCACATGTCATTTGTGACACTTGTGTTTTCCCCCCTCCCCACCCTCTCCTGAAGCACTTAATTTATTTAACTTCCCGATATATCCCACTTGCTTTTGGAAACCACCTTTCGGTTCCTGTGCAAACCACCCTCTGCCTCTCCTCCCTTGGGTGGCCCTTTCTGTAGTGGCAGGGACCGCTCTCGTTTTGTGTAGGACCTGCTTCATTCTTTAAGTACTGCAAAGCCATCCAACCGCTCCTTCATTGCCGAAGCCAGCGGCGTCGGGGTCTCTTCCAAGCCAGCGTTCCCCGATCGCGGCCTCACTTTGTGTGTAGGGGGGTGTTTTCCCACCAGTGACTGTTATCTACAAGGAAAGCAATAAATCTGTGCAGAGCAGTTGTGTCTGTACCAGTGCCGAGTGAAGCGGAACACGATATTTAAAGTACTGTAAATAGAAGGAAAAACCGGGGCTGCTACTTTTGTTAATTAATACAAAAATAGGCCTAATAGAAGTGTAAAGTGCTGCAAGTGCACTCTCTCTAATATTTCTAACTGTTTCACTCTGCTGGTGAAAGGTTTTATCATAGGATGGGAACTGCAATGTTTCCTCCTTAGTATTTCTCTTTTTTTTTCCCCCAATTTAAGAACATTAAACACTATATTGATACTCTGGCCTCTCTCTGTACCTTGTTTTTTTTCCTGTGTAAAGGAATATTGTGTATTCCTCAGATGATGCTTTTTAGCACCGACTGGAGTCCTGGCTGTGTGCTATGGAGAATAATTCCCTGGATTTTCTTCTCTACACTCTCTCCTTTCTAAAACCAGCTTCTGCTGGGGATGTGTCCTCCTTTGAGCCCCTCATCTCTAACTTCCACGTTCCTTATTTCCTCCCCCGGCTGCTGCTGGTGGTAAGTGAAAGGAATTAAAGATTTCTCCGTGCAGAGACCCGGAAGCGCCGTTAATGCCACATCTCTGGTTGCAGAGACAGACCTGGCTCTGCCGACCTGTCGCCTGCCTCTTGTCTTCAGGGATTTTCATTCCTGATGGACTTCTTAAACCTGGTTTTGCCTCTTCTCAACCAATTCATGCCCGGCTTGTGGAAACCTCAGGTGACAGAACCAGCAAATGCTGATTTTTGTGCTTGTAAATTCTTTTGTTCATAAAAGACTCCAAAGTAATTTATCGAATAGGAAAGTAATTTACTGAGATGTCTCCTTTTTTAAAGAAACCATTGCTTTCTTTAATACCAGGTGTTGAATATGAGAAGAGTTTAACCACATCAGACCAAACCCTGAGATACAAAGATCCTTCAAATAGAGTAACCCATTCCCGAGAGCAGGAGGACCAGCAGGAATTCCCCAGGAGCTCAACAGTGTGTTGGGTTGTCTCTCCTGGTGTCAGGAGAAAGCTCAGGTATGTGTTCACCTCATTTCAGCTTGGCTCTGGCCTTAGAGCTGTGGAAATGAACCCGCAGGAGCGCTGCTGTTGGGTTTTTGGTGGGTTTTCAGTTAGTTCCCTCGGGCCCTCTTGTGGTGGGAAGGTACAGGGAAGGGATCCTCAGATCCCTGGTGGTCCTCGGAGCTCCTCTTTGCCGTGCTGCCTGCTAAGAGGGTCTGGGATCCTGCTTGATCAATCAATGAATCCTGGAATCATTTAGGTTGGAAAAGACCTTTAGGATCATTGAGTCCCATCATTAACCCAGCACTGCCAAGTCCACCACTAAACCATGTCCCTCAGGAGCACACCTGCCCGTCTATTAAGTACCTCCAGGGGTGGTGACTCCACTGTTTTCCTGGGCAGCCTGTTCCAGTCCTTGACAGCCCTGGCTCTGGTTCACTCATCTCTCCCTGCGGCGGTTCCACCCTGGGTGAGCTGTTTGAGGCAGAGACCATCTTCTGGTTGTGCCCATGTAATGCTGCACATGTCACTGTGTTGGCCCATAACAAGGACTCTGCAAACTGTGACACGTGATATAGAAGAGGATTCCCTGTCCTCTCCCCACCCAGCAGAGCATGGTGATTTAAAGGACAGGGGACAACTGGTCACAAGTTCCTTCCCAGTGCAGCAGGAGCATCTCCTCTGTGACTCCCCCACCTTCACGGGTGCCCTCACATAATAAGTACGATGCTCTGCAAGTGGAACCGAACAATGATGAAAGTGATGGTCCATCTAGGTTGGAGATGTCACCAAGGTGTCACCAAGGTCTATGCTCTGTGTCAAAACTACATCCTTAAAAAAAGAGAGGTCATTGTCATAGGAGATCTTCTTCTGTGGGAACAGAAGGCCCAGTATGTCAACCAGACCCAGTTGAGGGAGGTGATTGTCACTCTGCACCGCACTGGTGTGGCCCTAGCTTGAGAACTGTGTGTAGTTTTGTCACCTCGATAGAAGAAGGACATCAGACTGTTAGAGTATGTCCAGAGGAAGGTGACCAACATGGTGAAAGACCTCGAGGGCAAGAATTAGGAGGAGCAGCTGAGGTGACTTGGCTTCTTCACCCTGGAGAAAGCTGAGGGGGTGACCTCGTGGCAGTCAACAACCTCCTCAAGGAGGGCAGTGGAGGGGACATGCTGATCTGCTGTCTCTGGTGACCAGTGAGAGGACACGAGGGACTGCAGTGAAGCTGCATGAGGCCAAGTTCAGATTGGACATGAGGAGGAGGCTCTTCACTGAGAGGGTGGTCGGTCACTGGAACAGGCTCCCCAGGAAAGTGGTCAGGCCACCAACCCCGTCAGAGTCCACGGAGTCTCTGGACGATGCTTTTGGTCACACAGTTCAGCCTTGGGTAGTCGAGCAGGGAGATGATCCTTATGGGTCCCTTCCAACTTGAGACATTCTCTGACTCAAGCCAAGGGATGGCAGTGTTGGCTTCTAGAAATAACCCCACTGTGGGGTNCTCAGATGATGCTTTTTAGCACCGACTGGAGTCCTGGCTGTGTGCTATGGAGAATAATTCCCTGGATTTTCTTCTCTACACTCTCTCCTTTCTAAAACCAGCTTCTGCTGGGGATGTGTCCTCCTTTGAGCCCCTCATCTCTAACTTCCACGTTCCTTATTTCCTCCCCCGGCTGCTGCTGGTGGTAAGTGAAAGGAATTAAAGATTTCTCCGTGCAGAGACCCGGAAGCGCCGTTAATGCCACATCTCTGGTTGCAGAGACAGACCTGGCTCTGCCGACCTGTCGCCTGCCTCTTGTCTTCAGGGATTTTCATTCCTGATGGACTTCTTAAACCTGGTTTTGCCTCTTCTCAACCGATTCATGCCCGGCTTGTGGAAACCTCAGGTGACAGAACCAGCAAATGCTGATTTTTGTGCTTGTAAATTCTTTTGTTCATAAAAGACTCCAAAGTAATTTATCGAATAGGAAAGTAATTTACTGAGATGTCTCCTTTTTTAAAGAAACCATTGCTTTCTTTAATACCAGGTGTTGAATATGAGAAGAGTTTAACCACATCAGACCAAACCCTGAGATACAAAGATCCTTCAAATAGAGTAACCCATTCCCGAGAGCAGGAGGACCAGCAGGAATTCCCCAGGAGCTCAACAGTGTGTTGGGTTGTCTCTCCTGGTGTCAGGAGAAAGCTCAGGTATGTGTTCACCTCATTTCAGCTTGGCTCTGGCCTTAGAGCTGTGGAAATGAACCCGCAGGAGCGCTGCTGTTGGGTTTTTGGTGGGTTTTCAGTTAGTTCCCTCGGGCCCTCTTGTGGTGGGAAGGTGCAGGGAAGGGATCCTCAGATCCCTGGTGGTCCTCGGAGCTCCTCTTTGCCGTGCTGCCTGCTAAGAGGGTCTGGGATCCTGCTTGATCAGTCAATGAATCCTGGAATCATTTAGGTTGGAAAAGACCTTTAGGATCATTGAGTCCCATCATTAACCCAGCACTGCCAAGTCCACCACTAAACCATGTCCCTCAGGAGCACACCTGCCCGTCTATTAAGTACCTCCAGGGGTGGTGACTCCACTGTTTTCCTGGGCAGCCTGTTCCAGTCCTTGACAGCCCTGGCTCTGGTTCACTCATCTCTCCCTGCGGCGGTTCCACCCTGGGTGAGCTGTTTGAGGCAGAGACCATCTTCTGGTTGTGCCCATGTAATGCTGCACATGTCACTGTGTTGGCCCATAACAAGGACTCTGCAAACTGTGACACGTGATATAGAAGAGGATTCCCTGTCCTCTCCCCACCCAGCAGAGCATGGTGATTTAAAGGACAGGGGACAACTGGTCACAAGTTCCTTCCCAGTGCAGCAGGAGCATCTCCTCTGTGACTCCCCCACCTTCACGGGTGCCCTCACATAATAAGTACGATGCTCTGCAAGTGGAACCGAACAATGATGAAAGTGATGGTCCATCTAGGTTGGAGATGTCACCAAGGTGTCACCAAGGTCTATGCTCTGTGTCAAAACTACATCCTTAAAAAAAGAGAGGTCATTGTCATAGGAGATCTTCTTCTGTGGGAACAGAAGGCCCAGTATGTCAACCAGACCCAGTTGAGGGAGGTGATTGTCACTCTGCACCGCACTGGTGTGGCCCTAGCTTGAGAACTGTGTGTAGTTTTGTCACCTCGATAGAAGAAGGACATCAGACTGTTAGAGTATGTCCAGAGGAAGGTGACCAACATGGTGAAAGACCTCGAGGGCAAGAATTAGGAGGAGCAGCTGAGGTGACTTGGCTTCTTCACCCTGGAGAAAGCTGAGGGGGTGACCTCGTGGCAGTCAACAACCTCCTCAAGGAGGGCAGTGGAGGGGACATGCTGATCTGCTGTCTCTGGTGACCAGTGAGAGGACACGAGGGACTGCAGTGAAGCTGCATGAGGCCAAGTTCAGATTGGACATGAGGAGGAGGCTCTTCACTGAGAGGGTGGTCGGTCACTGGAACAGGCTCCCCAGGAAAGTGGTCAGGCCACCAACCCCGTCAGAGTCCACGGAGTCTCTGGACGATGCTTTTGGTCACACAGTTCAGCCTTGGGTAGTCGAGCAGGGAGATGATCCTTATGGGTCCCTTCCAACTTGAGACATTCTCTGACTCAAGCCAAGGGATGGCAGTGTTGGCTTCTAGAAATAACCCCACTGCGGGGACAGGAGCCACTTGGAAATGCAGACTGTCTTGTGGTGGGGACAGGGGGTGGGTAGGACACAACCCCTTCCTCTGTCCTTCCGGCCTCTGCTCAGGGGGTGCTGTGGGTCCGTCTGTAGGGCTGGCCCCCTTTGTCCATTGACCCCCACTTTGAATCCTGCTTTTTGCTGTCAGCAAAAAAGCCATAATTTCCCTCCTTCTGCACCCATTTCAGCTGCCCTGCTCCTAGCCCTCTCCCCACAACTGCCCAGGGGGACACCGCCATGAGTGGCATTGTGGGTGACATCCATGTGGGTCTCAGCTGCCATGGAGTCAGCTGCTGCTGGGGGGCCAAGGTAGGACGTAAACTGCAGGATTTGACCCCCCCCACCCCGGGTGTCTGGCTGCTCCCTCCATGATGCTTCACCCTGTGTCTCAGCGCAGGTCCCCTGCTCCTGGCAGGTGGTGGGTGGCCTTTGTGCCACCCCAGGTGTTGGGACCCCCCAGGCCCAGGAAAGGAGGCAAACACTGTCTGTGTGGGATGGGAAATGGAACAGCAGCTGCCCACCACCCCTGGGCTTCAGGATCCGGGCCACTGTCCTGCTGGGAACTTCCATCTTGCCCTTGTGACCAAGAAGGCCAGAGGTCTCCTGGGGGGGCATTAACAACAGCATGGCCAGAGGGAGGTCATCCTGCCCCTCTGCTCTGCCCTGGG